>JACBWW010000032.1:6411517-6572078 GCA_020086605.1 Lanius collurio | reverse complement strand
ATGGATGGATGGATGGAGGGAGGGATGGATGGATGGATGGATGGATGGATGGATGGATGGATGGATGGATGGATGGGTGGATGGATGGATGGATGGGTGGATGGAAGGAAGGAAGGATGGATGGATGGATGGATGGATGGATGGATGGATGGATGGATGGATGGATGGATGGAAGGATGGATGGATGGATGGAGGGAGGGAGGGATGGATGGATGGATGGATGGATGGATGGATGGATGGATGGATGGATGGATGGATGGTCTAGGACCAGATTTATAGAGAAAACAAATCACCTTCATCAGGGCTGGGGTGCTGGGGGAATTGACAATGCAGTACAAAAGACTTGGATTTTTCAAAGAAATCTACATTTGAACTGCTCCTAAACACTCTCATTCAGTAATCTGTCCCTGTCATGCAGGCAGGGATAGATAAAACAACCTCATTTTGCATAGGTACAGATAAATCTCTTGCCTCTACAGAAATCAGAGCTCAAGGCCAGCAGCTGAGGAAGCCTGGAACCAGTGAAATGAACTGGGAGAGCCTCTGCATGAAGCACATGTGCCATGGCCTGCGTGCTCCTCCCCACCAGGGCTTCACCCTGGGCCAGGTGCCCTCTGCTCTGTGCCTCTGGGAATGCTCTGGTGCCTCAGTGTGGAGGTTCCCATGGCAGACCTTGATCTGGATCTGGGAATTCTCCTTTCCCCAGGCACCTCATCCCACAGGAACCAGCTTTCTGCCAAAACCTCCATCCAGTTTGGAAGAAATCAGCCATCAGATCCAGAGTCATTGAGCACCACAGGCCGACTGCACTGGCTCTGTTTCCTAAGAAAATGGCAAAAAAAAAAAAAATTCCACATTTTCACTCAGTTGGAAGGAAGTCTAAAGCACAAGACTGCGACAAACTTTCTCTCGTTTTTTTTCCTATATGATTTTTTGCTTCAGCAAATGGAATATAGGACTGGGTCACTGAATCAAATTGCTTGCTCCCACAGGAAGCCTCTCCATGTAGCCCATTTAATTATTAATATTTCTGCCCCCCAGTTCAACAAAATCACAGAAACATTCCTAAATTTGTTTAACTTGAGGCAACTGCTAATCTTCAGCTTCCTCCAAGTGACATTTCCAAAGACAGAGGCCATACTGGTATGCCTTACAAAACGCTGATTTAATAAAAGATATTATATGTCTTTCTACAAATTTCACTATGCAAAGGGTAAATAATTACTTGAACTCAGTGTTTAGTCAAGAGAGCAAAAGCTTCGTTGAGGAAAGTCCCCAGTGAGACTTAAGGATATGCCTAAATGCTTCCTCTGATTTGGGGACTGAACAACTAATTGGCCTTTGCTACGATAGGGCCTTTACTGGATTTTCCTCCTTCAGCTACACTTTCTTTTAAAAAAATTAATCCCATCAAACTACTGAAAGAACCACCTCACTTCCTTCAAGTTTCTTCCCAACATGTATAAAAACGATGGTTTATTGTCCTGAAACCAAACCCATTCCAGCCTGTCAAAACCTTTCTGTAAGGCAGCAGCAAGCTGAATAATACATTTCACATTAAATTACACAACTGTGTCATCGGGCTAACATTAAAGGTAAGTCATTAATAAAAAGAGAAAATAAAGTGGTCCTTAATTATACAAGACATTAAAAGGCTGAGTGTTTTGCTTCTGCGGCACCCTCACTTTGTGAGAATAAACGTTTTAAGAGCAGTGTGAACTTTTCTCTGTGGAAATGGCAGCTCCGAGATAATCCCCACACCCATTAATGCAGCTCCTGCTGCTGCCGTGTCCTGGTGCCCCTCCTGGCTCCTCGGGGCCAGGCCTGTGCACGGAGCCAGTTTGCAAACCCCTGGCTCACTCACACACGGGGTTTTGCTTTTGTTTGGTTATTGATGGGGGGCATTTTCGAAAGACTCAGGTGAAAGCACTTAATAGCTAAACCCCATTGATTTTCTGTAAAAATAGCACATCTTGGTGCTTTTGACAAACATCCGAATACACTTTGGAAACTGGAGCCTAACAGGATAAAGCCAAAGGAGCAGAGAAGGGAATCCAGGCATGGGAAGCTCTGTGTTAGGCCCAGGTAACGAGGATGGTGGCAGGGAGAGAGGGGCACTCGCAGGCTGACGGCCACTTGGGCATCAGCAGAGGGTAAGGGACACGCTGTCCCTCCTGCTGCCCAGCTCCCACACCTGGGAACCCCACAGCCCTTTTTCAGTGAGCAAACCCACATGGGGACAGGGTGCCCTCTGCACATCTCCGTGCACGGTACTTTCTCTACCCTGCAAGTGACCGCAGAAACTCCTCAGAGCCAGAACTCCTCCAGGAAAATCACAGATTTAAAGCTTTTGGGGACTGCCTTAATTTTTATTTTGCCTGCAGAATACCTTTTCCCAGCAGAAAAACAATCCTCTCTGCATTCCTTCCCTGCTCCTCCTTTGCCCTTCAGCTTCCAGAAATGCAAAGCTCCTGTGTTGAGACCCTGTCACCCCTCGGGGACTGAGCCAGCCTTGCCCTGGGGCACAGGACTGAGAGAAGCAGGACTCTGGGAGGCTCCCTGGGAATTCCTGGGGTTCCCCTCCAAGCCTGAGCTAAGGAAGGAGCTCTCAAGCAGGAGCCCAAACAGCCCTGCAAGCCAATGAGATGCCCACCGTCACCTTCTGGCAGCTGAGCAGGGATAACCGGGAGGGTGCCACAGCAAAGGCTCGGGAAAGGAAGGGTTAAGGACACCCAGGAATATCCGTGACTTGTGCTAAGGATAACCCTCCTCTGCCCACAGAGCTCAGCTAAGTGGAGGAACTTTGCATTAACCTGCTTTTGAGGACTCCAGTCAGGTAGGCTGCGGATCCTTCCCCGGGGGCGGGTGGAGCCCGACTTCTCCAACAAAAACAAATTGGAAGGAAAATTTCCAAGGAAACATGAAAGGTTGTGAAAAGTGTTGGTTTGTGTGGAAAATTTTTGTCCTATTTTTCCTGAAAAACCAAATGCTTAAAAACAAAAGTATTTTTGGCCAAACCCCTGAGTTTTTCAGTATTTGAATTTCTGAACCATAAAAGAAGCACTTTTCTTGGGAACGGCAGATCAAAAAAATCCCCCTAAAATTAATTTCCTTTCAGTTTACATTTAAATTGTCTGCTTCATTATGGCACTAATTCTGGCTTTTTTCTTTTTTTTTTTTTTTTTTTTAAGAAACAAACTCTTCAGAATTGCAGTTATACTGAGACCCAGAAGATCTCTGTGTTGTGGATACAGCCTTTCATCAAGGAGACTAAAATTTTCCACAAAGTTTCAATGCTGGGGAGCCATTTAAGGCTTTGACTCACGTAACCAAATTGGGCAGGAATTAGTTTGTAAAGAAAACATCAGGGATTTAACCATATGCACATCCCAAATCACGCCTCTACAATCTAATCAAGTGGGTTTCGTTCTGTAAATGCCAATAGAATATTTGGTACATATTAAAGGATGCTAATAAAATTTACAAGATGAAATGAGATTCCTGCCACAGACACAGTGTGTGCCCCTCCTCTGCACTTTCCAGGCTTCAGCAGCACAGTACAACAAGGTGCATGGGGTGTATTGAAATTAGTTTGAAAACTGGGGGGGTGTCTGGGTGATTTCCTTGTTTGATGGCACCTCCCTCTGGTGCCTGCTAAATCCTTGCCAAACATTATTTACCCCTGGAGCTAATGAAAATGCTTTGAAGAGCAAGTCTCAGCAAACCAAGTGTTAAATATTTCACATGTGCCGGGGTAGCCTTCACATTAAAAGATGTCTCCTTTACCTTGGAGTAATTAACACATTTGAACTATCCTGAGGTTAAAGGAAAAAAAGAAAAAGTATAAAACCAAAACAAAACAGAAAAAAACCCTCAACACCAGGCAAAGGCCAGGCACCTGAAGTTCACCATGCAGTACATCCAGCAGTGCTAACCCCAGGAGATAATGGGATGGGTTTGGTGGGTGTCCCTCACAGGGAGAACCCAAAGTCTGGGTGGGCTTCCCTTTTTCACAGAGAAGCTTTGCTGAACTCAGAAATAGCCACTCCGAGGTAAAGAAAATAAATCAATAAATCAAAGAACGTTAAAAGGGGTGGTCTGCATCCCCCTACATAAAACCAGCAAGAGACACAGGCCCTGAGAGGGCCAGCCAGGGGAGGTGGGCCTGGCTACCACGGGCTACAACAGAGCAACACCTCCATCGATTCTTTTCCAGGTGGCACTCTGGGAAAACAGCTTGTGCCAGACCATCTTCCATGCTCAGTTGTGCCTGGCTCTCCCAGCAGCACACTTACTGCTCCTCAGGAGCCTTCAGCCAGGAGGAAGGAGAACATTTTTTAGAGAGTCCCCAGCTAAAACACCAACAGTGTGTTCTGGCTCCATTTCAGATCAACTTCCTTTCCACCTCTCACCCCCAGCCTTGGAAACAGTAAGTTGTAATTCATGTGCAGACACTGCTGTATTTCCATTATCATTAAACACTTATGCCTCCTGTTTGTGGGGTGGTACAGGAATTACTGCATGTACAGATCCCCAAAACATCCACACAGTTCTGTGAGAGCCTTTCCTAGGACTGGATGGGAGAGCAGAGGGCTGAGGATGGAGGGAATCACCCAGAATATCAGACAGAGCCTTGGGCTTTCATGTGGAACAATTTTGCACCAGTGCAGCATTTTCCATTGTGGCCAAGATGGAAATCAGGAAACCAAATAAATCCTGGAGGCCTTGTCCATACAGCCTTGGGACAGGACTCCCACCAGGTGGATGAGGGTGTCCTGGAGTTTCCTGAGCAGCTCTGGAGCCCAGTGATGGGCAGAGCACTTGTGGAGCTTTGGGATGAGCAGCTGATCAATGGAGCAGCACCACTGCCTGTGTTGCTGCCAGGCCCTTCCCGGAGCTGTGCCCAGCAGGATTCCTGGAAGCTGCTCCATGGAGCAGTGCTGGCATTGGTGTTCTGCCATTTCATCAGCCAAGTGGCACTGAGTCTGTGTCCCTGACAGCTCATCAATGAGGAGGAACATAATAACCACAATGTGGTATTTTACAGGAGATGGGCCTTTAACCTGAGGACCTCAAATCCCTTTTCACATGTTCATTAAGCCACAAATTCCACATGTGTGGAGATGGTCACAAATATCCTGACCACCACAGCACTGTAAACTCATCTCTGTTCTCATTGTATAGACAGGATCTAAGATGTCATGGGCAGGTTAAGTATCCTGATTTAATTCCCAGGGATAATAAGGGTAGGCTGAAAGTAGGTCCTCAATATGGAAAGGCTAAATCAGGATGGGTTCTCCAGAAAGCTTTCCAGAAAACCTGGCTGGAAATACCACAATGAAAGCTACAGTGTGCTGAAAATAAAAACTCCTGATGCCAGGCCTGAAGGTCACCCTTTTTAAATACTGAGAAGCCAATGACAGACTCCAGTACAAAAGCAGGAATGGGAAGAGCCTTGGTGAAAGCCAGCACCACCAAACCTCAACAGGGCCTGGTCTCACCCTCGTTCTGTTCCCTCACCACAAAATATCCTGTAATTTCAGAAGTGGAATGAAATTCAGATGCCTAAACTCCCCACGCTCTCATCTATCCCTGCACTCAAATCCCACACATGGATTCAGGGTCAGCCTCAGCACACGGACACGGAGCTTCACCCTCCAAATCCTTCATGGTGCTTTTCCCAGCAAGTCTGTCAAAGAGCTCAGATAAGGAATTATTTCCCTGAGCTCCCAATTCGGTATCACCGTGCCTGAGCAAGCTGCTCAACTCAACAATTCTTGTTTCAGAGTTATAGAGGCCAAGCCTAGCTAATCTTTCTTTATAATTCATTCCCCAAATCCCTGAATAACTTTGGTTGCCCTGCGCTGCCCCTTCCGCGCGCTCCAACGTGCGCCGCGCTCCCCGTAATGAGGGAACTAAACCCTCACACAATGGCCTACGTGTTTTATTTCACATTCCCCACTGATTAATGCTGAATGCTTCCATACAGAATATTCACACACTTTACACTTAATGCTTCAATATCTATATCTATCTATATATACTGCAATAACCTTGCTGCTTTACTTTACAGCTGCCAATTTGTGCAGATGGCTGTAGAGTATTAGTCACCCCAACATTCCCCTCCTCCTCCTCCTCCTCCTCCTCCCAACAGCCTTGTTCTCAGTCAGCATTTCACATGGCATTTCCTTTCAAGGTATCCATGGCTATTTTTGGCCCGAGAGTTCCTGGTATATTAAACGCAATGAGCCACATCCTCGGCTGGTGTAAATCTGCACAGCCCTAATTCGGTCAGTGGAGCTGGGCCAATTCACAGGAGTGGAAACAGTCCCATAAATCTGTTATCAGAACAATACATTAAGGCAGCTTATTTAAACTACTTCTGCTCTGGTTGTATTTATTTACTGATAACCCACAGCAGGTAAGGCTGATGCTCCTGCATCACAACAGGGACTGACTGGGGATAAGGACAGACACCCACACAGGTCAGTCCAGCACTGCTCTGGTATTACTGAAAAACCTCCTCTCTTTGATCTCCTTTTGCCTCAACAGCAATTTGTTTTAAGGCCCCAAATGGGTAAAGACCATTTTAATGTAAAAGGGAAACAAAAGTGTAGCTAAAAGCAAAACCTTGCCACGCCTCCTCATCCTGAACTGTTTCCTGGTTGTGACATCCTCTATTTTCTGTTCAAAAGCCAATTTTTTACCAGTCTCTAGGCTGGCCTTTCAGAGCAGCCTGCTTCATACAGAGTCTTTCCAAAGTCTTGGCAATCCAGCTGAGCAGCAGCTCCATGCACTGTGCCTACAGCCTGGAGACACCGGAGAGGAGCAGGGCACAAGGGAAAAAACCCAACCCATTAGACTCTTGCTTGAGTTCCTTAATGTCTTGAGGTGAATGATTTAGGCTGTAAGAAAAAGCCTCCTGACAACAAGATCTATTAGTGTATGGAATAATCTTCCAAGGGAAGTGATGGAAACATTGCTGCTTGGCACACAGCTAGCGTTTGTCCAGACTAGTTTTTAAATATACGATCCTGAATTGGCAGAGGAAAAGTCTAGTCGAGGTAGTTGCTCTTATCTATCTCCATATTCCAGGATAAATCAGGTCATCTCCTTTGTTCTAGTCTAAAAATTGAGGAATGCACTTAAAACAATTCATGCAGTTTTAATCAGCTATGATCTCCCTTTTATGATCCACATGGGTTGTATCTTATTAAATTAGATATATCTAGCTGTTTCTTTTTAATCATCAAGTTCTTCTAATATAAGGCAGCAGCACTGTCTAGCACAGCTGGCACAACCAGGACTGTGAACACCTTTGGGTCTCTCCCTGGCTATGCCCCAGGCTCCCAGGCAAGTAAATAAACCCCTACTTACAAATAAAATCAGATCACTCCCTAATTTGTTTTTTGTCACTCACAGAGCCTGGGACTGACTTTGAGAGGTCATGAGTGTGGTTCATGGCTCTGGATAAAGTCACCAGCTGAGAGGAGAAACACTCAAAGGCGTGGAGATAGCACAACATTTTTGTGGTACAAAAACAGGGAAAAGAGATCCATACTGCAGGCTGAATAAAGGCAGAGAAGCCCTGCATCTTGAGAGTGGGGATTTCGGTCACAATTTTATTTTGTAAGATTAAATAATAGTTATAATGATCAAAACTGGAAAGGAAGGTGAATCCTGCAGAGTTTTGCTTTGAAAAAGACTGATAGCTGCCCCTCCTGGCAAAAAGAAAAAGATAAAAAGGAACACATGCTTTTAGCACATTCCTTTCTACTGGAATGCAAGGTCTTCCTCCCAGTGCTTCCAGTCCAGCACCCCTTCCTCCCCCAGCAAAGGGGTCATACACAGGATGTCAGTGATGACCAGAGCCCTTTCAGTGCTGCTCGTGCATCATCCAGCTGGGTAGGACATGGAGGCAGCACTGGAAAAAGGCAAATTCCTGCCCTTTGCCTTCCTGAAGGCTTTGCATGTGATCCCAGGCACGACACAAGAGCACACAACTCAAGAGGATTACAGAGGGAACGTGGATGTGATTCCCCTTGTTTTGTACAGTCTCCAATCCTGAACAAGGACCCTCAAGGGATGGATTTGTACCCATCACCCTCCAGTGTAAAGAAACCTCAATTTACAGATCACCAACTTAAAGCATCTCCTCTCAACAGATAAAACCTCAGCTAGGAGGTTCTATGAGATTCTCCCCATTTCTTGTAATACTTAAATCATTCCTTGAATTCACTGGAAAGTGAATTTTTTAGTGGCACAAAATTATTTGAGAAACAATAAATATACATTGGGATAAATGTAAAAAATGATAAATAAGATACAGAGCAGCCACTCCAGCAGCCATAAATTCAGCCATATTTTCTTTCCAAGGTCTCTATATCAGATCTTATCTCCTGTAGGAGACTGGTTTTCTTTCTCTCAACTCCCAAACACTCATCTATTGTTTTGAAAATGAAAAGCCTGACAGCAGAACAGGACGTCTTTAGAAGAACATGTCTGATATGAGAAAGTCACAGTAACTTTGGTATTGCTTAGGATTCCAACACTGTTACTTAGTTCAGAGTCTGCACCGTTACTCAGTGACAAATTTGGTCAAATTGTGATTAAAGAGTGTGCAATGGGTCAGAATACAGACAAGATGCACTGGATTTAATAGAGGCCACAATCATATTTGGGGCACTCAACAGTTTCTTGAGCAGGAATGAAGAATTGAAAATAATGCATGTTTCCTTGAGTAGTTATTTTGTAATTTTGGTAGGGGGTTGTGAGCTGCTTCTAAACATGATGGCAAGGGGAATTCATGAAACATATCAAAGCAGATTAAAGTATTTTGGTTTTTATCAATTGCACTCTGTAGCTGCTTTTTGTGCAAAATAACAATTCCTGTCTTGATATTCAAAGGGACAAATGTACTACTCCCCACAGCGAGGAGGTGCTCACTCACTGATGTCTGCAAGCACTGTTTGTTCTTACTTTTGTGTCTGGAGCACTACTGCATTTAGTGCAGGAGTTCTACCCCTAAAGGTACACATATGGATCTTCGAGTTCTCTGGAAAACCAAAGCTATTGGGGGCTTCCTGAACTCCTTGTTATCGCTTTGCAACATCTGGCTCGTGGTCAGCTGTTTCATGTTACTGACTTCTACATTTGTTTCTGAAGAAATTAGCACAGCTTCCTTCAAATGCTACATTCTGCAGTGGTTTTGGTTTTGATTGGAACATCTCGTTGTTCATCTCGAAATCAAAGTCATTTATGGAAGCTGCAGAATTTTAATGTTCCTCAGACTCAAAAGCATTTGTTTAACCACCACCAGACAAGAAGATGAATAAGAGAGACTGTCTGCTCTTGATTTAGTGGGACCAGATTTTTAGAAGAGCTCAGCAACCAGTGTCTGTCTTCAAAACACTTAAAACTCCTTTGGACAGCCTGGGTATTTATTAGTGCTGAAATGAGAATGACTCTCATGAAAACCATGACCTTAGTGAACTGGACAGTTAATACACACTGTATATTTCTATATTTCCATCTGAAGGAGGGGATTTATTAATAACTTCAACCTGCAATTTAAAAGCAGCATTTGAGTCTCATTATTTCTGCACTGGTTTTATTGTTCACCCAGAAGGCCCATCTGCACCACTGCTGAGCTGGGAGCTGTGCTCAGGAATTGCTGCCTCCTACAAAATGATATGCAGGACAAAAACAAAGAGACAGGATCTTCTTAGGTTACTTTTGTTTAAGCACTACACAGAGAACAGAATAGATTAAAGCAGTGGGAAAAGAAGAGATCAAGTCTTGTGATGTGGCATAGGGTGCTCCTTCCAGCCAACCGCACTTCATTTCTCTCCACTGGTGCTTCCAAGTGGTTTTCTAGGATACCCCTGAGCAGAACTCATTGTAATAACTGGAGGAAATAAATTAATGGAGAATTACCGCAAGGTTCATCTAAGAGAAGTTTTGATAAACAACACTTCCAGGCTGAGATATTCAGCACAGCCTGAGGAATGTGGACTTTCCCACTCCCGACAAACCGAGCGGGTGTTGGTGCCTCTGAGTCAAGCTGGGAAGTGGCCACAACCACCAAAAGCAATCCTGCATTTCAGGTGCAGTCAGACATCAAGAAGTGCCCTTAAACTGAACATTTCTGACAAGGCAAGAGGTGACAGAAGAAGCATCTGACCCATCCAGCTGCTGCCAGGCTCAGACTCAGCAAGTGAACTCTGAGGGGAGCCACAACCCCTGCACTCCCAGTCTCTGACAAGAAAATTGTGCAATCTTCAGATGGAGGAGACAGAAAAAGGGAGAACAGGGGAATCACAGCCCAAATACCACTCCCGACACAGAGAGGTGGCCCACACATGTGCAAACCAGAACAAAAGCTTATAAAAATCTGGGCAAATTAAATATTATCGTATTGCTTCTCTCTGGATTCTCCCCAGGCACAGTCCCCCACTGGCAAAGGGATAGTTCATCCCTGAGAATTACATTATTTAAATCTTTTCCAGACCAAGATTTAGGCAGACCTTAATTGGTGCTGGGCTCTAGCCTGACTGGCTGTATGGACAAAACATTTCCCACTTGAAATTACTTCGAAACCACCACTGACACCTCTACAGCCACAGGTACACCAGGTACTTCTGTACTTTAAAAAAGCAATACACACACCCCTGGCACTCTGAACCCAGGTTCTACCTCATTTGTACCCATAGGATGCTGGTGAAGTCATCATGATTGCACAGGATGAACGAAGGTTGACGTTGGCCTGTTTAAATTAGGATTTTTTTAAGCCTGTATATTCTTCCCATTGCTAAATCTTTTACGGAGGCTACTAAGGCAGAGAGCTGCTGAGCTAATCCTCTTTGACTCCCTGCCATCCTGGCAGGTACAGCAAAGCCTAAGGTAAAGTGGAGCATCAAAAGGAAAATTAATGTCTTCTAACAGCAATTAGAGGAAATTATTTAGATATAAATCTTGTTTTATATCTTCTCATACTTGTTTTTCAGTCTTTCCCCTTTGATTTTTTTTTCCTTTCAGGCTTTTCAGAAAGAAACATTTAAAATCCATCCTGTAAACCAGTGGCATAATTAGCTGCATGTTACACCTGGTATTTTACTCTTCTACAGAGTAATTCCTTTGAGCTTTCTTTTTTACTAAGCCCCGAGGTCTCCTGAAACTGAATCTACTTGTTCTCTCATCTACTGGCTGACAGGAACCAAAACCTGGGAAGGGACTGTGGGGTGCCCTCCTGCCACTCCCCCTGGACCCCTCCAGCCATGGCAGGAGGTGACCAGAGGTGCCAGGTGTGCCCAGGCCTCCGAGGGCAGGTAAATTCACCTCCTCGTTGCCAGCACTTGGCCTGTTCCTTGGAGCAAAGCATGTAACCTAATTGTGCTCTGATAACATCAAACAAAGCCTCTCTGATCCAGCTCCTGGCACGCAGCCACCCTATCTGGGGTCTGATCTGACAAGCCTGCCGATTGATCAAATCATTATCTGCTGGTGTAGGTGTATCATCTAACACGAGCCAAATTCTTCCAGTTGCTGCTTCTCTCTTCCAGGGAGAGGAGCTTTACAGAGCTGGGCTGGCGCCTTCCCCGTGGTGCCGGCTCGTGCTCACCCAGGGCAGGCCAAAGAGTTCTGCTTCCCAAAGACTTGCTGTGCCCACAGTGTTATCACTGAAAACCTGCATGAAGATGAGCGAAGTACAGTTTTCTCAGCACTGAAATCTCCTTTGCCAGAGACATCCCAGCACAGCTAAACCTACTGACCCTTCTAGCTCTGCCGCATCCTCCAGGCCTGGCTCGTGTTGGGCGGAAAGTGGCACTGGAGCTTTTGGGCCCTGTTTCCACCTCCCTGTTACTACTCACAGGATGACTTGTTGGTAAAAATCTCTGCTATTTGCACCTCTGTAAACCTGATCTCCACATGAGCCTCTCTCTGGAAATGCCTTCCCCTGGAAATGCATCCCCGTTACTGCCCACCAAGGACAAGGCCTTGCTTTTACAATTCCCTCAGAAAGCACCAGGCTTCTGAAACTCTGCAAACAATCTGGGAACAAGATTTCCCTCTGAGCAGGAACACACAATTACTCCTGCTTTTGAGAAGGTCGAATTGGGTATTTGTCTGGAGCGACACCTGAAGTGACCCAGCCTGAAGGGCTGAAGGTACCCAAAGGTAGATAAGAGCAAAGCCCACACAACTGCAGCTCCTCCCAGGCAACCCCTCATTTTGGGCAGCTTTGCCTTTGTTCCCATCCAAAGAGGGTGAGTAGAGCAAGGTGGGGTTTAAAGTCGTAGGTGGCCCTTTCCCAGGGCAAAAAGGGAGGCAGTCACAGAATCATAGAAAGTCCTGAGCTGGAAGTGACCCCTGAGGACCACTGAAGTCCAGCTCCCATCACCCACACTGCAAAACTCTGCAGACACCACTCAGCACTAAGCTCCTGGTGAAGCCATTCAGTTTGTGACATACCCCATCTCATCAGTCCCCAAGGAGTGAAGATGATGCAGGTGGATGTTTTTCCTCTTTTTGTAACCTTCAATCTCAGAGTTACAGAAAGGGCTTGGCAGGGCCAGGAGATGCTGGACCCATTTTAGCACCACTGATTCAGGTCAGCACTTCATCTGGCCACCTTGTGGGGCTTCCCAGAGTCCTATTTCAAAGTAAGCCATCCAAGCTGATTTATTTGGTTTATATGCTTTATTTTATCCACATAAATCATGAAACAAAGTCCATAGGGAACAGGCACTCTATACTTATCATAATATGTAACTTAGTTCCCCAGAGACGGAGTATGTACAGAACAGCTAATAAATGGTTCAAAAAAACCCTGGGTCATTAAATCTTGTTTTATATCTTCTTCTTTCCATCAAAGCATGCAGGAGTGGAAATTCTCTTTCTAAGACAGGCTCCTACTTTTCAGCCAACTGGGAATAGAGCCAGCTGAAAAGAGAGAACCCCACATACAGCACTGACAGCTGTACACAAAATTCATGAGCTCAAGAGACAGACTGCTGCAGAGACAGGTGTCCGAGATCTAAGTTTAGCTTGGAAGATTAAAACAGTATCTACTAAGAATGCATTTATTCTAATCCTCTCTGTGCTAGAAACTACACATGCATCACTGATGTACACATCCTGGAAACATCCAAGATATGTCTTTCCTGTGTAGGATTTTATCCCATTGTGTTCAGGGATAAAATGGGTTAGTGCTAAGACCACAGAAATGCACCAGCCCAGCAGAGAGAGGTTCCTGATGTCTGAGGAAGGACTGGGAGCAGTCAGGATCCATGGGCACAGAGAGGTGGGGTCCAGGCTCTGCCCACCCTGGCAGAGAGCAGCCCCACCCCAGATGTTCCCAACACAGCGAGGATGTCTTATGTAAATAAGAGCTGGGAGGCAGATCAGGTGTGGCTCTTGCAAGACAAATGTGCTTGGGAATTATGTATGATTCCATGTTTAGCTACCCTGGTACAAATCCAGAGTAATTCTTTTGATCTTCAGGCAGCACTGCTCTAAATACACATTAAATGGAAGAATGTACCTTCTGTCCTCCCAAGAGCCAAAGGTACCCGAGGACTTGGCTGGGGCACCTCCCCAGTGGAGCTACAGGTTGGAGGGATGCTCTTCCCCTCAGTGGCCTGAGTGGGTGAAGAATCCACTTCCTTGTGACAAGCACAGATAGAGCAGAGCAGATTTTGATGCCTTAAGCTTGTAGTCCCTAAATTACACACAGCCTGGGAGGGCAGGAGATCCAGGTTTAGATTCACAAGAAACAAAGGATGAATCACATATTTAGGATCATGTGATATAACGCAGTTGCATTTATAATTGTCTATCAATACAGGTACAAATTATCATATGTTAATAGAAGGAACTTGATAATTTGAGTGACATCAAAGTCACAAAATCAACAAGACAGACTTAACAAACTTCACTTCCTTCACTCAATAAAACATGGAGCAGGTGCTCACCTTTGGAAAGCTACAGAGCAAAATTCCTGGGTTCATAACAAAAATTTACAGATTCTTTCCCCTCAGAACATATTGAACCATAATGCTGGAATTTTTAGAACTACTATCACTCCCAAAGAAAATAAAGTAACAGTGGGCAGGGTATTTTAAAAGGGCAGAATCACTCTTTAACCCCTAATCTCTCGGTTCCACAGATTCAAAAAAGTTCCCCAGTTTTGTTTGGGGAGAATGGAATTTCACGGTCATGAAAATTTGCAAATACTTGTTTAATTCAGCACTTTCACAGGGAGACAACGTATCATTCCTAAGATCTCATGGCAAAGCTGCTCCTAAGGCTATCTCAGAGATTACTGTGTTGGCGCCGACCGGCACAAAATTATAATACATGGCTGGAGCTGCCATGCAATTCCTGCAAGCAGGAGTAATCCCTATCCTTGCATCATCAGCCCCAGCGAGCAGGAGGTCATGTGAGGGGTGCTCCAGAGACGTGGGGGAGGACAGGAACAGGGAGGATGTTTTTAATTTATGTACTTAACATATCTCTAATGGGCACCTGAGAAGCTGCGGAGTAACTTTTCTGCAGCCTCTGGGAAAACCTCTGTGGGGAATTGGCTGGGCAAAGAGGGGATGTGGAGGAGAGGAACAGGGCACAACTGCAGCCAGGAGCTAAACCAGCCTAGGGGTGGCCACAGCCACACAGCTGCAGAGTTTGTAATTCTGACCATCCCCATGGCAGGCAGAGAAACCTCTGCTCGCTGGGTAAGAATGCCCCATGCCCACTGTACCCATCACCCAAGGCTGGGTCAGGTTCTCCCACCACTCCAGCATCTCTAACACCTAGGAAATAATAATAATAATGATAAAGATAATAATGATAATACTCTCTACAAACCCCCCACGTGGTAGGCAAACACTGGCTGTCCCCGCAGTGCAGAGGAACATGAGGGCACAGACTGAGCATTTTTCCTCAGAATTCCCCACCAAGTGTGGCAGACTTCCAACATGTGCTGCTTTCACAGCAGGATCAGCTTTCCATGCTGAAGTCTGGTTTGGAGGGGGAGCAGTGGGAACTCCACGGGCTGTACTCAAAGCCTCCTCCTTGGGCTTTCCCACAAGCACATGGCAAAGTGACTCCCAGTTAACAACTCATCACAAAATGAAAACCATCTTCCCCTCCCCTCTGCTTTCAGGGCAGCTCATGTGTGAACTGTTTAGCTTTGTCTAAACTGGCTCCTCAGGGCTGGGCCTTTGGAGTTTTCCTTGTGGATTCCTGCCCTAATATAATGGAAGACACAAAGAAAAAAAAATTAAAAATCGTGAGTCCAACACCGATCTTCATGAACATCCCTTGTGTGTTTTGGCCTTGTTGAGATTCCTTGGTAATTCACAGCTGTTCCTGCCCTTTCCCTGGATCACCCCTGGGACTCCGGACCCTCCCAAATGCACCACAGCCTCAGGACACCATGGGAGGGGTCTCACACCTCACAGCAGTGAGACCCTTCAAGGAAGGGTTTCCTCAGGCCTGTGAGGTTAAAGCTTAAGGGGACAAAGCACTAATATGGATTTGAAATGAGAAAACAGCTTGGGCAGTGAATCCAACAACTCTGCCTCAGAGTTAAACCCCCAAGGGTCTTCTTTCCAGGGCTTGGGGACAGCTTCACTGTCCTGCTACACCCACCCCTTGTCAACAGAGGAAACAAGACCCCAGTAAGGCAGCAGGCTCATTCTTTTCTCCTCCTCACATATTACAAGGCCACTAAATTAAAAGGAGTACTCTTCAATTCTTCAGCTTTCAACTCTCCCCAAGCACCCCTTCTTTATGGATTTCAAACCAGTTTGACAATACACGGTTCTTTTGGTGTACATGTGAGTTTTGGAGCAATATTTAACAACTAAATTAGATGTGTGCGTAAAACACACACAAGGCTGCCTAGATATTAGGTGGGGTCTTGTTATATAAAGGCAAGAACAAAGACCTTTATATTGCAGCAGGCAGGAGCAGCCCAGGTTTGTGCCCAGTTCACTGCTGGGAAGTGAACAGCTCAGTGTTTGAGGCACCATTATTCATGGCTTTTGCATTAAGCCATTCACATTCTTTTAAATTCCATTTTAGGCTGCCCCTATTATTTTTAATCCCTGCCATTTCCAAGGCCCCTGTGGCAGAGCTCTGCAGTACTGGTGTGGTGGAGGCTCCACGCCCAGGATCACCATCCCTCAGCCACAGCACAGAGGCATCAGCTCAGTGTCCTGAGCTCCCTGCAAGGGAGAGGGAGCTCCCTGGCCAGAGGCCAGTGCCCTTCAAACCAATCTGCACATGGCCTAATCAGAGCTGTGGTTGGCTCTGTATCCTCAATTTGTTGAGTCACATCAATTTGCTGAGTTTCCTCTCCCTTTAGAAAAACACGCAAGTGCCGTTTTCTAAACATATTAACTCTCTTCAGGCTATTTTGTTGTGTAAACAGAAAGACAAGTGACTGGGCATCGCAGGCGAGAAACCAATGCTCACTGTAGCCTGAATTCTTTGCAACTTCACCAGTTTTGTTATACTGCTTTAATGTATCTTTTGTTTCATGATGCCATTTGAGAATTATGCTGTGCCCTTTTTCCTAGACAACCCCAGCTTAACTACAGCTGGAAAAAACCCCATTACACTGCAGGGGAAAGATGCCCTCCAGTTAAATAGAAAATGTTTCACATCTTCATCCATGCTCAGAGACCTTCCCCAATGCCCATGCTAATGGGAATTAATGCTAATGCTAATGGGATTAAATCTGAGGTTGCCAAAGCCACAAATTGCCACCACGATCCTAGAACCTTTGCTCAATCACAGGTCAGAGACCTTCCCTCAGTCCTACAGCCTGGTGTTCTCCTGGACCACATCTGGAGCCAGCAAAGGCACAAGGCACAGAAGCCAACCCACAACAATCCCACCATTCCCACTTCTCACCACTCCTCCAGGTCTGCTGCTCCCTCCTGCCCACGGGAAAGGCAGGCTGGCCTCAAAACAAGTCCCAGGAGGGCCCAACTTGCAAATGAGGAGGGCAACATAACTGGCTTTGCTGCAGGCTGTGAGAAACAACAGACTGGTTAAGGTGACTTCAAGGTCAACATCAAGTTGCTGTTGACATTCCCTTTCTCTTGGCTTTTTTGCTGGTATCTTCCATCAGTCCCTCCCCATCATTTTGGGGAAGTGCCATCATCTTGGTGGCTGTTGTTCACCCCAGGACAGGTTTTGGATAGGCCTCTGTACACAGTTAGTGGAGCACAACACAAAACAGGATTATTCCTAGGCTGTCTCTTTGCAGGATGTTTTCCATGCCACCAAGGTACAGATTTTCAGCTTTCTTCCCTCTGTACAGTAAAAACTAAAGCCCAATATTTGTTCCCTCTTGTGTTACAAGATCACAACCAAGCTGCCAATCATCTGGCCAAGGGGGTTATGCAAGAGTCAGGTTTACTGTAAAGTTGTACAAATTTTATAGGACCACAAACACTTTAACTACCATGATGCTTAAAACTCAAGAGCATTTAGAGAACAAGGAGAGTTATTCAGGCTCCACACCATTTTGGCTGCATGTTTTCCAGGTGTATGATTTCACCACATGGAAAAACACAGCCATTGCCAAAGTGAACTCATAAAAACCTTTGATGAGTAAAGTTTGGATAAGCACAAATCATTTGAACCGACAGTTGGTCCAATTCTCAAAGGGGTTTGGCAGACATAATATAATTCGTGGTTTCACACACAGGCCATTTTCCCCTTCCCTCCTCTCCCCCAGTCTTCACAAATTCGGAAGATGTTGTTCTAGAAGGTGCACTGGGTTGGGTTTGCTCTGTTTTTCTTTTCCCCTGAAGGGTTAGGCACCACACTCTTGCAACTCAAAGCCATTTGGTGCTGTGAGTAAGCCAGCAAACAGGTTTTCCAGAACTGTGTTTAGATAGTTGCATGATCTGCCTAATAGACATCAAAAAAAAAAAAAAAAGAAAAATTAAACTCTGGGTCTCTCACCACCCATTTGCTAGCAGGCAGGTAATATAAGGCAAAGGCTTTAACAATCTCTTCCTCTGACACATTGGAACATGTTATTTCAAGATGTGTGGCGTCATTTAAGGCTGTGCCATGAGATAACAGAGTATTTACATCTCAGGGCTGGGAGCAGGGTTGCTTCAGCTTTTAGACATTATTGACATAATATTTTCTTTGATAAACAATCTATCAGGAAATTGTCATATTCATAACTGAGGTAATGCCAGAGACTGAGCAATCCTACACAGCGCAGGAGGCAGCTAGAAATAACATTAGAGAGCACAAATGCAAAGGAGATGGAAATCCTGTCCTAAAGGATTTTGTTCAGCCTTGCTAGGGAGAAGAGAGTTCCTTTACCACTCCCACTGTCCTTCTCTATCCACATGGGTAGATCCAACAGGGAGCAGAGCTTGGGTCTCTGGAAACACAAGCAAAATGTGCTTGTTCCTCCAGAACTGGAGTAGAACGCTAATCCTGTAAAGAGATAACTTGGAATTGACCATTAATTAGGAAGTTTTAGATATTTGAGCTGCAAAATCCTGTGTTTTGCACTTTGTGATGCAAATGAAAAATGGATAGAGATCAGGTGTTTAATTTCTATAGCATGAACTATAATTCTCAGTAGACTTCATGCACCTCATCCTCAACAAGTCAGCACGTTATCTTCCCCTTGGCTCCACAGACTTCCAGCAAATCAGTGGGGCTTTTCTCCCCATGTTTCCTTCGACGAATTTTTCCACAGTTCAGGAAGAATTTGTAAATTGATGTTTGCTATTTGTAACTTCCCACTGTCCAAACAAAATCTAAAATATTCAAGTTGCCAAAGTAGAAACTTTAGGTGGTCACATGGTGTGTCTCTGTCCCTTGCTGAGGTGTATAAAAGAGAAGCAGCAACACACAGAGCTTCTTGAAATTATTCATTCCCCATGCAAGCTTTGCCATATTTCCTTATAAGCCTTTCCAATAAATACTCCTGAAAATTCATGCCTGCAAATTCACTGGATGGAATAATCAGGGTAAGCACATGCAAAGTGAGAAGCAAACTGAATCACCTTTTTGTCTGCTTTTTTGAAATTTTTAGTATTTGCACGATTTGTCACAATCCTCCCTCTTTTTACCCTCATGAATAAATCATGTTTCCTCCTACAGGAACTCCAGGGATGGGACAGAGTTTGCCCTCATGCAAGTCAGACACAAACCCAAACCAGAGGTGTGGACAACAACCTCAAATCACCATCTTCTACGGTGAGGCCCAGTTCTTCCAAGAACCACAGCTGCACTGCTGGGACAATTGTCCTCTTTCAAAACATCCATGTGCTCGTGCATTTTGGGGTCTCAGGTGAGCCCCTGTAACGTGCACATGCACTGGGGAGGCTGGAAATGATCTGGGCCTTCCCTCTGTCCATAGTGACATAGTCCACAGAGAGTAGACAAGAATAAGAGAATAAAAATAGGTATTTATTTGAAGGGCCTTCAAAGGTACACCCTGGGCACTCCAAAGCCTCCACCCAAGATGGACCCTGGGTCACGAGTTCTTCACACTTTTATAGGTTTGGTCCATTTGCATATCAGGGTTAATTCTCCAGTTATAACTTCAGTTAATGATGTAATTACCCCAAGTTTGCCCCTCCTCTCAAGGCTTTAGTTTACACATTTTGGGGCCTGAGACAATTGAGGTGTCCTTGGAGAGCAAACCTAGAGAGGGTTTATGTCTAACCAGCATGAGAGGACAGCAGCTAACAGGCCACATGAAACTTCAGAGTTACACACCAGGCAGTGCAGGATTTGAACAATACTAAAGTTAAAACCCAAGGCATCAGTAAGATTTAAATCCCAACAAACTCCCCTCAACTTCAGTCGAGGCCCTAAGTCGTGACTTGCTGCTGTGTTCAGCTTCCTGGGCTGTTCTGAAGAGCTCAAGCTCACACAAGCCTAACCATTCCCCTCACTTTTACAAGCATATTCATGTTTGCTGTCAAACGCTTGAGTTACTTTTCTGCAGGCTATTGCAAGAGAGCAACCAGTAATTACTGCAACTGCACTAAACACTTTTTTATTTAGAAATGTATTTCAAAATGGGCTTGGTGATTATACCATCACTCTCCCAAACTAGGTAGTCACTGGCAAACTGTTCTTCTGCTCTGGATTAGTAGAAGGTTGGTGCATTTTGATTTCCTACAGAATAATATTTCCTCTGCCCTTCCCTTCCCATCATGTGTGAACTGATTTTTACCTTCTTTTCTATTTTGTGCCTTTAGGGCCTTAATGGAAGATTTCCAAACAGGAGGAAGTGTCTTAAATCACAGCAGAAATGCACATTCAGTAATTACCAAAACTTTACAACAGGATTTCTTTGTGGAGAGAGGCTCCAAAGCACAGCTTCCATAGAGAGCCTTTGGGAAGGGCACTTCCCTGCACATACTCAGGATGGCACTAGAGCTGGATCTCTGGAGCTAGGTTTGCAGCTGGACACCCCTCAACAGCAGCTTCCAGAAAAGTCTCAACGTTATTAAATACTAACACAACACATGCTTTTGATAATCCAACTTTTATTTGGTTATCTAAATTGGAGTTCTGAACACCTTCCAGAAAAATGTTCTGCCTCTCTCGAAAGAGACCCCAAAGCCTCCAGATTATTAACTGAGAAAAAGTAGTTCAGGAAGCAGGAATTCAAGTTTCAGCTCATTAGTTTCATTTATTAAATCAAATTAATAAATAATATATATTTATAGACTTGTTTATATAGCAACTTACAAAGATTATATATTAGTACACCACACTTGTTATATAAAATTTTAATATGTATTAGAGGAAAATTCTAGAGGCCCCCAGTGAGTTATCCTTTCCATTGAGTGCCATGTTTACACTGACTCCAGCTGTTTCTTTGGACATCAGTGAGGACTGTCAATAGGATTTTCCCACACATGGTATATAATTACAAGCTCAATCCTTGAGTGACACCAGATTTCACAGATTTAGAAACTACATAAAATCATACTTCTCTAATTAGCTTTTAATCAAGCACCAGCAAGTAAACATTTAAACAGCTGAGCCCAGACCCTCCTTTTAGAAAATTGCTTCCACTGACAATTAGTGTTGTAAACTTTTCCTATTGTCCTTTTGCAAGAAGAAAATATTGTAGTTACTGACAACAACTAAAGGAAACTTCACCTTTTCATCCCTGGTTATACAAAGGCTAAAAGGACCCTTTATTTCAGAAAAAAAAAAAAAAAGGTGGGAACTATTTTGGGGGCTGAAGGTTGGTTAATGGGAAACTGGTATAATGGTGTAATGGACATTATTCCCACCACTGGTTAGGAGGTGAGGGATGAAAATGGCATGGAAATGATGGTGTGTAGTGATCAGGTCTCCCATTCCTCTGCTGCCCCACACATTTCTAACTGGACACTCTTACCTCTGCAAATCTCTGGCTCAAGTAACTTACAGAAGCTCACAAGTTACAGACCCTTCAGGATGCTGGACCGTCACAGAAACCATAACAACATCTCACACAAGGACAGAAAACTCTGTTTAACATCTCTGCATTGCCCATTTCTTCCAAATTTTCTTTCTTTGTGTGAAATCCTCAGCCCTCACAGAGCACCTTCTGCCTGAGCTTTGATTCCCCTCATTTATCCCTTTCTTCATTAACGAAAGCATCCTTAGGCAGAAGGTGTTGTCCAGATCAGAAGCAGGCAGAGTTTCTCAGCTCAAACTTTTATCCCAGCCCAAAGAAAACAGGCATATTTGGGTCAATAAAAACATTGCAAATTTATGTTGGATTTGTCACTTCAGCTGAAAAAATAAAAGTCATCAGCCTGAAAGTGCTTGCACATTTTCAAACTGAAATTAATAAATTAACTTCAATTAACAAGAAAATATTGCAGGCACTTTAATGAAAGGAAGCATTATGTATTGAGTTAAACAGCATTTTATTCAACCTGAACCAATTCCCCCTTTTTGTCCCTTCACTACTATCACCATTTCTCCAGAATCTTTTTAAGAAACACATTCCTTTCAGCTTTTTGGAGCAGACTGCTCTGCCTGTTTACTCCCTGCAACATTTCAACTCCTTACTGCCTCTTCCAGGAAAGTTTGTGCCTACCAGTATCAGGATTACTGTAATTAAAAAGCCAGAGGAATTCTTGCTGGAGACAAAACTGTCCCATTTTCTGGTAAGATCAGGGACAATCCAACAGGTTTGTTGTATTCTGGGAAGTACAAAGCTGCTGTGGAAGGCAGATTTTGCCCATGCCCAGTCTGCAGGGACAGGAGCTTGTGAACGTGCAGCCTCCTTAGCCAAAAACTTTTCGACTCATTCCATCCAAGAAAATGTTCCTTAAAAAAAAAAAATTTAAAACCTCAGATCCCCCTCAGCCACTGTCACCCAGGAGTCCGAAACTGCTTTAAATATAGAGATGGATCTGAAGGAGTTTAATGGTCTGTAATGACAGATACAGAGCCCCTCCAGCTGGGTGTCACAAAAATTAGAGTAGTCACTTTACAAGGAGATGTGGCAAGAGGGATCCCTTCACTGATTCTTCCACCAGAGATCCAGCTAATCACCTGCCAGATGGCCACAGACTGCTCAGAGGGGCTGGCTCAGTGAGAGGGGGTGTTTAACATCCCCTGGACTGGTTTGCTGCTGTCCCCTGCCAGTCCTTCACCTCTGATTTCACCTGAATGCTCAGGCTGAAATGCCCAGCTCTGCTAGGACAGGGAGATGCATCCATTGGCCATTTTGGCAATGCACAGGGGACATTTCTGATTTGCTCTCTTAGCAGCTGGGGACTGGCTAGTCTGCTCAGCTGGGCTCTACTGCAGCCCCTGAATGCTGAACCTTCCCTTAGTGCTCCCATCCTCCTGCACAGCCATAAAAATGCAGCTTCTCCTGGTGGGAATAGGCTCCAGATCTGGACACACAACAGAGTGGGACAGGTTTGAGGAGGTTTGGCCCACAATGAGAGGAGGAGGGGGAGGATTCATTGCTAATGTCCACTCACAAGACTTTTTGGCTTGTAATCATAGGAAAAACATGTGGTGTTACTTGCTCCCAATGCTTCTCCATCCCTCTCCACCTGGCTACTGCCTCTCCAGCAGAACAGGTTGGGATTGCATCCTTGGAAAGAGCTGGGAGATGCCTGTCTCCTTTCTGCATTCTCCAGTGCCACCTCTGAAAGGAAAGGAGCCCCATTTCTTAAACATCCAATACAGGGAGAGATGTTCTGAACCAGATGATTGATTTTTTTAGGGTTGGCAACCCTGTGGCAGAATTCCCGAAAATGGGCACTGTGCAGGGACTGTGCAGCTCTGTGGGTATGATCTGTCCACCCAGGGGGGAATTGCTCTGGCAGGAGCCCAACCCAGCCCAGGGAACACCTGCACATCCAGCACAGTTTGGGATGAGATTACTTACAAAGCCCAGCTGTGTAACCCTAGTCAAGAAAACCCCTTCATCAGGGAGAACAAACAAGGCAGAAACATCTCTGGGGCTTATTCCCACCACTTCCCCCTGCCCTCCAGATAAACCAGCCTATTCCCTCCCAGGCTGTGCTGCCATGCTGAGCTGCATCACACCCTGGCTTGTGGGATTACCAGAGACTGTGCAAAATCCTCCTGGTTGCAATAGGCACGTCACCCTCTCACCAAGACACAGTTTGGAGTGGCAAATGTGGTCCTGTTAAACTGAGCAGCAGCACAAATTACAGCGTGCAAACGTTAATGGAGCCCACACCCTGGAGGAGGGGAGGGAACTGATGTGCAGCAGCGTGACAGGGCCGGACAGAGGCAACAAGACAACGATTTCCATCACACGAAAGCTGCTAATTGGAGTTTAACTTGTCTAACCAGCCCCTCTACAGCACATCAAGGACAAATTTGCTACCACCCTGGAATTTGTACTCTCAGGTCTGCATTCCTGGTTTGCCAACGTTTAATGTGTGTTTCAGGTGGAGCCAGGAAGGGCTCTGGTAAAATTGATCTTTGATTGTGAGTGCAGACCTAAGGTGGGAATTCAGCTGGATAATTTACAAATGGGAGGTTTGAGGATTGGTGTGGTGGAATGAAATTTGCTTCATCAGAATCCACAGCTGATCAAACTCAGATCCCTGTGCATAGACTTCTCAGAGACGAAAGGAAGTCAGTGGAATCAATGAGTCGTCGGGACAGAATTTGATTAAGGACACTAAATATTATTTCTGGAATCAGTGAGTTTTCCTGGAATTCTACACAAAGTCTAACCTTGCAAACAGGTGCTGTGGGATGCAGAAGACACAGGAAAAGCAGCATGGAAAAACCAGCATGTGATGTCTCTCTTAGGGATGGACTATCACGGATGGAAATACAGAAATGGGAGATGACCCTGCTACAGGACAAAAGAAATTCTTGCAGCCACACCTCAGCATCCACACCAGAGACCCTCCTTTAGGCAGGCACTGCTGACTAAACAGAGAACTTTAAACACCAGCAACCCACATAGAGACCCAGTCTGGCTCCTGAGGTTCTGTTGACCCAGAGCTAAACTAATTAGCCTGTTTCCTCTTCAAGTGTTCTCAAATGCCACTTGGCCGTGTCACTCCACACCAGAGAACTCTGAAGCAGACTAATTACAGTGGCAAATGTTTGATCAAGAATTACACTCAAATGGCATGGACTGCAAGAGGTTACCTCCCTCTCCACACAAGAGGCCTGATTCAGGACTCTGGGGCAGCTCCCCTTTAAAATCAGTGTAATTCTGCAAGTCCAGGAAGCATGAAGTAGAGAAAAAATAAACTTTTTTTTGGCACACAGGCCAGATTCATTTACCAGCAGTGCCCCTCTGATGCTGATGCAGCCCAAATGTGGCTGGTGAGCCCATTACAGACTTGAATGCTCAGATGTGGGTAGGAGGAGGGAAACACCACCTCATTCTCCATTGACAACGGCCCAGAGGCACAGCCCAGCCAGAATTTTAAGCAGCTAAAATGCTGAGCATTGAAGTGAGATTCTGTCCCAAAACTTCCTGTGGGTTACATTTGCACCTCAGTTTCTCTACCTGTAAAATAATAATTACCCAACACACCAGTTCTTGTAGGACTTAATTAGCACTTGTCAACCTCTTAGAGCTCCTCAAGGGAAGAGGAGCTGTGCACCACAAAGTACTAATTAATGGACGGAGCCTTTGGAACAAAGTCTACGATTCTGTTGTTGTCAGATGTAATAGAATCATAAAAAACAGGGCTGGAAGGGATATCAAGAAGTAACCTAGGCTGTCCCCCTGCCCTGAGGCATGATCAAGTATATCTAAATCACTCTTGATAGATGAATACCCCTAAACCTTGGGATGCTCGAGCTGCAGATTAAAATAGATAAAGATGGGCTCGTGTTACACGTGCCTTGGGCTCTCTGAGCACAGATAAACATCCCCTCACACGGGGCCTCTCCAGGGCTCCCTGCACTGGCCTGGAAGAGGCTTTGCTGCACCCACAGTGAAGGTACTGAGCTTTCTGACTCCTCGTTACTCCAGCTCAGGCAAGAAAAAGCCCCATTGCAGCATGCAAACCCCAAATCTCAGAACTGGAATGAATGAGACTCTCAAACTGGGAAAAACAGGGACCAAAGCAGAGAGGTGTTAAAGGATCTGGTTGTGAGGAGCTTCAGCCAGAACCAGAAAATCAGCGCAGGTCACCCAAGCCTCACACATGACTGGATTGCAAGACTTTCATTCCATAATACCTTTAGATCATTTTTTGTTATGTTTTTCCCACTTTTCTCCCCTCTCTGCAGTCCCAAGAGTCCATCTAAAATACCATTTGGCCTAAGGTATCATTCAGATTTGGCAGCTGAAGGATTGCACAGCCTTAAGTGTAAAATTCCCCTTTTTTAAGCTACACAAAGATTTTTAGGGGGCTTTGTTAAATGTTTTAATTATAAAAATGTGACAATTCAAGCCATCTTTCCAAGACATACATGCAAAGTACAGTAGGAGATACCTTTTATTTGATTAACTTCATACAGGAAAGCTTTTGAAACTTATACTTTCTTCATCAGGCTGGTGGATAAAAGCTAAGCCAGGCAACTGATACAGCACTGCAGAAGTTTATTAAATTAACCAATTAAACTGAGGCAATATACAATTTACAGAGGCCAAGGCAAACAATAGAAGGTGGAACACACTCCCGGGGCTGAGGCGATCAAGTTGTGTCAGCATTTCCATTATGAAGCTACTTCAGAGTTATTGTGGGAGGTGTGTAATAAAAAAAAAAAAAAGAAAATAGCTTAAACCACTGAATTCAGTCATTCTTAGGGATTCCCAAACATGCCCAGGCGGATGGAAGAGCAAGATGTAAACCAGTTTTCCCCTAATTTTGTCACTCAAATTAGAAAGGAGGTGTGGCCCGGGGAAACAGGTTGGCAGTTCCAGGGAAACAAAGGGAGGCTGGTTCTGCACAGTGCCCTGCTCCTGCCTGGGTGAGACTATGACCATAATGAAGGTGATTAATCAAGTGCAGCACATTTGTGTGGGCTGAGACAGAGCCTGCCCAGGAACAGAGCCCTCTGTGGGGATGCAGCAGCATCCTGCCCTCATCCCAGCCACCCCACACCGAGACAAATCACAAACACAGCAAAGCCCGTGCTGTCCCCAGAGCTGAACCACACAGGAGTACCTGACCCATGGATTTGTCACCTCTCCAGTGCTAAACAACAACCAAAGGGAATACTTCTCACAATAGGGAGAATCCAGTGCAAGTTGAACTCTCTCAGACTTTTGAGGGGTTGGCATCAGGTTCAAACCCCAGTTTTAAAGGCTGCTCCTTCCCTGTATAAACTGTGCAGATTCTTTGGGTAACAAAGAGCCAGTGGTTTCACGTTGCATTTCACAGCACATGAAAACCTTTTCATGAGGTGCAAACCTTTTCACACTGGGGAAAAAAAGGAATAAAAAAAAAATAACAAAAAACCACAAGATGGAAACACTGACACCACATTTACTGTAACAGTGTGATCAGCAGCAACTATAATTCTCCTTCAAAAGGTTGCACCCACAATGCTTTCTTTGGCCTGTGTACCTTGTATATTGCCTTGGTCTAACTGGTTAATTTAATAAGTTTCAGAAGTATTTAGTTGCCTGGCTCAAGCAGTTGGACACAATAAAACCAAGTAGCCTGGCTTGTGAACACAAGTTGTTCTTGGGATGGCATCTCCATGGTCCAGCACAGCATCCCAGCTCTGGAAACCCAACAAGCCCAGCTCAGTTCCCAGCAGCACAGAGCAGCCTCAGGGCTCTGGGGAGGGGAGCAGGCTGACAAATGAAGGGTAAATTGGATTAGCTGAACCCCCCCAGCATTGCAGCTCTGCAGCAGAGTTTAAAGGAGCACTGGGAAGGCACAGGGATGGTTTGGAAGAGGCAGGATGCCATGGCAGATAAGGACCAGCCTAGAACCCAGGAGACCCACTGCTGTTCTGCCTTTGCCTGTGGTCCACCACATGACCCTGAAGAAGCAACTCCATGTGAGTTCTTTCCTTCCCCTCTTGCTCTTTTTCTGCTTTGATTATAAAGTTTTCCATGTGATTTCATCATCCTGTTTGTACAAAATATGTATTTGCATAACATCTCACACAGCAAGGCCCTGATCTCAGCTGGGGCTTCTAGACATAAAAGTTATGAAGAGACACATTAGCAAATTCAGTGTGTTTCAATGCCCATTATGAGTATTTTGTAACCAACACTGAAGCTTGTACTGTGTTGTTTTGCCAAATGACACAGGACAGAGGAAGGTCCTGTGTGGAGAATATTGGCTGATCCTATTCCTTGCAGGCAGGACCCGAGGGGCATCTTGGAGATGGAAAAGGAATTAATTTTTTTTTTAGGCTAACAGCAAAATCCTAGAACAGCTGCATAGCTCCAACAACCCAATAAAGACATTTTTCTACCCCAGCCTCCAATTTCACCAGATTTTCTCAAGGGATGTTGGTGCCTTCAAACCCAAATTCATTGGTTTGGCCTCCCATGGGCATACTATTCAGTCCTAATCTAACCAAAGGCTGTGACTGAAAGAATAGCTCATGGACCATTCCCAAAACAAACATTATTTCTACACACTGTGTCTCCCTTTACACTCATCTCCAAAATGGTGATGAGCAAATGAAGAGAAGAAAGGAAGACAAGAAGTGACCCATCTTCCCTGCCTCAGGTTTGCAGCTAACAACTGTCTCACCAGAGAGCTGCAAAAAAAGGCATCTGAGCCAGCACCAGCAGAGGCCGAGCTGGAGCCTCAGGTCCTGGCAGTAGCAGTGGCAGTGCCCCAAGAACAATACTTGGAAGGAGGAAGGGCAGTGGCAGCAGCCCCTGGGGCTGTCCAAGACCTAGAAATCCCATCCTTCTCCCTGGGGAAGGTGCAAGATTCCTGGTAGCACGCAGGAGTCTGGGGTTAACAACCTAAAGGAGGGAGAAAAGCCAGCTGTAACTTTTATCCCCTTCCAAAGCCCCACAGAGCACCCCAAAACAGAGGCAGAGCAATGACGATGGCAGCAAACGCTTTTGAAAGGCAGGAAAAAAGCAGCATTTTCAGAACTTGAATTTTTGATGTTTGTCCTGTGAATTTAACTTAAATGCAGATTGGATTTGGATGAGGCAATTCCACACAGGCCAGGAAACAATAATGGATATGCAAGTTATCATCATCTACCTGGCAGTTCCTGGGGGTCTTGAAGGCTCCTGCAAAACACCCGCTTGCACAGTGCCAAGAATCCTGACAAAGTGCCATGGCTGCTCCAAAGACAGATGGGCAAGTGCAAAAGCAACTTGTTCAAGAGTTTATTGAGTCAGTGACAGAATTTGGGACTCTTAATCTGCACCTGGTGTCCTCCATCCCCACCCCTCAGTGCATCCCACAGTGCCAAACAGCACCATCCAGCCGAGTCTGTGCTGACCTGCTCCTGCTGAACTCAACAGAAATTTGCCCCAATTTCTGTGAAATCTGCAGTTTAGGATGTTGCAGAGCTGTGGCATTCCCTGCACAACTGCTGCATGAACAACACTCACCGTTTGGGAGCTGGGCTTGCAGCACTCAGTGCTGTGCAGCACAAGGTGCAGAATAAACCCTCTCACGCTGAACATTCCTTCTCTGCCTGCTCCAGCTGAAGCTGGATGTTCCCTTCATGATCTCAGTACCTGGGGGATTTTTTGTTGTTTTTCTTTTCCTATTTTAAAATTCCTTAAATTAAAATTGCCCTTTTAAAGGGGAAAACGAGCTGGATGGAGTCAAATCCCCATTCCCTTCGGTGATTTGCAGCATGGGCAGCTGGGACAAAGCTGGCTGGGATGTCAGATTCCTGGTGCTTTAACACAACAGGGCTGTTTCCCCCCCAAGTATTTCTCTAAGAACTCAAAGATTTCCTTCTCCAGCAAGCACCTGAGCAGAAATGACTCACCCACCATGTTGGCAACTGGCACAGACCTCTCAGCCCTGGTGCCAAGCCTGGGTTTATATTGTTGAAACACTGAAAAGGGGAATTTTCCTTCTGTGGCTTCCAAAAAGGCTTGGCCACATCTATTTCATAGAAATACAGAATGTCCTGAGCTGGAAGGGACCCACAAGGATCATCCAGTCCAACTCCTGGCCATGCACAGACACCCCAGCAATCCCACCCCAGGCATCCCTGAGAGCTCTGTCCAAACTCTTCTGGAGCTCTGGCAGCCTCAGGGCTGTGCCCATTCCCTGGGGAGCCTGGGCAGTGCCCAGCACCCTCTGGGGGAAGAACCTTTTCCCTGATATTTTGCATAAATAGTAGATATATGCCTGTTTTTGTTAAGAGGGGTAAGAGATAAGTTGGAGTAAAGCGTATTTGTAAGACCAGCCATACAGAAAAGTAATTCTTTTCAAGCTCATGAAACATTATAATGCATCTATCCCTAATCAAATCACTTTTTATTTTTTCTGCCTGACTTCCTTCAAAAATACTGCATATATATGATCATGGTGTGCATGAGCATGCATCTCTAATAACTTTTGAATGAGTTGGTTGCTTTCAGCCCAATTTGAGAGTGAGACGGGAGTTTCAGAGCTGTCACATTGCCACAAGTTTCACAAAACCAGGCAACTGGATGGAAAAGAGAGATCCAGAGGCTGGAAACGTGCAGAGTGAGCTCAGCCAGTGTCAAACACCACAAAAATGATATTGTAAAGGCACTGACACTTGGAATATCCTCCATGGAAAGTTACAATTGGCCAAGAGACAGAAAGTCACAGTACACCAAGTACTACCTGAATATTTGTTCTGAAGGTCATCCTAACAAAAGTCAAAAAAAGACTGGCCTAAGAGATACACCACTTGAGATACACTTAGCAGACAAGACAGCTAAACACTTCAAAGGAAGCCTACAAGCAAAAGTCCTATTAATTTTAACTAAATCCTGGGCTGGACACTCCTCTGACACCCATGTAATCATTAATTTCAGAAGAGTGACTTCTGCTGTAGCCCATGGTAAGCCCCAGATCATACAAATCCACTCTTTATTGCCTGAGCAGTGCCGTTGAAAATCAATAGGATTACTCATAATGGCAAAGTTAAACACCTGTGAAAGTGTCTGCAAGACTCAGGCCTAAGGCCTGGTCCAGGCACAGCTTTTGTACTTGAAAACCTGGTTCACATAAAGGTTTGTTTTGTTTTTGGTTTTATTTTTAAAGAAAACAGGAGAATAATTAAAGCCATACAACCACTTTAAAATGGACACATTTTTATTGCTGTAATGGGAACCTCCAATAGCACAGCCATTCCCAGGTCAGTTGTGCTGCTCCAACTGCACTCCTGGAGTAGGGAATTGTGCCAACCCTGTTAACAGCAGCCACAACTTCTACACCTTGAGCAGCTCAAGCAGCAGATGCCAGCCCGCTCTGTCTACTCAAAGCTCTCCAGGAAATTCATGGAGAGCACCTGAAGGAACAAGCAAGACCCATGTTTGAAGGACATTTGGTCTGGAGCTTGTCAAAAAGTATGATTTTTTTATTTTCTTGCTCTCCTCTGGGTGTGCACCCATAAGAAAAAAAAAAAAGCAACACCAAACACACCTAAAAAACTTTTGAGTCAGACTTTCATGTGTGCAGAATTAAGGAAGGTGAAAAAGATCAAGATTGCCCCACAAGAAGACAACAAAAAAGGAGCGTGCATTTTGTGGAAAGCACCACAAACTTTAGGAGATGCCAGGAGGAAGAGGGGGTGGAACAATGAACTAACATGTCTGGATTGCTAAGAGGTTAAAAAAAATGTCACACTTTCAAAGAAGAAAAGACAAAAGACATTAAGAGTAAACAGGAAATTTGGGAAATCTATTTCACTCAAAGTAGCAAACATCTGGAATAAATTGTCAAGAACTTAAGACCATCAAAGCAAAGTATTAATGAGGTTAAGAGGCAGCTAGACTGGAGGATGAGACTGAAGAATACAGGGACAAAGAAAAGAGGTGGAGCTGAGAGAAACCTGGAGGCAACAGCCTCTTTAGCCAAAGGGATTTGTTTCTCCCTCTGCCCAGTACTTCCTTATCTTCTTGTTGCTCCAGGGGTAAAATACTGGAGTTTTCTACTGGATTTTGCTTTATTGAAAGGGAACAATTCTTATTTTTTTTTCCCCCCCTTTGGAATTCCATGCCGGGATCCATGACATGGTATATCAGTGTTTAACTCGGAGAAGCACAAGAAAACCAAGCACATTCTACCCCTTCCACCAAGCAGAGCTTTCTGAAATCTGAAGTCCTCATCCCTCCCTTTCACACTTCAAATTAAGAATAATTCTTACTTTTGTTACCAAATGTTGCTTAAAGAAAAACCTCATCCCTTTAATAGAAGGATTTAGCAAACATCTCCATGGATTCAAGAGCCATCTCTTAAAACTTTTTGGTTTAAAGTAATTCAAACCAGGCTAAACAACACCTTTAAAGATGACAAAAACCAGTAGGCATAAATGAATACGCAGTCTAAGAAGGAAATACTTAGCATGACTTATCCTTTAATATCCAGATCCCTCTCTAGTAGGGATAATCAGAAAGCTCTGTTGGCCCTTACTCAAAAGAAGGGCATGGTCTCCCATCTCTGCCTGGACTGTTATTAACTGTATTGGTTACATTCACGGTCATTAACATCCTTTAAAAGATGATCTTGGGATTTCATTTTCCACCTCCCGTTATTGAGCAATGGAATATTCATAAAACAGTAGATGGAAACAACTGAGAAGAAAAGAAAGCCTTCAAGTTCCCATCCCTGCCAGTTAAATTACACTAAACCAAGGATTCAACAGCAAATTGATTCAGGAGCAGCAGGATATATGAACACACGAAAAAGCACACTGGGGGGGATGCAGAATAATAAAACATGCACTTGCCTGTCCTCTGCTCTAACAACCACATGCAAACTTCAGCCAAGCCTGACAGAGTGGGAGAGGTTTCAAAGATATGAAGTTCCTGTGGGTTTCACAGTGCAGGCAGCTGGGTAAAGGATGAAGATGCACTTGAGGGCTCCACCAAACTCAAGTGTTTAATAGACACAAGAGAATCCACCCCAGCCTTCATTGTGGTCTAACAGCACAGGGCCTGCTGCTGTTTGTTATCAGCCAGGCAGCCACATCTGAGGAGTCCATGTTTTATTGGGAACATCTGCTCTTGTCTTGGTGAGAGCAGCTGAAGCTCTGCCTCAGCCTCAGCTGCTTCTGCATTAGCTGTTCCCAAATCCATCCCTGCACCTTTCTCCCCACAGGGAGCCAGCAGGGCTGGTGGGAGGTCACAGGGAAGGCTGAGGGGCGATTCCTCAGAGCCCTCATCCTGCCACACAGCACTGGGGCTTTATTTCTAACCCAAAGCTCAAAAATATGTCTTGGTACTTGCAAGGAGCACCGAGTGAGACCAGAGGAGTTTTGAATGAGTGGACACATTCAACTTACCCGAATTATTTGGTGAATTTGGCCACCACCATGAGATGAGGGGTGTCCTCTTCAAGGAAGCAGTGCAGACCCAGCACATCACTTCAGAGGGCTGAAGTTGCCTCTGGTCTGTCCCTCACTACACTGAATGTAACAAAAGCACCAAAAATCCTACTCCTCACTTCCACCCTTCCACAAAATGCCACCAATACCCACAGCAGTTAAACTGGCCCAGGCCTCTTACTTTCCTCCCAGTCCTAGCATAGAAAACCAACGACAGCAGGGCTTTGAGGAACTTGGCTCCATTTTTCTCACTGTTTTAACCTCAAGACTTAAACATAACTTGAGGGAGCCATCTGGGAAAAAAATAAGGATTTTTTTTCCTCCCTCAGCCAGGTTCAGCAGCCTGGGAAGGCCCTGCCATGAGGACACACTGCCCAGCACCCCAGGGCTTCACCCACTGCAGCAGGCACAAAACCACAGGAGATCTTTAACAGTAAAAGCAGGTGGTTGTTTTTCCAGGGACTTTAATGAGTGTTGTAGTGGCTGGAAAAGGTGATAAGCTTTCTATGTTATATGAAAAGCCAGGGGGTTACTTTATATAATCAGCCACAGCTGACTAAACAGGGCACTGAAAGCCACTCACAGCCAAGGGAAGACAAAACAACAAAGCCCCCACAGCGTTCCCGTCCCACCTCCCCAAAGAACCCGCTCCTCAGGCACAATCCCAGGGCTGTTCCGAGGCCTCCAACCCCCTAATTAACGTTCTGCTTGGAAAAAACCACCGGCTCACCTTGGCACAGCGGGGCCTCAGCTCCACCTTGGCTGCACAGGACAGCAGAGGCAGGGCTGTGTGTGGGCAGGAGCAGCCCCAGGCTGAGCCCTCCTCATCCTCTCAGGCATCCCCTTGGCATGAACAGCCCCCACCAGGTGTGGGACAGCTCCAATGTTTTTTCTCCAAAGGTACAGAAATGCAGGGGTTTCAAACACATTGCATTAAATATTGGCCAGTTGTCTTCAGCAGCGGCTCGAAGGCATTACAGTATTTAACAAATCAGGATTTAATTTAGCAAACCTGAAAATATTTCACATGGACTCATGAGCCTGCAGTTTGATGTAAAAATGCAGGTGAAAAGCTCACATTCACCACAGGGAGAGGGGCCCTGATCAGAGCCCTCAGCTGGTGGCTGTAGCTCAGTGTGGGAAGGAAAAATCTGTTGGCATTTGGTGCCCAGGGCTGGCAGAGCCACAGCAAAGAGGACACTTGGGGGTCACTGCCAGCAGCCAGGCTGGGACAGCCTTAGGGGTCTGCCCACACTGCCACAAATGTGCTTCACTTTGGAACAAAACTGGACTTTTTCACCTTTTCCAGGGCAGTAACCCACAGAATTCCACATTACCTGTTTGTACAAACCCAGGTGACCTGTAACACCAATTTAAAAAGAAATCACTGGTATTTCCATAAGGCTTTTTGCAATTCCAGACAAAATAAGGATACTTGTACTGCTGCAGCACTTGAGTCACACCAGCATTATTTTTCCAAGCTTTCAGTTCTGTCACAGCCTTTGCACTCTCAGCCTGGTTGGGGAGGGACACGATTCTTGCTGAAACTGGCTAATTCCTGTTCTACCAAAAAAAACCCAAAACCTTTCTGGCTACTATTTAAACTGCATCATTTTTACATTGATAGCTTAAAGGCACTGGCTTACCAGGAAATTAATGGAGGTTAATCTCTTTCTGGCCTGTTAGAGGAAGCTCCTCCCCATCCCACCCCACTCTCTGGTAACGAACTTTCTACTCATCACAGCTGCAGTGCTACCTGCAGCTTCCAAAGCTTAAAGGGACAAGGCTGTTTGGATCTCCCCTCACTTGTACATAAGTCCTCTTACCCCAGGAAAGGGGAGCTGCTGTCTTTTAATCATTATAAAAACCCAAAATTCCTTCCTGGCCTGGCATCTGAGCTCTGTATTCCTGCTGAAGCAGCTGACCAAACATGAGCTTGCAAAAAAAATTTATGTTTCTCAGGTCAACAGACACATTAAGCAATCATTTAAAGTGAGAGGGATGATAACAAATGGCAACAGTTCACCAGATAAGGACTCAAGGAGGTCGTGCCGTGCTTGACCTTAAATACCTGAGTCAGCATTCCTAGGCCCCTGCTTTACAAGCAGTGGGGCTGGACAGATGCTTGCAGGGGCTGAATCAGAGCAGAGAGGAGCTTAAGTGCCACAGAATGCCTGTCAAAGACCTTGTAAAAGGACCCTCCAGCCTCTGAAGAGAAGTCCTGCAGAGAGGAGCCTCCCTGAATATCCACCACATCCAAGTAGCCAAAGTGAAGTCAATACATGTGAGAATCCCCCAAGTTCTGTAACTCTGATAGAACTTCCCAGATTTGTATACAGGAAACTGTTGTTTCAAATACTGTGCCCATATGTGCTTCAAGCATCCAAATTCTGGCTCCTTCCTATGGCTCCCAGAGTCCTGAGTTTGGAAAAGGGCTCAGTAGCAGGGAAGGGACCCCAGATGCTGCAGCTGGACAGACAGCTCTGCACAGCATCAGCATCCCAGGAGTGTTCCTTTCTGAGCTGGGAACTTGTGGCCTGGGTTCAGCCAGGGCTGTGGGATTTGCAGACTTTTCTGGTGCAAGCCATGGGCTCCCCTTTAGGAATCCAAGTGGATTTACTCTTTCAAATAAACCAGTTGGCTTGAAATTATTTCCTCCCCATTCACAGTGGGAAATCCCTTCTCCCTGGGCATGAGAACTGTCATAGGATGGCTCAGACACGTGTGGCTCATGGCCATCCTGCTGGTGACCACCTGCATTCAAACAGACTGATGAGGAGATGAGGTGAGGCCCAAAGGTGCCGAACTTTCTCAGTACCTGCAGGCAGGTTAAAGACCAGTGCCCCAGAGTTCAGTTAAAAATATGTCCAGTGTGAATTATCAATGAGGAAATCAGGAGTCATTTCAAGGATGACAAGGGAGAAGGAAAAGGAGGAGGATGAGACTGTCCCAGGGTCAGATACTGTTCAATTTTAACAATTTGGAGGGTGAAACAGGGAACATAGAAAATTTGTGGATGATGGACAATAAGCTAAGGCAGCTTGTGTGGAGTTTGGAGGACAAGGATAGAATTCAGCTGTAAATTGAAGGGGAGATAGAAAGCCAACAAGAAGGAATTAAAGATCAGTGCAGGTTGTTCCATGTTAGAAGAAAGTAAAATTCAAGGAGTAATTGGTCAGGCTGCAGCTGTTTGGGAAGGGATGTGAGGTTCAAAGTGCAGCCCAGGTGTCACCCAGAGCAAGGGCAGTGTCACCTGGGCTGTGCTAACAGTGCTGACACGTGTGACACCAGCATCCCAGGGGTCTGCAGTGGGAAGGCACCACAGGGCATTGTCCAGGCCAAACCTCCTGCTCAGAGCAGCATCAGCTGCAGCAGGATTCCCAGGACCAAATCCATCTGGGTTTGGGGTATCTCCAGCAATGTTTGGGAGCTCCACAACCCATCTGGCCAAGCTGTTCTGAGATTTGGTCACCTTCACAGTCAATAAGTTTAAAGGGGCTTTGCTGTATTCCAGTGTGTCCCTTGCCTCTCATCCTGTCCATGGACACTGCTGGGGAGGGCATGGATTTGTTGTCCTCAGTCCCATCACCCAGGTCATTGATGAAAATGTTAAACAGCTTTGGCATTGTTTTCAAATAGAAAAGGAAGGCTCCAGACAACCTGCACCTCATTAACATCAGTGAAAATTCAAGGTGTGTCCTCAGATAACCCCTGCTGGCACCTTACCAAGGTAACAGAGGCAGAGGGAATCAGATCTGAGGAACTTTCTGGAAGAGACAGAAGAAGCTACAGGGGGGTCAGAAAGAAGCAGTTATTAAGGAAGAGAGGTCTGGAATAAACTTCTACCCACATTGCCTAGAAACATTCATAACCTTCAGTGCTGCTGAATCACAGGGGGGATTGGTTTGTTTGGCTTTTTACAGACAATCTACCTCTGAAATAATTATTCCAATCTTGCTGGTGCTGGAATTTTGTGTCCAAGTTGGCATACAATGTTTGAAAACAAAATATGCACAAATTCAAGGTAATCCTTAAGAGAGCAAGAAAAATTAGGAGTGGAGAGGAGATTACTGGGAGGAAAAGTTGGAAAAAGAATATTGAAAAAAGAAAACTGAACAGGCTTCCACTGTGCTAACGTCATTACAGAGAGGATGCAAAGGATGAAATTGGCTTAATTTGCAGACAGAAAGATTTAGGTTAGGGGGAAAAAATGCATAAATCTAAGGCTAGCTTTGGACTTGAGGCTACCTACAAAGTTGAGACAGGTCAGACAAATGTTTGTAACAACAATCCTGCCTCTAAGCAGAGCAACAAACTGGGGGAACTCATGAGAACCTTTTCTGACAGTCTGTTTCAAAGGCTGCTCTAGCCTTTCACAAGGTTTCAGAAAGGTTTATGGGATTAAATTTTTAAGAGTTAATAAAATACATTATCAATTCTACCCCGCTTCTTTGTTTTTTCCCATCCAAATAGTAATTGTTTGTGAAAGGGCTAACATTGAAGAGCAACTGCCAGGGTTCATGCAAGTTCAGTTCCCATCTGATCATTTTAATGATGCTTGGTGAAAATCTGTTTTGTGGAATTAATCTGAGCTCTTTGTTCCCTTCAGTTATTTGAATCTGCATCCAAACCCTATGAGCACAGCCCTATGTCCCCCTGTGGAAATAGAGATTGAAGTGAAATTGGGGTTGATAAAGCCTTGTTCTGGATCTTGAGTATTTTCATGATGTTTATCTGAACATTTGTCCTTCCCCCTTATAGAAGGGAAGCATTACAACCCCCAGTTGTCTTGCAGGATGGTCCAAGGGCCCAAGGTGCAGAAGTCCAAATGAGCAGACTGGTGGCACAGCCCAATCCAAACACCTCCTCAAGCAGTCTGTAACAGGCACCTCAGCTGCACTGCCCTTGAAGTGCCATAATTCTGGGATAACAGAAAAAAAAAAAGGATTTTGAACCAAGATAAGAGTGCAACAACAAGGAAGGAGCAGAACTGCAAAAAGCCTGAAAGCAGAGAGGGTCAGATGGAACCTGAGGCTTTGTACAGCCACAACCACTTCAGAGGGGCATGAGAGCTCTGGTGGTTGGGAGCACCCTGGTGGTGCATGGCTGTTTGGTGCTGCTGCAGGGATCACAGCTGCACCCTGGTTTGGTCCCATCAGGAACTGGAGGGAATTGGGACTGAATTCCAGGCACAGCCTCTGGTTTAGCTTCCTCCAAAAGAGTTACCCAGGTTGCTCAATGTAAGTAATGGCATTCAAGTGGTTTCCTTCAGTATTGCAGTGCTCCAAACCAAACCTCTCCTCCTGATAAAGCCTGGCTCAACCTAACCCACACTCGGGTGGTCCTGGTTTCCATCCTGCCCACAGCTCCGTGCTCCTGCCCCACCTGCAGGTGTGAGGGAGCAGCTGCTCCCCAAGGAGCAGGGAGCCTGCAGCAGGGCAAGCTAAGGGACCTCAGCACCCCCCAAACAAGGCACAACTAAAGAGGGCAGTCAGGTCGAGAGTCCAGAGAGGAAATTTAGGGAGCAAGGAGGTTTCTTCTCAGTCAGTACCTGCTGTATGTGTTTGAGCCCTGGTGCTGACTACAGGGAGAGAGAGGGGATGCACCCAGGGGAAGGGGACAACATGGAACTGCTCAAATCAGACTCCCATCAGCCTGAGAAGTCACAGAGCTGCACTGGAAGAAGTAATGCAACAGTTACAGATGAGAAAGGACCCATCAAAAACTGTGCTTTGATGGAAAAGTGTGACTTCATCTTTCAAGGGTATTATTGTCAAAGTTTTTGCCTCCCAGCTTGCATGAGGAAAAGTAAATCAAGATTGAAGGGCAAAGGTAAGCCTGTGTGCTGTGTCATCTCATCTCCAGTCTCATTCTGAAATCTTTACACAATGTAAGAACCATAAGCACTGTCTGACATCTGATGCCTGAGTGACTTCAGCTTAGTACTCATTTGGTTGGAAATGTGATTTTGTGGGGCTTATTCAAGGTAGGATTACACTTTGTACATGTGTTTGTGCCTCACAAGAGCATTTTACAGACCCTCCTCTGAAGAAATTTCCAAACTAAGTCTGCAAAAGAAACATCCATTTTACAGCCTTCAGCTGAGAAGAGCTGAGAAGAGCTGTCACTTGCTTGGGTCTGCAGAAGAGCCTAAAGCAGAAGCTTATACATAAATCATCTTTTTGACTGTGCCACCAAAAAATTCTCAACCTCCACGACCTCCCAGTGCCAATCTACAACCCCATCCCATGGGCAGTGGTCATGGACCTGTGAGGAAAAAGATTCTGGGGAGAAAAATCCCATTGAGAGAAACAGCTTATCCAGAAAAGCTGGTGAGTGAGGCAGGAGGTGGAAGGACAGGTCGTGTGGACTCTTGCATTGAAGTTTTCTGAGTCCTCAAAGCCCAGAGAAGCTGCTCATTGTGTTGGGAGGGACAGCTCTGGGTGTTGCTTCAAGCGTTGCAGGAACACGGGGTAAGAAGTGCTAAAGCCTTGTCAACATCTTCTGCAATAAAGGAGAGAGTTTTGTCCCTAGTTCTGTCCACTGAATTTTTTAAAAGAGATAATTCCTACTAGATACAATTGGGAATCAACTTGTTATATTGGAAAACAGTGTTGGTGCAGGAATGTTCCCACAGCTTCTGCACACAGGGGCAAGGGGGAGATTTATTTTATGAACTTTCTGTGTGCTAAGAGCCTTCTCACTGCAGTTGTTCTCTATTATTGCAGTGCATGGAGTGCAGGACTGCTGGAACAACAGAAAATGCAGGTAAGGTTGAATGTCACATCCCTGAGTCATGCAGATGTTAGAGGTTTTTCATGGAATTTCTGCCCCTCTTGATGAGGGCAGAATTGACACGTTGCCCTCAAGTTCTATTCCTACAAAGACGAAGAAGATGGAAACAGAAAATAAGTGGCTTGTTGCTTCCTCTCAGTGTCTGTGGGACTGTGGCTCCAGCAGCACTGATGCACAAGGAAAGCATTTTCATGAGCTGTTAAAACAGCAGAAGCTTGTTTTGCTTTGGCTGCAGCATCCTGCTGACTCCCACGCAGGAAGTGTTCATGCAATATTCCACATAGGCAGAATATGTCCAGTTCCTAGAAGTCTAAATACAAGAAACTGCAGCCCATTTGAAAACCAGGCCGCTCTTGGATTATAAAAGTGAGAGGTCATCTGCTTTCATGGGCTACAGTTCCCAAATTCTCCTCTTTGTCCCTAGACTTGATGAGCTTTGGCCAAACACATCCTTGCAGTGCGTGTCTCACCCGTAACTCAAGGAAAATGGACAGGGGTGGCACACCAGGTGTTACTGTTATGTCATGGTCAGCCTCCTCCACATAATAAAGATGTCTCTGCAGGGGGAAATTCATTATTCCTGGCTTCTAAGTGCACCTAGTTATATTTACTATGAGAAAAACAGCCAATATTCCACTAGTTCTGCTCTTTTGCACCAAAGCAAATGAGTCAAGTGGTTTCAGAATCTGGCCACATCACTGAGATGGAGAGGGCATATTGCATATTCACAAGAGCTTAAGATTGTTTTATTTACACTTCCATTGCTAGGGGCTGTGGAATGGAACATAATTCTATTTGCCAGATACTCTTCCTGGTGCAATAATTCAGAGGAATTCTCAATTAATACATGGAGCTTATGTATAAAAGACAAGAGGTTAAGTAGGACTGCAGTGCCCAATGGACCATCTGGTGAACATTAGGTTTGTCAATAAATCACAAAAGCACCAGTTCATCAAGAGAATTCCATTTCAAACCACTGACAGGAAAAAAAAATGATGGGAAAAAACCTCACAAAATTGGTATTTGATATTTTATAAAAACAGGAGCATTAAATAACTTTAATCTTATTTCAATGGTTTTATTGGTTCTCTTCTGATGACCACATGGCTTCACATCCTGGATGTTTAGCCCTTTGTCTTGTACACAAGAGCATAATGAAATAACTCAATGCATCATCCCAGGAGAAGCTCCTCTCTCTGCTCTCAGTCTTTCTCCTCACCGTGGGTGATAACGTAGCAGAGGTTCTTATAGTCCAGGTTCCCAGAGACATCTGGAGGGAAAGCAGCAAACATCTGGTTGATCTGCCAAGCAAACAGAGATAAGTGTCACAGTCTGTGGAACAGCAACATGAACAGCTTTTCCTGTTCCACCCAGCTCAGCTCCCTGATGCTGATGGTCCTTTAACCACCGTGGAAAAGCTTTCCTGAGGCTCAGTAAAACTGAAACAGGAGTTGGAACACAACAGGTTAATAAAGTCCTGCTAGAATCCCACAAGTTCCCTGTTGGAAAGAGCTCTCCCTGAAACTCAGGGAGATAAGCCCTGGCTGATAAATGTACAGTCCAGTCTCTGTTCTGACTGGAACAGGCTGTTCAGTCTCTTCTGTCCACAAACCAAGTCCACTCCATCTCCTCTTCTGAAAATAAAGTCCCTCTAAATTCCTCCCAGCCAGCAGAATCCAAGCTCAGTCTCCCACAAGCCACCAAGTCAGTACCTAATTTCAGATTTCAAACCAAATAACTCACAGAAATGGAAACCAGAACAGGGTCCCACCCAAATCCACTTGGACTCCAGTAAATCCATTGCCCAGCTCCCCATGGGGAAGAACAGCACGAGATAGGCCACACTTGCACTTGGATGGGAGTCCAAAGAATCTATTTGACTTTGATTTAGCCATGGAGCTCTTCAGAAGAGATGCTTTGAATTGTTTCTAATTGCTAGAGCTGGCATCAACCTCCCCTCAGTCTGGATTTCAGCTGAATTCATGCATTTAAAGAGGGGCAAGGGCTTGCTGCTGAACAGGAGCTGGAGCTGGATTTTTGTTTTCAATAAAGTTCCTTACCTCTTCTTGACTGAACCGATCTGCCTGTGTCATAAGCATTTCTTTGATGCTGTTCAAATAAAATGAAATAACCTGATTAAAGGATGATAATGGCACATGACAATTCAGATGGCAAGATCCCTCCTGAAGTTGCATGAAAGAAAATCTGTGTGACCGCATAAATTAGAGCTGTTAATCCTTACATGATATTGTAAGAGATTTTCTGTGGGCACCCATCAGTGTCAATGCCTCGCTCTGCCAACTTCTTTCGCTTTTGTGACATTTTATAGAGGTTTAAAATTGTTTAAGGTTATTACTGTAATTGAAATACAGTAATTTTGTATGCTTATCTTAACCTAAAATGGTAGGTTTCCTCACTTGCTGCTTAAAGTTTGGATCACTTAACAAAACCAAAAGAGAGAATATTTTCTGTAAAATCTGAGGATGAAAGGAACAGAGCATGAAATGAGAAAGAGGACTTGAAAGAAAACTCCAGCCACTATTCCAAATCATCATCCCAGAGTCCCTGATTTGCATGCAGCCATTCCCAGAGGAGCTGTGGGACTGTGGGAGACCTGTTGTATTTCACGCTGCACTGCCTGTATCTGGACTTACAGCACTGTAACACGGAGCTTATCCCACACACAATCTGCATCCCATGAAATTACATCAAAGAGAATATTTTGGGGGCACACTCTCAGCTGATTTACCCTCTGTTTTAAACCCATTGTGGGAAGGCAGTGGAATCTGTAATTTTTTTTTTTACCTAAGTTTAGAGGTGAATTGAAAGACCAGGAAGAATTATTTCTGGTTTTAGTCTAACCCCTTTAGATAAAATGTCTTTGTACCTCCCCCAGTTACTGAGGGCAGCACATGCACCACGTGCTGGGACGTCCACCAGTATAAACTCAGTTATATTCACATAAACATCCCTTCAATAACTCACATAATTTCCCCTTCCTGTAGAAGAATTCCTATATTAATCTCACAGTTTTCATTCATGCTCAAGAGGCAGAGTTGTCTCCTTTTCTCGCTACCAAATGTATTTATCAATGTATTATCAGACACAATTCTGGAGCAGTGAAACAAACTGTAAAGCTGTGATAACAGGTGAGCAGTCTGTTGTACAAAAACAAAAGCTGGGGAGAATATAGAAATCTGGTTTGGTTTGTAGATTTGAAAAAAAGGCTGCTTTTTTGAAGAATTTGTTGTGGGCGAGTGAGAGCAGTAGCTCTTCTGGAAGAAGCCCTTTCTGCTTTTTAAAGGGAATATTTAAAACTATAATAGAAATCATGCCTGAACAGGAACACTTCCAAGGGAGCAAAATTCACCTTCTGTGGGTGCAGATGTTCAGGCAAAACAGTAAATCCTCCCTGTCTGCTGCCAGGCACTGCACAGGTCAGGTAAGAAAAGCCCCCCAGACAGAAGTGCACTTGGGATGGCCAAGCTACAACGGCCCTCATGGCTCTGACAAATGGGGGATTTTCCAGGAAAAGGCTGCACATCCCAGTTTGCATCAGGGGCACACAGACTTCTGCAGCTCTTGTTGATATCAAATGCATATTTGGAAGCCCAGAAAGGGAAAACTGAAAAAATAATCTTCTGGGCAATGAGTAAGGATCATGCTCACAAGGAGAAATGTGAAAGTATCTGTGCAAGCTTTGGGAAACACTCTGAAGTCACAGACAGGGCTTAAGTTATTGGATATACTTTTCCTGTGTTACTTCACCACTTAGTTAGCAAAGTTTTTTAATCTCTTAGTCTCAAATTTCTGTTTCTGTTCTGTTCCTCTGGCCCATTTGGTATGTGACTGCATTTTTGAAGTCAAATTCTCAAATGATCAGTGGGCACAAGAGTAGAGAGACCATTCCCCTCAGTATAAATTGATTATTGGATATATGTGCCCCAGACAAACAGCATTAGCAAATGTAAATAGAAGTGTGATCCAGGAAGCAGCCTGGTGAATAGAAGGAAGCAATTTTGTCAGAAGTCACAAATAAACTTCATCGCAAACAGGCCTGAATTAAAAAGAGATCTGGGCACTGTGTGTCTTCTATTCACATGCTTAAAGTATTTAGGGGAAAAGAAAAGATCAAATATCTAATTATAATCTTCTGATGCACAGCCCAGTAGGCTCTGGCACACTCATAAGGAAGAAGGACTGACTAAAGGATCTATGCACATTTTCCATTATTTATTTTATAGAGAAACAAACACTCACAATTTCCAAAGCCAGAAATTATGCACTTTTTTCTTTGTGTATCTTGTTTTCTCTAGAAAGTTTATTTTCTTCTCAAAAAAATACCCAACAAACCAAACCAAACCCCAAGTCTTCTGGACAAAAAAAAAAAAAAAATCAATTTGCCTTGACTTAGGAGTCTAAATGTTATCTCTTGAACTGGCTCACATCAATTCCTTCTACAGTTACAAATACCTTGTTGCATTCTGATATTTTAAAAACTTTTTAAAAATTATCTGTGAAATCTCTGGGACCTTTTTGGTTTTCCACTGAGTTTGCCCTTCCTCTGATGCTGTCTTGGAGGCAAACAGGTGAGTGGGAATGAGCAGAGCTCTGGGGCTGTAAGACACATCTCCAGCTCAGCCAAACACCTCCCAAGTCTCACATACCTGGGACCTCTTCCATCCCCCCCAGCTCCGTTTTCATCTGGCCCAAATCTGGAAAGTTTCATTGGCCTCAGCACCAGGCACAGTTGGTGTTGGCCTGACTCACTTTGCCCCATGAGTGGCATTTGGGACTGAATCATCCAACCTTTCCAAACAGTGCCCCAGTTCACACCAGCTGAGAACGGGACCGAGAGCATTTTCTCTTTTTGACATCATGCTGTAGGAAGGGTTTTATGTGTGGTATAATGATGCAGACAAACAAAGTCTGTCATTGAAGTTGGAAGTAAGTTATAAACTCCTGGAGCTTCTGGAAAGGTTAGAAGGCTCCATCCCAGCTCCCATCACATGGACTAAGTGAGTCATTTCCAGACTAGAGGTGAAAACATGCAGAGGGAAGAGACATAAAAATCCCCAGAAGGATGTTAACTCCATGAACATAAAAAGAAGTTCTGATTAAAAGGTCAGCATGGCTGGTTTTGGAGAGAAACATTCCAGGATTTTTTAATATGGAGAAATATTATTTATTAGCATTAACTGTCGCATTGAAATGGCTGCATGAGCCAACAGAAAAATAATTTCAAAACTTCAAATGTCTACATTTTGGAAGCATATGAATAGAAGTTAAACCTCAAAGACATCCACGGAATTGATTTAATGGTTTGTTCTGTAATGATCAACATTACCCTCGGGTCTAATAAGTAAACATTATGCTCTGTTGTGGTGATGAACTAAAACAATTGTCTAATGTTAGCAGTGCAGGGGGGGTGGGGACAAGGTTGACCTTTTCCATCAAGGAAAAATAAAATATTTCTCTCTCATCTTCATTTTGGAGTGTGATACTGCATTCCTAATTTGCCCCAAACTCCAAATGGCTTCCAGCATCCAAAGAATGCAGATCTGGACACAGGGTGGCAAGCTGCAGATTTAGTATGCAGGATATTGTTACAGAGAGTGGTGGGAAATAGAACATTTCATGGGTTTTGGAGTATCAGAAGTTCCTATTTCATGGCTGTGATTTCACTACTGTGTGATCTGCCCTATTTGGCAACAGGCTACATTTATTCTCTTGTTTGAGTCACTTCTGATATGATCCCCTGACTGTTCTTCCCAAGCTGTTTGGGTGACATTACCCCCAAAACAACCAGGACAACTCTGTGCCTTCTGATTGATTGCTACATCCATTTGTGTTTTAATTAATTTGGAAGTTCTTACTCAAAGGACTGTCACTTTTATTTTGCATATTTGCAAAAATTCTCACACCCACTGGGGTACTGCCATAGAAAAGCACCTTGGTAAAGAAAAGAAATAATGTACATGAATTTTTTTTTTCAACTGACTTTCATCAAGAATTGCAGATAATGTCATGGAAATCTCCATGGGGTTCTGGTCAGAGCTTATCACAACATAAACAGAAATAATTGATGCAAATACAGTTTTGTAACTCATGGTTCCCTGATAGATTTCCTATACATATCATGCTTTATAAAATCTACCTGAAATGGCTGCTGCAGTAAAAGCACAGGCCCCAAATTCACCATGAAATTTCAGCATATGAACAAATCTAAACATATGCATCAATCTAGGTACATAAAACACTTCTCTGGGGCCATAGATCAGACCTCCTCATCCACTGCCCTGATTTGATATCATTTATCTCACTCACCTGAAGTCCTGCTTGCACCATTCTGGCAGTGCAAGGGGGGTTTACATTGCTGCAATTACCTCTTGAAGTCCTTTTACATTGCTTTGTTGGTGCAACAGGATATGAATACAAATTAGGTTCTGCCTCCTTATTTAAAAATAGCCATATTGACAATAATTGCTGGGTTATTAATAGTATTATTTGGTTTGGCTCTCACCGTATCTAGTGGAATTTTACAGCAAATTATTTCTAGAAGCAGAAGGCTCAAATGATAAACACATAAAAAGGAAAATGTCCTGCACTGAATCCATGTCTCAGATTTAATTAAATTGATCACTTTTTTAAACAGGGGAGTAGCTTTCCCATTTTAGTCAAGCACTGAGAATTAGGCAGCAGACATTCATTTTAATTTTACATATGGAGTTAATTTACAAAGAGTCATGTGTCAATTTATATCCAGACCTTCAAAAAAAGGCTATCTAATGGCCTACATGTGATTATATTTCCGTTGGCTCTTGCAATGTCTGAAGACAATAACATCTTTTTGGTATACAAATACATTCATACAACAGTCCAGACTTTTAACTCTGGCTTACAAAGCTAAATGCTTCTCTGCCTCTTAAAATACTGTGAAAAATACAGCTTTTAAGCACTTCTTTCAAACTGTGCAATTATTATTATTGTTGTTATTCCTCAAAAGGATTTGAAATAAACTTACTAGTCTGCCTTTATGCGGCCTTTTCCTTCTGGGTCGAAAATCTTAAAAGCGTTCAGGATGGTTTCTTCTGGGTCCGTGCCTAAAATTAATGAAATATAACTTAGAAGGCCAGATATATTTCTCTGGCTGCAGAATACTTGCTAAGTAATTGCATTCACTTGAAAACAGTGCAAAATGGAGAAGCCTACAGTTGTGTGTTTGGAGACAAAGGTTCCCTAAGTCGGCAGCATTTGTCATGTCAGATAAACAATAGAGGTGAATAGTTCAATGCTCAGAAGCTTAAAAATAATAACTCATATCTATTCTATGTCTGCAGGAGAGAAAACTTCCAGGAACTGGTCTCCAATATCAGTACCCAGAGGATTAGCAGCTTTCAGAAATGAAAATATAACAAACTGTTTCCCTCACTGGCTTCCTTTAATCTTGCACTGTTCGTTCCTTGTAAAAACACTTTTTGATGTTACTTGTTCTTGGCAATATAGAGAAGAGGTTATTTCCCTCACTGAAGGAAATGGAGCTCATCATAAAATCCCAATGCCAATGGAATGCAATGGAAACAGGATGATCAATGGGAGATGGTGATCTGCACTTATACCCCATTGTGCCCTTCCCCTTAAGTGTCTCTTCATTAAGTGTTACTTACAGAAACAGGGTGGTTTAAAGCACTAAACTGTGGCCTCAAGATTTTGCTTCTGCTCTTAGTTGGGCCACAGATTTTTGGTATGACGTTAATATCCCTGTCCCTTTCTTCCCAGCAGTAAAATGATTGCAATGCTCCTCCTTTTCTTCCTTCCATTATCTATTCCATCTCTTTAGACTGGAAAAAATTTGTGTCAGGGACTCATTTTCACAGTGCCTTAATCTTGGCTGGGGCTTGTGACTATTCTGCAATACTGCAGATTCTGAGTACACTCATTTTCAACCCACACCAAAGGACACAATGTGTACTCTGTTTCTGACTATTCCCCAATATTTCAAAATACTACCATAGTATCCACAATACAAATCTTTGTAACTGTAGGAAACCAAATTCACAAGCAGATGAACTGATTCCATGGTCAAAATGAAGCTATTTGGTATGCTCAGAGAGAGATTTAAAAAGGGTATAACACAAGGGATTGCAGATTCAAAGTTTCTTTCAAAGTTTGGCAGTGGTAGAACCAGAACAGAACCCAGCCAAGGTTCCCTGCTCTACAGACACTCCTGATGCCTTCACAGTTTGCTTTGTTGAAAAGATTTCACAAGGATTAGCAGGATCCTAGTGGATATAATAGTGAACAAACCTCGGGCTATATGGCCTCCTTCTTGCCACACAATGGCCATGTATATTTTTTTTTTTGCCAAGCTGTAGGCAATGTATTCAAAGTGCAATGAATCTGTGATCAATACAAAGAGCATTGGTGTTTAATGAGTGTTTTGATTGTCCCATGAAGAGAAACATTCCCCAGCTCCGAGGAGAGGGCTGCATTTTAAGTAGTCACCACTGTGGGGGGGATTTTTTTCCTTACTGTGTTTTATATTTTCTACTCTGCCATATCCTTGGACTTTGGCTTTGAAGAGAAGCAATGCAGCAGGCATTCTTTATTGATTAGCTGGTAAATAAAGTGGTTTCTTTGATGTGCGGCATCTCTGTTTTCTGTACAAATTGTATTATTCTGACTCCCTGTAGAAGCAGCTCCATGTGGTTGGCATTAACATAAACTGAGTTTTGTTAGCTGTTCATCTGGCATCATAATCTCAACATACAAAGCTAAAGCTCATCCTGAAAATCCCAGCTTCCCCTTTATGACAGAAATCAATTATAGCAAAACAAATTTTACTTAGAAAGCACCTTTCACCAAATTCTCTGAGTGGTACTTAGCTAATAAAGAGTGTTGCAAAATTGCCATATCCACTTCCTCTAGCCCTTTCTCCCTTTCTAATTGCACTACAAAGGCTCTTCATCCCAATTAGTTTTGATTGGGAATGTGCAGTCTTTTGGCTCTGCTTCCTTTGCATGACAAACCCAACCAGAAGGGCATGACAAGCACAGCTGTGATTTTCCCTTCACCAAATGGAAATTAAAAAAACCCTCCTCCTTAGCTAGTAGCCAACAGGAAACCTGCAGACAAGAGGGTTCTGCTTTGCCATTCACCTTCCTGTGCTGGCTCTGCTTTTAGGCCACAGGATTGGCAGGGCCAGAGGCTTTGCCAGCTCCAGCAACCGTTTGGGGCAAGGGGGAAGAGGGGAGAGGAGGAAGTGCTCGGTTCCACGCTCACAAAGGGACAGGGCAGCAGGGCACCCCACACAGTCACATATTCCAGGAGGAAGATTATGGATCAGGGCACTGCCCACTCTGCCAGAAGACAACTGGAATGTCCTGCTGGAGGCAGCACAGACAGATCAATGTCTGGGGAATAAAATCCTCCCTCCTCAATGAGCCTTCTCCATCACCTCTCCTGCTTCCCAGACTTCCTGCCCTCTTTAGCAGGAGTGTCTTTCTTCCAGGAACAGCTACATGAATTCTTTCTTTCAGACCTCACTATTTTCTATTCCAAGTATAGAAAACCCTTCCCTGGAATTGTGTTCAGCAATATAAAGCCAGAGTCCAGCAACAAAACAATAAACGCTTTTAAGAAGATAGGATCAGATTTTTCCATTTTTCTATTCATTAGTTAACAAACTTCTGGAATGTGCTTGGCTAAGGCCAGCCCTGCTTTGAAGACTTTCACCTCTCTCTTACGTCTGTAGGAAGATGACTGGAGTTATATCCTGGCCTCACACCTCCCCTCTTGAAGTTTCCAGCCATTAACTGGAGAGGAGAGATGTCTAAATTGCCAGCTCACACAGCAAATTTACTACCCACATTTCCTGAACTTCCCCCACTGTTCCTATATATTCTGTGGCAATGGGTAAAATCCCTCTCCCTTACCATTGTAAATCTACTGAAATATAGTTATTTTAGTTTATCCATTCCATTAAGTGTTATTCAGTGAAATCTTCCCCTAATGGCAAAATCTCTGTTGACCTCAGGTGACACCAAGGCTGGGCCACTGGGTTACAATGAATGCAGAAAATGAGGGAAGCCCATGTTTGCTTAATGTGCCAAAGGAGTGCAAAAAGGGTGGGTTTTTTTAGAAATATTTAAAACCAGCTAACACTGGGAGTGCTATGACTAAAGCATGAGCATGAGTTCACCCCAGGAGCCTTCTGAGGGTGAATAACCCTCCTGCACCGTGCTCCAGGCTGCTGAGGTTTCATTACTTTCTGGACCTCAACTCACCACTTTCATGTTAGCTTGTGTAAGCTAAATCACCCCTTTGAATTGTCCTCTGCACCGTCCCTTAGCCTCGCCTTCTTCCCCTCTGTCTGCAAAACTGGAGATCCCTCCTTGCCTCTAAGCATTGTTCTGTGGAGAAATTATTATAATTTGCAAGGTGCTGAGATATTTCAGTGCTGAGGATCTTTGACAGATACCTCTCCAATCCCCCAGAGGTGCTTACCTTTCAGCTTTTCCCCAAACATAGTAAGGAAGACAGTGAAGTTAATAGGACCTGGCGCCTCCTTCACCATGTCTTCAAGCTCTTCATTCTTGACATTCAGACGACCTGCAGCAGAGATCATTTTTCATAATAAATCACAAATTGTGTTTCAAAAAACGATTCCCATTCATCTCCTTCCACTGGGGAGCTCAGGGCTCTGTGCAACTTTGCTAATAACATGGTAGAACACAACTCCTGAATACCCCAGTGAAAAAGAAATTGGCAGAGCTGGCTCTGAGATCAAAGGGTGACTGAAGGAGTAAGAAGGATAAATAAGACATGGCCAGCAGTGGATGAGAGAAGGGGCACTTCCAAATAAACTGCTTTTTGGTTTGGGGGCTTTTTTTTTACCTCAGGTGAAATATGGGCCTCCCTGATATTAATACAGCAGAGATCAAAGTGACTGAAGTGAATGAAGGTCTCAGTCTTTGCCCTCCTGTATATTGAGACACCTCTCTGAGAAGAGGGCAGATGGATGAGCTGAGTAGTGGTATCCCTTCCCCATCCTTGTGCAGCCCTATTGATGAGAATTTAGACCCTGGCAACCCTCCTCAAATTGAGTGGTAATTTGCTGTGAATGTACTTTATAGACATTGAAAGGCTTCACTGAACAGGAAAGATAGCAGAACTTGGCCTTAAGAAATAAATATTTCAGGGTAACAGTAGCTACAGGCCAAAGTTTGCAAACCTCATTGTCACAATAAAGAGTTCAGGAGCTTCTGCTCCTTGCACTGACTCTGCTGGCGTCTGATTCCACCCCGGGGAGCACTAAAGATTCTTATCAAGCTCTTTTTAATAAGCTCCAGATGGCAAAAGCCCAAATGCCTACATCACTGTTCAAGCCTCAAATGCTGCAACAAGGATACAACTCCACGTTTGGGATCATGAGCGCTTGAATTTTTTCTTTCCTTGGGAAGATTTGCTCTAATCTGCTTGATATTATCAAGATTGTGATAGCCATGGAATGGACAATACCTAATCTCATGACATGCACATTTCACCCCACATAAACTCCCAGCAGCACAGAACCTCACATGAAGCCCTCCTAGGTTTGTGTGGGCAGAGGGGCAGCCAGTCCATGACAGCAGTGCTAATCAGGGGATATTCCATGGCTCCCAGATGAAAAAGGTGCAGCCTGGGAAGCCTGGATTCAGAGGCAAATCAGCAATGCCTGGCATGGACCCCTACTTGGGTGGGCTTCTTCTGAAATAGTTGCAGGGGAGGGATCAGACCTTCATTCCAGTCCCTGCTCAGGAGACCTTCCAGCTGGAGCTCTGTAGTGAGATCCCAACTACCCCAGGGAGGAGGGTCAAACCCAACAGGTTTCCTTTTGCCTCCTGTGGATCTCATTTCTTTCCCCACTGTCATTCTAATACCAACCTTCCTTCTGTGCTTGAAATTGAGACAGCATATCTCCTAAGTATTGATTTACCAGTTTACCTAGTGCAGCAAATGTGTCTCTCAAGTCTGCTTTGTCAATAAAGCCGTCCCTGTTCTGATCCATGATGGTAAAAGCCTGTGGGGAGGAAAAGGAGCAGGTATTGCCATTTCCATTGCACAGGACAGGGCTCCAATCACACACATCAGTCCATAAAGGGATGATATTCATGCAGGAAAAAGGAAAATTTAACTTCCTTTGATTCCTCCACATCATTGCACTTTCCTCACTTTCAACACATTACTGTATCTTGGCAAGGGCTTTAATTAAACCCACCCGAATTTCTTCTTAGTAAATTAATGCTCAGTGCAGCGTGCATTGGGCTGCAGCCAGTGCTGGCAGCTCCAGCCATTCAGCCCTTAACCCATAAAAGTTTGAATTAGGGAGATTTTAGTCAGGGCAGATTTAGCCAGAGGTTGCTCTGTGTTTATACCGTCCCCATCCTCCATTCTTTGAATGAGCCTGAAAGGTTTCTGTAAAACATTTCATTTCTGTCAATATCTCTCTGCTATCAACCTGAAGTTGATTCCTCCTGGAATGACCCATCATACAGAGATAGCTGAACTTTTAAAAGTACAGAGAAATGTAGGTTCCATAAGATTATTTATTCAAAGATTTTTTTTATCCATTCCAATACACTGCATCTTTGAGACTGCACTGTGTGCTCTGACTGACACTGCTGTGCTGACCTTAAATACTCTTGTCAGGCAAAATTTAACTTTTGATAGAAAAACAGCTGGGTTTTTGTTTGGTTTTTTTTATTTTCAGCCAACACAGACTTCATGTGCTCTAACCATTGTTTATCAAGCCAGCTAACTGCTCATCTATGTGTTTACCCATTTGTGTGTCCATCTCTTGGCTGCCATCACACTTACAATGTTTCATTGATTTGGAAAGATTTTAATGACCTGAAATTCCCCTGGTCATACTATGGGGAATATTAGTTGATCCTGGCCCGACTCTGAAGCTGGTTATCTGTCTGACAGGCACATCAATATGGGAATGCATCTTCACAATGGCCAGGAATTATTCTTTCTTCAGACAGTGTTCTCCTGAGAATACAGGAACTTGCAGAGTTCTAAAGTCTGCTGCCCTACCTGGTGCACTTCTTCCCATGAACAAGTTATTTCCATATATCTTCAGGTATTTTCTTTCTCCAATTTCTTGCAAAGCCCCACTGCTCACAGCCCAGTTTGCCCGTGAGGCTCCTTTCAGAATTATGTTCATAATCCTACATTTACCTTCCAAATCCTCCCCTTACAAAAAATTAAGCCCAGCTCTTTAGAGATGTTTTCCCCTTGCTTTAAATGCTGGTTCCCCACAATTCGGAAACAAAAGAGAAAGAAAATGTGAAGTGCAAAGCTGAACCCAGGCAGCTCACAGAAGGCAGGAAGAGCATCTGGCATTGTATTGGGTGAACTTCAAATAACAGCAATGCTGAAACATTTGTTGGTGAGCTAGTTGAAATCTCTAGATAAAAATGTTCTAATCTAAACCAGCTTTTCAGAAATACTTATCCCAAATATGCAGTTCTTAGACACAACATGGTTTTGGGTTTCTCTCAGCTGCTCCGCTGCCTCATGCTATTGCCATTATTCTGCCACCATCCTCCTAGAAATGCTCCTGGTATTATCTGATTTAGAGAAGATCAAATAATGGCATTCTGTCCAGTTCTTCTTTTTGGTGCATCTTCAAACAGTAATCATTGGAGAAAATAAAATGAAAGTTCCCAGGATAGGAGGAAGAGGTGGGAGAAAGAGTCAGACATATTCCCATTGACTGGGGAGAAATGATTAGTGGTTCCAATTCATTTAGCTAGGTCATATTCCCAGTCCTTGCCTTGGGGTTTAGTCTTGTCCATCAGTGAACTTTCCTGGTGGGAATCCTCAAGGAAAGCAAACTTGAAAGCCATGTGAAAGCACAAAAGGAAACAGCAGACATTTATCACACTGGAAATTGCTTTGGAAACACGAGTTAGAAAAAACGGGGGAAAAATCAGTAATTTAAAATTACAAACCAGTGCAGAATGTGATGGTCTCATGGACATTCTAGAATGTCCACACAGAAAGAGAACATAAACTCATCAGACAGATAATCTGTCTTTAATATGCTGCAGATTTTGCCACCCCATCAGTTTTAGCTCCTCACAGGTAACAGGTCAAAGAACCTACAACGCACGGAACACCAAATCCCTTGGGAGTGAAAGATGCTTAGTTCACCTCCACGTGTTGCCTTTTTTATTGGCATTTGTGGAGAAAGTTGGCTCAGGACTTCCTGGCATTTTCATTCCTAGTTTGTGGGCAGCATTAGAAGGGCACAGACAAATATTTTCTGTTGCTGTTGTGGAACAGAGCACGAATGAAAGCCCTGGTGCAATCTGGCATCTCTGTTCAGGAGAATGCTTGAGCACATAAGACCATTCTTATTTAAAATACCACTTAACTTTAAACATGTGCTCAAGTGTTTTCCTGAATAAGGGCTGGAGTGGATGAGATTATACTTTTCCTTTATTTTGGGGTGGGGGCTTGGGTGCTTTTCACATAAGCCTAGAGCCTGAAACAGGGCAGTGAGTGAGGGAAGTAAGGAAAGAAAGAATGAAAGAAAGAACAAACAAACACACAAGGAAAATTATCTACCAGCCAAAACCACAGGGATGATTCAGAAAACAACTGTGTGTTCTATTAAAGCAGATGGAGAATTGAATAAGGATTACAAACAAAACCTATGTTATTCATTAGCAGTAACAGGAGACTATAGAGAACAGCAGAGTAGCTCCCAACCTCTTTGAACTCCTGGATCTGGGTTTGTTCAAACATAGAGAAAACATTGGAACCACCTTCTATCTTCTTCTTTGCCTTTTTGGGAGCCTGTAATACAAATAAGAAGATCAAATACGTATTCCTTTGTCTGTTAAAGTGCCCATGAAAACAAATTACATCTTCAACAGAAGGTAAAAAATACACAGTTAAGTAATACAAGAGGATTGTTCTTTGTTATGACAAGGTTTTAAATTCAATCTTAAGACAGATAGATTTAGATATAAATATAGGATTGAATATATATATATATTATTTTTTAATATGGGATAAAAATTCTGCCTTATTAACGGATTGAGGTTTTTTGCCACTCCCTGCTGTGTCCTGGAGCCTGACAGCTCAGACCAACAAGGACAGTTTGTCACCGTGGTGCCTTTAAAAAGGTGAGGGACCCAAAGTGTGACTCAGCATCCTGCCTGCTGCACTGCTTGTTCCCCCCAGGAGCTGCCTGTTCCTCGGGCAGGGTCACCTCCACCTCAGTGGATCGCAGACCATTTCACACAGGGACCCCTCCCCTTCCACACTGGCTCTGCAGAACTCAGGAGTGACATCACTCGGTGTGGAGTTGGTGTCACTTGGAGATCCGAGCTGGGATTCCCAGCCTGCTGTTCTCAAGAAATGCCAGAATTCAGGTAAGTGCCTACAAGGATTTCTTCTTCCCAGTTCCCATGCTGGGACTGGCAGCCAGACTTCAAACAAGGCCCTGCATGAAGCCTCAGCTCAGGAACTATAAAGGGAAGTGATATAATTTCCTACTCACACAGAAGTGTTTAGAAATCTGCTCGGTCTGGACCAGCACTGACAGAACTGATTAATCCTTCCCAAGCAGAAACACCTTTTACTCCTGGAATCTCTGTTCCTGCACCAGCCTACAGCACTGCAGTTCAGTACCTTACCAGACCATGTTATTTTAATATTCAAGATAGTCATCTTAAATGAAAGGGTAGGACTGCTTTTATCACCATTCTAAAGTCTGGAGGCTGAGACAGAGAACGATTGGGGAAAGAGCTACAATGATATCTAAGAATCTGATGCTCACTAAAAATCAGTCAGAACTAGACTTCATTAAATATCTTTGAATAAGGGCCCAGCCAGCTTACCTAAGACAATATAGTTCTTGTTCTGCAGTAAAGAATAAAATCTGTGATTCCAAAGGATTACAGAAGTGTTTTAACCACAGCGTTATCCTTACTTGGGGCAGGATAATGAACAGCATCGCCTTCCCTTCCAGACAGATTACTTTTTTCTTTATCATTTTCACTTTTAAACTTCATTATCATAGTCCCACCTGGTTCTCATGTCACAGAAAATTAGTCTTACTTAGTTTGGGCTATTCTGCATGAAACAGAAGGCAACTTCTACTGTCTCCTTTCATCAAAATAAAAAAGCCTGTGAAAGTTCCAATTCAATACTGATTTCAAATATCCTAAGGAGCAGAGCAGCTCAAGGAAATATTCCCACTTGACTCTGTTTGAAGCATACATTGTCTGATCAATTTAATTTGCCAGGCAGATTTCTGCACTCAGCCACCCTGGTTTAGATCCCAGGATATGGAAGGGGGAGGAATTAGGGCAATGTTAGACACTCTCCCACATACTCACACTCCAGACCTGTCAAGCTCCTATCAGCTAATTCAAAGAACTAAAATTTGGAAATAGGAATGGAAATTAAGTGAAAAATATTCTTGCAGTGAGGATAAAAACAAGGATAGAATGCCACCACAGGCATGGAAAAAAGAACTTAATAAGTGGAATGTTTAATGAATGTAGAAATATTGATTTTGGAATAAACAGATTCCCTCCTCCTCCTACACATGAAATAAGTGTTATTTTGAGCAGTAATGGGCAATCTTCCACATAATGTGAGGTGCCTGGTGGAGGCTTTCAACACATCCAGATCGAATGGAAATATTCAGAACAATCCTACATATTTACATGTATTTGTTCCCTGGGGTAAAGGGAAAGCAGATGTTACCCAGGGAGAGCAGTGCCAGCTGTGGGTTTGGACCTCGGTGGGCTCGGATGGGGCAGTGGCACTGGTCCTGCTGGGCTCCTGGAGCTGCTGCTGGCTTTGCCCTCCTCATGGTCTGTTCTGCTGTGGCCAAACACAGCATCCATGTTCAGCCTGATAAATATTCCCCATGCAAACCACCTGCAATTTTTAAGCTATCACCACAACCACGGACAGTGGGGTCCAGCTCTTTCAAATGCCAGATGCTGGCAATTCCTCCTTTATTCCTCAGTTTGTTGGGTTCTCTGGGCTGTAAGGCTTCAAGCAAGGGCTGTAGCTTTAAGGCAGGATCAGACAAATGCAAAAGCTGCTGCTCAATATCTATTAGAAACAAACTAGTAAGTCAAAAACCCATCCAAAAAGTTTCTTTACATTTGTGAAGGCAATGAAGATTGAAAACTGATTATACAGGGAACAATTACTGTAATATCATAGAATCATAGAATGGGTTGGGTTGGAAGGGACCTTAAAGATCATCTACTTCCAGCCTAGAAGAAATACTAGAAAAATTCACCCTAACCTATTTGTTCAGTGTTACAGTGTGGGGTTTATGATCTCCAGAGATGCCCATGTCACTCAATCAATCTTTAGTTTTTGTGCCAAAGGTGTGGGTGTGGATCCTATTTATGACCTGCTCACTTGTGGGGAAGGCTGAGACCACCAATACCTTTCACAGGGGCCCATGAACAGCTGCCAGGTGAGGTTGGCCTTCCATCATCAGGTTCAGGCTATGTCTTCTACCATCCAACATACAGAGTGTCTTGGATTGCCAGTTACCAGTACTGGGAATGCAGCTTACCTGCCCTAAAAGGCCAGGACATTCGTAATCACAGGAAGAACTGCACCCCAATTTTGCACAAGTTGTGGGCAGGCAGGTGCTGTGAGGAGGAGGGCTGAGAGAGAAATAGGTGGAGCAGGAACAGAACAGAGCACATTGCCTTTCTGGTGGGTAACTTGAATTAAAAGACAGCTCTAAGAGAACAGAAATAGGTCTGTGTTACAGAAAAGAATAATTCTGAGAATAGAATCATTCTGTGCTGCTGCCTGACAATTCCAAACACTCCAGAATTTTTTAACTAACACAATCAGGATTCTGACTCCAGAGTATCTCTCTGAAAGAATGGCATATTAAAAGGAACATCACAGAACTGAGCAAACAGATGGCTTCTAACCTATCAAGGATTTAGTAGGTGACCCACAGAGGAGAAAGTGGGTGACTGACACATCACTTCTGCCTGCCTTGATTTCCCCTCTCTTGAAATCAAAGTGTGCCAGGCTGCACTTTGCAAAGATAGAGCAGCTCTCATTGCAACATGTGCTGTGAGACTGACATACAAAACGTGCCAGATGAGAAACTGAAGAGCTGAGGGTCCCCTGGGCTCGGATTCCAAGGCCTCAATAGCACAGCAGTGGGAAGAATGTTGCAACAACTGAACAAGCCTATTAATATTCCTGCCTGAGTGTATTAATCATCCCATTGTGAAGAAAACAACACTTCACTTTAGAGGAGAAACCACAGGCTTGTCGCGTATCACTCATTTGTCTTACACTGTTAGCACTCTTTCAATTAGCCTGGATTTTAAAGGGTCTTCTTTCTGTTGTTTTGGTTGGTTGGTTTTGGTTTGTTTTAGAAGCTTTAAATGAAGAAATGGAGCCATACCAAAATCTGGTCCCAAGAAAACTCTGTTGTACCAGGCATTTGCTTTGAGCTGAGTTTCCCTCACTGAGGTTCTTTATATTTCTCCTCCATGGCAGTGTCAGGGAGCCCAAAGAACAAAGGTGTGCAGGGACACAGGCAGAGTGTGCCTGGCCTTTGCCTCTCTGGATTTGAGAATAGGGATCCATTTTCATACGCTGCAAAGATTGGGGGGGAGAGGGGGGTGGGCAGTAGATGTTCAAGTGAATCAGAGGGGAGAAATCTGATTTCAGGGTGACCTAGAAGAAAAGGGGGCGGGGAATCAGTTTCTGTTTTTATATACAGAAGAGGAAGGAGATGAAAATACCTTGTTCTTACTTCAGAACATGAGGCATTGTTTGCCCTGATAAATTCATAAAAGGCTGGTGCTAGAGCAGATCCATGACAGTGGATTATTGCAGAGCTTTATCATCTCCACCCTCAGTGTGTTTTGCAGAAAACCCAGAAAAATATGGAAAACCAGGCAAGCTGCTGCAGGGGGAGCGAGGTCCCTCAGTGCCTGCTCAGGGGCACAGCTGTACCCTTCAGAAAGTAGGAAGTAACCAACCTCCACTTGGCATTTCCTGCAGCACAGGGTTGTCTCCACAGGCAGGCAGGAGAGATGGGCAGCATTCTGGCATAAGCCACAGCTTTGGTTTGATTGGTTTGGTTCGGTTTGGTTTGGTGAGGTCACTTCCTTTTTTGGTCCACCATGCTCTAAATCCCTCAGAAAATATTCTTAATAATTAAAGATGACACAGTGTGGTGTTCCTGACAGCAAAGTCAAAAACACAAACAGAAACACTTCCCTACTCAGCCACTTATCGTCTCTTCTTCTAATATTCCTACCAGAGACAACCTCAGTGGATAAGCAGGGAGAGAGCCCTGCAGAGAGAATCAACAGCAGACACTGTTAAGAGCCTGATTCTGTTGTCTTGTACTCATTAGTGTTTATTCAGTCCAGGACAAAGTAGACATAAGATACCACCAGGTTTTTACTGTTTCATGTTTGATACTTCCTTCCTCTGCAACTACATCTACAGCTACAGGAAAGACAGAATCAGGCATCATTTTGTTCCGACTCTGTCCCCTGCTGTGATCCACTGCATGATGTTAACTCTCAGTTACTATTACTTTTTCATCCCTCACACTCTCTCTCCTTGTTTTTCACCCACTCTGGGATCTTGGTGCTGACATTTCCTGTCTTCAAATTTTTGTTATCATCAAATACAGCTTCTGAATCAGAAGTTACATCTCAGACAAGGGATTGCTGCAGCATGAGACAGGATATTTGTTGATTTTTGTCTCACAAGTTTGCTCTGCTGAGGTTATTTACACTGCATCTGCACCAAACATGCCAGCTATGGACCAGCCACCGTTTTTTAGCGTGGTTTAGGTCCTTTCCATGGCAGGTGAGCAGCACAAGGCCAACCCAAGTGCGTGCCTTTGAGGGAACAGTCTAGAGGAGTAAGCAACACAAACTGCTCTAAGGGCACAATTTGCATTTCAAACAGGCAGCAGCCTCAGATCATTCAAATAAACCCCACGTTATCAGAACTGCGAAACAGAAGATCTTTTTATTACCGACTCCGCAGTCACTAACAGATCCCTTCTCATCCTCACTCCATTTTGTGTGTCCCAGCCTGCACACACCCACACAGACACACCTTTGATCCCTGCTAGATACAAAATCTGTTGGACTGCAGCGTCCCTGCTTCACACTCCCGGATGCTAAAGCGTTCTCCTCCGCCCTGCAGAAACCCCCTTCCCAATCCCAGCCTCCTTTGGTCCTGCAGACACGCAGAGGGAAGGCATTCTCTCCCCAAACCTATCCCAGAGCAGCAGACAACCTCCCCAGCCTCTCCAACCGCAGCCTCCTCCACCTCGATGACCCAAAATTCAACAGCTGCTTTTCCCACCCGACAAATTTTCTTCTCCTTCATGTCAACAGATGAGCAGTCCCTGTCTGCACACACAGGGCTGTCACACACAGGGACACACAGACACACAGNNTCCCTGTGCCTCTGCCCTTCCTTCTCCCCATCAGCACAGAGCAGGGGAGACATCACAGACCCAACTTGTCTGAAATTCCCTGGAATAAACGGAGAGCTGTAGACAGTTCTCAGAACTCCATTCCACAGCACTTGTGTGGTCTGCAATTGTTAGAAAAATTATCTCCCTGAACCCTGCCTCTCTCACTCTCATCAGCCCTGGATGTCAGAGCCTAGTAGCACTGGCTGACTTGTAATTATTTTTTACTATGCTGCTTTGTCTGCACTAATCCTTTGAAAGTAGCTTTACTGCACATCTGAAATATTATGATGCTATAAAACCTCTGTAATATTTATAAATCCCTTAAGACATCATAAAGAGAGAAAAAAACCTCCCCACAGAGTTCATCTAGCATAATTACATATACATTTCCCTCTGATTAATAAAAAATGATCACTTCCTTATGTAAAGATATTCTTCAGCTTTCTTTCATTAAGACTATTTTTTTCTTTCCATTTTAAATCTGTTTCATGTGTCCCTGTATAGTAAGGTACCTCAGAAGAAATTTTCCCAAAACAAAAGGCACAATGAAAAGAACCACCACAGAAGATCGTCAGTTGAGCTGGGAGCGAGGAGACAGACGAGTCTCTCACTATATTTTCACGTCTCCTAACTTAAGCATTTCATCACAGAATGTCCTGGAATATCTTCAAACATCAATGAGTGTTGGTGTGTCATTGAACTAAACAGGCAGGGAAAAAAATGATAAATGAAATTCTGGAGCAATAAAAAGAGGGGAAAAAGAAAAGCTAAGACCCAGCACTTGCACCCCACCCCACAAAAGGTCTGGCTTAGACTTTAGTGAGGCTGATTAAAGGGAAACCTGTAAATCCACAACTGAAGAGGCATAATCAGCACAAGGCACTGCTCCCTTCTGAAACACTGCTGAGGAACAGGAATAGTGTGAAACCACTGACACTGGGCTTGCACCGGCTGAAACTGGAACCTGTTTTGTGCATGGATTTTAGAAAAGGCATTGAGTGTGGTTTTGCCCTGCTCAGAACAGCACGTGGATCACATTCATCACCTGCTTAAATGGGATCAAGTTTGAACTAAGCTTTGAGAAAGCTTTTCATATACAACACCCTCTCTGGTGTTCTCCACAGCCAAATATTCCATAGCCCCAGGGAGCCACTGGGCAGCACAGCTCTCAGAACGCCTGAAAAGGACCTGCAAAAAGGAGCAACAGGAGCACAGAGAAAATCACCTGCTATTTTTTTTTTTTTAATATTGTTGTAGTCATTCCTCTGAATTTGCAGGAGACAAAGATCTGCCCAATCTGCCCATGGTTCCTTAGGCAGGAGTTCTTTGCTCCATGGAATCACATCAAGTGAGGTGGCTGTCGGAGTCCCAGAGCTAAAAGCCAAAGGTGAGCAGGGCAAAGACAAGACACAGAAATTTCTGCAGTGCTTCCTACTTCTCCCCACAGGCACCAGAGCAACACAGTCACAGTTCCAGAACTATCCCTTTCCCTCAGTCCCTACCCCACCACAGTAGACCTTAATTCTGTCTCACACCAGCCATGCCAGGCTTTGCTGCCCTGGTGTGTGGGTCTGGGACAGAGCTGCACAAGCCCTTCCTTTCAGCACGTTCATCTACGTTCTCTGCTTCCCTCCTTTGTTAGATACATGCAGAGGAATCCTTGGGAGTTCCCAGCTCACTCTGTGGGGTGTATCTGCATTCTGGATGTGATACTATGAGATTTTATGGGATGCATAATGTGTGATCATTTCTGCTCTGTTTGAATCATTGGAGTCAGAAAGAAATACAGAGATAAACAGACATGGGGAAGGATAAAACCTACCATAGTGCTGCTGCTCCTTCCACCCCTTCTCTGCCAACCAGTCAGCCAGCAAACACAATGCCAATTGTCTCTTTATATAGCGTCACCAAGGAATAAAAATATGCCTGCTCCAAGTTTAGACAATAGATGTAAGGTTGGAAAAGTGCAGTAATTGGATCCCAATACCATTCCAAGCATCTGTTCCATGCACAGCTTTTGCTTTCACAGAAATAATGCAGCAGATAAGTAGAGGAGGCAGTTGGGATACAACCATACAGCACTCACAGCAAGCTTGAGCTGAAGGGGGTTTCCCATGTACTGCTAAATAATGAATACAGGGCATGCACTGGAAGATTTTAAGTGGACATGGCATCCTGAAAAAGCAGGAAGGGAAACACACTCCTTGAGAAAATGCTGGGGAAAGTAGCAACAAATCCTGGCCACTTCAGTAGCTCCAGAGCCTGGTGCAGGCATTCAGGGCTCCAGCAAAGTGTCTGAGGCTCTGCAGAGGTGCATCTATACCTGGGGGGGGAGAAGCATCACTCTGCAGATGACAATCAAGTGACTCAGATCAGGTCTGTTTTCCCTGAATCAATAAACGAGCCTGAAGTCCGGGGCCATATCCCAAGTTATGGCAAACTGGTGGAGAGTCCTGGACTTCAAAGCCTGAAAAAAGAGCTGTGTGGTACTGAGTGTGGCAGTGGGAGCAGAGGGAAACAGGAGGCAGCGTAGGAGCCACAAGGGCTGTGTCTCCCAGGGAATGCTCACGGCCTTTAATACACATTCCATCCAACTGGAATTACTGCAATGGGCCAAAACATTAACCAGTATAAGATTGCACAATTCCGCTGACATTAAATCATGGTTCTTAAAGGTCTGGTCTGTGTCTCTGAGAGTGTCTATGTAGGAACATCAGGGTATTAAATACAGCAGAGACAGAAGGTTTTTCAGGAACCTGCATCTGAAATTTTTCTCTCCATCAGCCATCCCCATCTTGAGTCACTGCAGTGCTTAACCAATTAACTGAACTTTGAGACAGACGTGCATTTAAGTTTCTGGTTGAACAAGGACCTTGTTCTTTCTCCAGGTCCAGCCCCCTGCAGTGCTGTCATCTCTAATCTTAGACCTGACTGCGTTCTCTTCAGGGCAAGGACTGCTTTAGCTGTTGTGGGCACCTCAAACACCTACAGGGACAATTAAGTAATAAACAGGCATAACACAGCTCACTAAAGCTCATCTGGCTTTACTGAATTGCTGTGGATGCATGTTGGAAGTCAGCCTGGTGTTCATCGTTCTGACTTAGTGACATTATACCAATCCCCAGGGTAACAGCATAAAGATAAATCCCTCAGTCCCTCTGCCTGCAAGTACCTGCTGGAGAGCAGCCCCAGGTTTGTGTCCTAGGCTGGGTCTGGAAACCTGAAAAACTCAAAGTGAGGTTTCTGAGGAAAATCCAACACAGTTTCCAAGGTTCATTCTTAAAAGGTTGTATCATGTTCACTGGGTTAGAACCTGATTCATCAAAGCTGTTGAACACCCACTTAACTTTTAGGGAGGAAAAGTCCCACTGAAATCCATGGAACAGCTCACAAACCTTCATGTGAGAGTATGGTCACTCATTTTGCAGGATCAGTGCCCGAATCCTAACAATACAAATGAGCAGCAACTTTGTCACCAAGTCCACTGGGCCTGGGATTCCATCCTGTGAATTTTGTGTCCTTTCTTGGAAGAATCCTTATCCTTCCCCCCAGCCATTTCATGGTTTTGTCCCAGCAGCTCTTTATATTGTTTTGTTGGGAGTTTTGTTTTCCCTTACCTGGTATACCATCAATCATCATTATTATTATCAATTTGCTCCTTAGTCTTGTAGCTTGATCTGCAGGCATTTTCCAGTGGTGCCTGTATTTTCTGCATTGATCTTTGAATTTCTAGATTAAATGAATCCTTCCAGGCTGTTTTGAAATGACATGACATGTTAGGATAAAACCCACACAATGCCGTGTGCTTGTAATGCACATGTCCTGAGAGACCAGAACCTTCTCTGTTAGTCTGTGAAACAAATCCACAGAGGAATTAAGGGAGACATACATCTTGGCTTTAAAGGTCTGCTTGCTTCTGCAACTGCCTCCAAATTATAGAAAGGCTCCAGACTGGAGAGGGGAGGGAGAGAAGGGGGGAATAACATAAGGACTGAAAAAGAAAGGCTTGAATTTAATTGCCCTAAAAATTTCAATCATTCAATCTGGTAATTAGAGAGCTGGCTGATTCAGAAAGCAATTTCATTTTGAAAAAAAAAAAAAGAGCCCAACAAGATAATTGATGCTAAGTGAATATTTTACCTGAAATATTAAATACCAAACTTAAGTCTGCCTCCAGGGCCCTTTCTGCTACCCCTTTTTGATCTGTCTTTCTACTTCTTTGTTTCCTCTCACATGACTCAACAGTACAGGACACTCCTTCAGAGAATCAGATTGTCACAGGGACAGGTTTATTTGAACTCTCTGTGCTGAGGAGACAACATAATGATTTATTAGTAAAAAAATAATAATAATAGGAAGTCTCCTGAGATTCAGCCTGGCTGCAAATCTCAGTGATATTTTCCAGTGCTGAGTCTCTGTGTCTGGCCACGAGCACAGTCTGATGTCCTACCAAGGGGAGCAGTTTTCTCTAGGAGCTGATCAAGTACAGGGTAACAGCTTCCTCTGTCAATTTAACAAGGATTAGCAGAATGTTTCATGTTTAATTCTGGACTCTCTGATGCCACAAAATGATACTTCAAGGTAGAGCTCTGCAGTCCTGCAGAGCACTGTGGGTGTCAGTGTCACAGGGGTCTGATTGCACAGGTCTCTCGGCAGGATGGAGAGCGGAGCTGGTTTATTGCACACTGCTCAGGAGAGTAACTGCTCATTCCCTAATGTTTAATGGCCTAATGAACAAGGGCAGCATCCCATATACACCTTAAAGCAATGTTGTGTACCTGGAAATTAGGTAGATAATAATTTATGCTGCATTTATAGATGAGAAATTATAAAGAAAAGGCACATGACACGTTGGATTCTGGTTTCCTGTGCTGTTCTAAGTGCTCACCTGTGCACCATTTTCACACAAAATATTACACTTTATTCCCGTTAGCAACGTTAAATTTTAATCTTAAAAGACCTTTTTAAGTGACATTCCACATCTATTACTGCTCAGGAAGCCCACATCAAATGTATTCAGGTGCCTTTGCAATTTCCATCTTTGAGACTGATCATGAGAATGTTTCTGATCTGTACAATATTCACAATCTAAAAGGGCAGATGACAGGTCTCAGGGACAATCCTTGTGGGGAGATGGGATGCCAGATGCAGTGCCAGATGAAATGTGGCCTTTTCTTGCAGCCAGAAAAGGAATCCACTGATGCTGAATATGCTACATAAGAAATGTATAGCAAGAACCTCTCTAAGTATTGGGGCTATTGCAGGCCAAGTTTTGAGACCACCTCCATACCACATGACTCTGCCCCTGCCCACAGAGAGTTTTCTGGTCTGCTTTTGGGTGGAAGCCTTCAAAAGAAGGCAAGTGGCTGTTAATCAGGTTTGGGAACATCCTGCCCATAGGTGGGAACGATCCCTTACCCTTTAGGAGAGCTTACAGCCTTACACCAAAGGACTCCACTTTCTGTGCAAGTCCCAGAGCTGAGCAAACTCTGGGTCAGGAGTATAAACCAAGGCACTAAAGGGAGAACATCAGCTCATCCCAACAAACCCACCAGACAGAACTACCAAGATAAGGTGGACTTCAAGCCCTCCAGAGAAAATTAGCAACTTGCCTTGAAGCACCCACTTTTCCTTCACTTTTCCTTAAATTTATCAGGAGCTCCCGTTCTTTTCAGAGCCATGAGGATGCTTTTCTTTTCTCTGTACAGTTGTTCTCTCAGCTGATTAAATTCTTCATACAGAGGTCAGGTTACCCAGAATGTCTGGTCTCAGTACTGTATTTTGGAGCCTGGCAACAAGGCAAATCTCAGGCAAGTGAGTCTTATGTTCACCATGTACAGGTACAGAAAAGGAGCTATTACAGATACCTCTGCAGAATTTTAAATAAATTAAACAGTGCAAATCCCACTGCAAATCTCCTCTCTCTGTTGAGCAGAGACACAAACACTGTTTTGGAAACAGCCAGGGCTGCTGTAACTGTTAATTAAGTTCTGTGCATTTGTTGTTCAGGATACTGAATGCAAACCCCCTTCTGTGAGCTACCCCTCCCTCTCAGAGAATTCATAGCCACTATCTAATCTGACAAAAAGTGTGTACTCTTTTATACTTGGAGGTCACTTTTTGTTACTTACAGTGCGTTGCATTATGTCAAAAGGCATAACACAACCTAATGAAAAGCAGACTAATATAACTCAGTCTGACATGGATGACATAATATGATGTGGCTACTGAGAAATGCACTGTTGTCATTGTTTTATGTTTTCATCTGATACCTACTTGCCATTCAAACCTGGGGCATTTGTTACAGAATTTGGAGAAGAAGGTTATGGACTGAGCATGCCTGATTGTGCTGTGGCTCCCCAAATTTTTGCACTGAGATCACTTGGTTGGATTTGCTGGGGGTTCCTTCTGATATACTCTAGCAAGAATCAAGCTCTAAAAAATCATCACATAAAGAGTAATTACATTAGGAAAGCCATCAAGTTGGCAAACGCAGCTCCTGGGAGTAAAGAAATGACAACACAGTTACAGCCCTGTGACCTTAGCTCGGCCCTCCTGGGCAGTAAAGGAGCCTGCACTATTTTTCCTGCAGGATGTCATTTCATTTTGTAGAACTGTGCAGCAAAGCAGCTGTTCAATATTTCTCTTAACTTCTTCACGTAGTCTGTGGTCCCATATCTCATTTGCTGCACATCAAACAAATCCTTTTGTGGCTTAGGTACTTTTCTTCTTCCTGTTTTTATTTGCTATTGTATTGTTCTAATTACCACAGTAGATGTGTATTTCAAAACCAAGGCTCAATCTGTCTTCCCAATGCACCCACAAGGTTGAAACACACTGTGATTCCTTCCTCGTTCCACAGACAAGGAGCAGAAGCACAAAATTGCATCTCTAGGCCCAATGGGAAGTCTGTCCCAGACAAGGCTAGAGTAAAAGGCAGCAAAATCCTGGCCTTTTGCATTAATCCTTCATTTTTTATTCCCTGGCTACTTTATCCTGCCCAGATCCTCAGTGGAAAAAGCAGGCATGAGCCTTATTTGTGAGAGGCTTGGGCAGCAACAGGTGAAAATGGATTGCTCTGGCCATGTCATGAATCCATCCAGCACAACCAAAACAGGAGACCCAACAGTAACCAAAATAATTGAGCTGGTGGATTATAATGAAACCCACTGTACTTTCCTCTAGAATTTTACAGCTTAATCCATCAAAAAAACATTTCTAGCCTCTTCTCCCCTCTAACACAGGCCATAGCATTTTCAGTATCAATTTCTGTATCAAGCCCATGTCTTTTGTTGAGCTAGAACATAGTTTTTAGCATTGCTGTTGTGGTTATTATTGATGTTATCTTATGTTGATGGTATTTGGCCAAGCCACCTGAAGCCAGAGGACTCACCCTCACGTTCCACACTCCAGCACATCCTCCACTCCCACCTCGTGCTGCTGGTCATTCCAGGGGTGGCATCTCCTCAGGAACTATTTGGGAGGCTTTGGAAGCAGTGGGACAGATCCCAACATTGTCCTGCAAGACAGGATTTGATGAGAATGTAATCAGTTTCTGCTGACAGAGTCTGTTCTTCCTGGCAGCAAAAAACTCCACTAGGAAGTTTGGGTTTAGCAAAGCAGAAGTCAGGAATGGAGGGAGGTTAAGGGAAAGCTAAAGAGCTCTGGGAAGCCAGGTGAGGTTTAGACATCTGCCAAGGTTCTGGCCAGGTATCCCCACAGAAGGGCTACGTTCACTTAAAGCTTTCAAAGAATGAAGGAACAAGCCCACCACTTGACAAATGGCTCTCCCAGCCAGAAATTTTGCCTGAATGTTTCTGTCTTTTATTTAGATTTTGGTGGGGTCTACTACACCATTTTCTGTTAGGATGAGATCTCATTTTCTAAGTTAATCTGCTGCATTTGTAATTTTTGCCTGGATCCAAACACACATGCCTAATTTCTGAAAATGTTTAGAATAGGGCATGGAGCTGCCTAAAATTTCAGGGTGAGCAATTGGAACCCTTCACCTGAAATCTAACAGTGTAAGGTTCTACCTCATCTGAAAAAAAAATCAGCATAGCAAAATCCAACTTTGTTTACAGAAAATAATATCTGAATATTGACCCAGTGGCTAAATTCATGCCAGATGTTTGGGATTTAAGTGCAGATGAGTCTCAGAGGGTGTTGGTTCACATCACACTGAGGTTTGGAGCCAGTGATGCTCCATTGCAGGTTACAACACACACAGAGTGGAATAGAACAGAGGCAGCAGTACCACCTCAGAATACAGCACAAATTTTAGGCTACACTATAAGAGTGCTAGAAGAGGGACTGCCAAATGAGGGACAATTCAAGAATTTAAATGCAGTAGAAAATGCCAGCAGAAACAGTCACTTTGGAAATTATGGGTATGGTGTCTTGGCATTGCTCTGCAGATGTTGAATGTAGAACATGGTAATATCCCTCCAGCACAGTAGCTGTAAATCCAGGAGCCACAAAGGCATTTAACAACTCTTTGTAAATGTCACAAGTTCCTAATTCAAAAGTCCTTTGGCACTTTTCTAAAAAATTGTAATGAGAGAATCATCACGTGGCATAGTAACAAACTCTGCTATTTGTGCTAATGAAACAACCCACACTCCTAAGCTTGGCTTAAAATTATGAAAAAGAGCACAGCCCATAAGAAAGGTGCCATATTCTGACCTTGCAAACATCAGCATAAACCCATTGTCTCCTCTTCGAAAAAGTGGGATTATTTGGGACTGACCATCATGAGAATGAGGGCAGAATCAGCATTCACAGAGTCATGGAATGGTTTGGGTTGGGAGGGAGCTTTGGAGATGAGCTTGTCCATAGTGCTGGAAGCTGTGGTTCCTCAGCAGTGCAGCAGCTGTAGGTGAAATGTGCAGGAGGGAGGATTGTCCTGGCAGTGGAGGCTCAGTCAGCACAGTGGGTGAGAGCACATCCTACCAGTAAAGGACCCCCAGGTGGGACCCAGCCAGTGACCAGCTCTGAGACCAGCTGAGCACCTCCTGGAAAAGTCTTCTGAAAACAGACAGACACATTCACAGTGATGCTCCAGGAGCTCCAGCCCTCACACTGACTCACTGGGGACTTGCTGCCTGAGAACTTTGGTGGCTGTGGGTAGAACCCAAAGATCTGACACCCTAAGCCTGAGTGTCTTTGCTCCTGCCTTTGCCAGTCTATAGTAATCCTTACTCTGAGCTGAGACTAATCGGGTTCTTTCAACTTAGGACCCCCCAAGCTATCCTCATTCTGTTGGATGGATTACCCTGTTGTGACATGTCTCGACCTGCTGCTCGACTCAGTTCTCTTGCAAACCCATTTTACATTCCTGGCACTTCAAAACACAGACATTAGTTATGTATGCATGTGAGCCAACCCCAAAGTACTCAGAAATGCAACACAAAATCCCCTGGTAGTTTGAAAATACACACTACAGTCACTCAAACAGGAGGAAATGCAAATGCCACACTCAGACACATTGGCATATTCCCATTTAGTCCATACAAGTATCCCAAAAGTCCACACCCTCAAAAGTCATGTTTTAGAGGATACAAGGTTTGAAAAATAATAATAAATTGTAATAATTGCCTCTCAGGTGGGCTGAATTACTCCTTCAGGAACTAGTCTTCCTCCCTTGGCTGTGAAGAATATACCTTTAACTTGAGCTTGTTGGTTTAAAAGCAATCTGAGCCATGAATCCAACATCCTGGCCATACAGGGACTCCCTAAAGCCCAAAGCCTGAAGCCCAAAACATGAGAACAGACAAAACTGAAATGATCTGGATGCACAGAGGTTGAACTATTTTAAGAAATAAACTTGACCCACATTGTACCTTTCAGTAGAAGTCAAGACCAAGGTTTTTAGAAGCCAAAATCTCCCCTGAAGGAAAGAGCAGCAAACTGGTCAAGGTACACCCTTCACTAGAGGGTTGCAAGTTGTGGTGACAGTGCTCCACAAGCCATCTGTTGTCCCCTGTGCTGGGATGGAAGCTGCTCCTTGCTGAGGAGAGCAAGAGCAGAAGGGAAGTGCTGTTGGCTTCTCTCTTCCACTGGAGCCCAGGCAGGGCCAGCTGGAGCCAGGTCCCTGCAAAAGAGGGACACTGAGCAAACACTTTGTCCTCAAAATAATTTGGGAAAGGCACTTCCATGGTACTGCTCAGCACAGCTGTGGGTGGACATCGTGCACCTCCTCACTGCAAAAGTACAGAGCAACACCCTGAGGAAAATGTTCTTTGGGAAAGGAAAAATATTTGGAATCTTAACTGGAAGATGCTTACCATGAATAACTGTGGCTCCCGGCCCAACTTCCAACAACAACTGGTTTTGGTAATGACTGCAGAGGCAGGGCCACCACAACCTCCCACAGGGAGCCAAAAACTTAACAGGCTCCTCAGAAGACAGAATTAAAGAATAGCCACCTTTTTCTAGTATTTACTTTTCTTATGGTGAGTGAGTAATTCTCTCTCATCAATGATAGGCACTGAACTCATCCTGTATTGAAAAGACAAATGCAAAGTAACCCAGGAAATTCTCTGTGTTTACTTCCAGACATAAGGATGTGGTTCAGAGCTCATAGATCACATGTATGCATCAGTTATTGAGAGAAGAGAACAAAGTCCCACAGGCAAGTCTGCTGTGAACACCTAACTTAAGGTTCTTAAATATGCCAGGCAGAAGGAAATCCAATTTTCATTAACCCCATTAAGCTAGACACTCTTTTACCTGCTGAGTGCCCACTTCTGTGAGGCAGGTAAATGTACAGTCTGGTTAGACCCTATTTTTATCTTGTTTCAGGTGTTTATACATGACCAAGCCCTCTTCACTCATTTAGCCACTGTAGCTGTGCACTTGTGCAGAAACCCACGTGGATAAATGTGGTTAGTGATGAGAGAGAGGCCTTTTGGCCTTTGTCAGTGTGACATGCAAAGAGTTTCTGTGCAAGGAGGCATCAGTAGCAAGTCACTCTGCTTTTGGTATTTATGGGGTTTTTCTTTCTATGAGGAAACAGACAAATAGTCAAGGCTAATAGAGGTGCAAAGAAGTACCTTTAGCAAATCCAGTCATCACTCCACACTTGTTGCCTGCTTCTTACCAGCAAGCTGGCAGATCATGGAAGAAAGGACAACTCTGGGTACATTACTCCTTACTCCAGTCTTTAGGTCAAGGAATGTGTTATGTATCCTGAGATTTCTGTTCTCTTGGATATTCAAGGATTTTTTAATCAACTCACTTATCTACTTGACAGAATGTACAATTTTAGTTCCTCGTGTGTAAGATAGGATGTCGAGGTGTCCTGCAACGTTAAGTGGTTAGAAAAAATACACCCCAGAGCTCTTCAAGTAGCTCTTTCTCATTGTAAACCATGCTTGACTTCCTGATTTGTTTAAGGAAAAAGCCACTGAGTGTGTGGACGTCTTTTATCCCTCTTAGCCACAATTCCTTTGAGAATTCCAACAGCGAAGGTGGATACAATTATTGTAAATAATGTTGGATAGAACCCAGAGCAGATGAAGGTGGGAGGATACAGCTCAACAAGAACAGAAGTGGTTTCTAATGAGAGAGGGAATATTTCACTCTCAGCATGGCTGTTATTATGTCCTACACATTAATTCAGCCGAGAAGTCTTGAAGTAGCAGAATGAGTTTGTGTTCACTGAAGTGGCAGGCACTGGCATGGCTGCCTTCCTTTCTACTCTTACAATTAATACTTCCCTGATTTCTCAGAGAAGAATATATGAGAGTTAAGCCCTGTGAGGCACGAGACATCTCACAAGGTCTGAAAACTTGCAAAATTGCAGCCTAGTCCATTCACAGCAGTACATATTTCACTTTCAGTTTTATTTTGATTATTTTCTGTATTTTTTCCTAGAGCTGTGGGACATGATTCACTTCTTGAAAAATAAGCCCTAATAATTCTATCAGAGATGTAAATTCTTCTGCCCAGGAACACCCATGCTTGGATAGTTTCCTAAACCTTCCCCTACAGTTCTCCTGGATCAGTCCAATTTGCTCTGAGCTGTCCTTTTTACAGGTGAGCAACCAGCATATGAGCTGATGTAATGGCTTACCCTAAAATCCAGAGGTTTTTCTCCATCTTTGTTTAACTCTCTGTACCCTCACAGTGCTTTAATTTTCTAGACATTCCTGACTTCTGCACAGGTGGAGGTCACCAGTCCTTCCAGCCAAAATGTGAGTAAGTTCCTTTTCTCCTTTTCCTGCCAATGTCCTGCAAGAGCTGCAGGGCAGGATTATCGTGCTCTTTATGAGGATCTCTTTTCACTCTGCTTCCCAGAGCTAGAGCTGGCAGAAAAGAGAAGGTGGACAGGACGTGTGAGGGGATTGTTTCCAGGCTGACAGAGGTACACAGGAGTAACCCCTTTCCTGGTGCCATTCTAAACCCTTCATGTCCATATAAGAACTTTGCATTCCCAAACCTGCTAAAATGCTGAAAGTTTGAAGTGGAATCCTGCTATGGTTAATTTAAGTCAAATACAGCCTGCATGTTTGGCTCCCTGAAGGATCTAACTATAAATCATATATCCTTGTGACATCTCCTCTCTCTCACAGGAAAAACGCCCCACATCCTTTTTCTGTGTATTTTCCTTGTCCCTTGCCTTGCACACACGCCTGCCTCTCCCTGTCAGGAGCTGGTCCTTGTTCCACAGTTGTGCAGCACCCAATACAACAGACCCCAAGCCCACAACCTCCTCTCTGGGGTGCTATTGCCAGGCTGATAGAGAAATAACTGCAACCAGCAGTTAAAGCTGCTTTTAGGCAGCCCAGTCCTGCAAAGGACCGAATCCAGGGCAGGGCTGTGTGCCTGCAGTTCCCACTGACTCCAGCCCAGGCTGTGGTAGCTCGGCAGCTCTCAGCATCTCGGAGGATTTATTCTGCAGCGTGTTTGCTTTTGCCTCCAGTGTGCAGCGTGAGGAAGGCAGCAGTGTGACTGGAAACCACAGCTCCCAGCCACTTCTCCCCCGGTGTTGAGTGAGAGACTGAGCTCTTGCAGACCGGCCCTTACCTTTCCCAGGCGGGCGCCGCAGCGGGAATAAAAACAAAACACGGAGCTGAATTTATTTCTAGCCAGCGGAAATTTCATATTGAGGGTTACAGGCGTCCTGTGCCTCTTAAAAGCAAGTAATAAAATGCTGCTCTCAATTACAAATTGTATTTACATTTTAAACCCCATATGGTTTGGGGGGTGGAGGGAGGTTTCGAATGCATTAGCAGCAGCGCTGTGCCATGATTAGTTACAATTTTTTGCTCTTTGTAATGAACAATTAATGCCTCCACCTTTTTTTTCTCTCTCTTGCAAACTAAGCCTGTGGCTATGCCAGGTATACTCAGTGAACATGACACAACTCCTGCCTCATGTTATGAACCAAAACAAGCAAATGTATGGAGATGACCATCTCTAAAAGGCCTCCTGGAACAGGATTCATGCGCTGAGTATAAATTTGATAACAATTGATTTTTTTTATGTAACTTCTTGGGCTAAACTTTTCAAAATGTGGGGACATTTAACAGGAAAATGCAAAATGCATGCAAATGTGCACAGCTTCATCATCCTGTGCTAAGAAAATCAAATCCCTTCTCCCTGCCCTCAAGCACTGCTGAAAGCAAAGCAGTCCTTGTGTTACATGGTCACAAGAGGACCTGCTAAAGCGTTTTACCCCAACATTCTTCTAAATCCCCTTTAAGTACCAAAAGGACCATTAGGTCTCCTTAGAGCCTTCTCCAGGTTGAAAAATTCCAACTCCTTCAGCCTTTCTTCACAGCCGAAGTTTTTCAGCCCTCAGAGCATTATTGTGGCCGGCCTCCTCCAGCAGGTCCTTTCCTGTGCTGGGCCCCCGGAGCTGGATGCAGTGCTCCGGGTGGCAATCCCACCTGAGCACGGGAGAGGGGCAGAATCCCCCCCTCACCTGCTGCCCACGCTGGGGATGAGCCCAGGGCTCAGGGCTGCTCTTGATCCCTTCATTCCCAGCCTGGATTGATCCCAGGGGCTGCCCTGCAGAGCTGGGGGCAGAGCTGGGGGCAGAGCTGGGGGCAGAGCTGGGAGCAGAGCTGGGGGCAGAGCTGGGGGCAGAGCTGTGCCAGTTTACCACAGAGAACCTGCTTTGCTTTTACTCACAAATAATACATTTATGACACAAAGGCTATAAATGCTATTCCATTACTTTTACTACTTATTTAGGTATTTCCCTAAAGGGCTAATACAGCACTGCTGTTGTGTTACTATTTCATCTTCTGTTTTTACAGAAGTTTAGTTTGCAACTGAACCATTCAGCCTATCTGGGGCTGAGGCTGAGCTCAGAGCTCGGCTTTGGACAGGGAGCACATTTGGTGTAATTAGATTTGTGGGTTTAGGTGTTTGGGGTTTATTTTTCTACTTTATAATTCTGTAATAAAAAGAAATGGCTGTAATTTATAGCCCAGCATTTGGCAAGTGGCTTGTCTGGTCCAGGATTATTTTTTTTTAATGGCTGAAATTTTAAATTTAGGTGAGAATTTCAAAGAAGCTTAGTACCCACAATCAAGGCAGATGTTCAGTGCTGCCAAGCTCAAGCATTCAAAAATCATGAAACAGGCATGAAAATACCAGTATTAACTCAAAACTGGAAGACATAGACACAAACTGACACCCACATCCCCACATGGATATACAAGTACCTCTTAATACTGCTAATATTTAATTTTGTATCAAATTTGCTTCTGATGAAATTTATTATGTTTCCATATAGAATGTGGTATTTGTGAGATTGAAAAAATCTTATAAGCAAAGATATTTTGATGTTGGATTAAGTATACTTAAGGCAATAAAATTAAAAATATTTTCATTTTGCTTGATAAGCAGCAGTTTTCAGTGAGAACCTGGGACTAAATTAGCCTCTATGCCACAGTTTTGCATCAATTTGGCTCATTACTTTGGGTCCCTTTTTTTAGCATTCTGTTATTTGTTTTCCGTATGCATTTTTTTCCCCAAGCTTTTCTCTACAATAATGAAAGCTCAAAAATTCCTGTTTTGAGTTTCACACAAGCTAAGATTCTGTAATCATCCAGCTTTGGGAACTCCACATCTAAGAAGAACACTAAGCATGATAAGAATCACGAAAATATCAGGAAAAAATGTGAACGAGGTCTCTTGCTTTTCTTTATCAAGAAAGTTGAAACTCTGCTTTCTTTGGAAGAATTCAACCCCCAGCATAACAAATACCTGCCCATAAGACTTTCTGGAAAATGTAATGCTCTTTTAGGTGCCTTTGTAGCACAAATACTCATCAGATGGTACAGACAAATGCCAACAAACAGAGAACTGGAGCCAAAACGTGTTCTGTCAGCGCACCCACATTGCACTGCACATACATGAGTGCACGAACTGAACATTTACTGCACTCTACGGATGCAAATGCTTGTTCAGGCACTGTGAAAGAGGGAAATGCAGCACTGACCCAGCTTCCCCCTGAGGTATCCCGGAGCAATGGAAGTGTGTCACTGACTTCCACTGACCTGGGATCCAGTCCTAGGGGTGAAAAGGTGAGAAAGGCTCTGCAGGACTTTGAGAGCGTGTCCTGCGTGCAGGCACAATGGGAAAAGTGCTGCTGGTGTCCCCCTGTCCTGGTGCACAGCAACCCTGCAGGGACTGACGCTGTTTTCTCAAAGCAGGAGCCCACTTGCCCGTGTTATTGTAATCCAAAGAAGTGATGCCTTGGTGCTGAAATCCCGAGAAGCAGTGGCACATTAACACCATGTTGCTGGAATACATCAGGGCAATTGTGCTCTCATGCTGTGTTACTGACTGCAGGGCATCTCAGTAACAACACTCCGGTAACCCCGTCCCCCTGCCGAGGTGAAAGAAACATCTTAATGGGAGACCCTGACATTTCTGCAGACCCATCTACATTCCTGCAAATCAACACAGCGATTGCCCTCGCATGAGGTCACAGGGAGCCCTGTAAAAACATTTAATCACAAAAAGTCCAAACCCCGAGTAAAAACATAACTCACAGGAGTAGTGAAACCACGCTGGACTCCCAGCTAACTGCACTGACTGGGGAAATAATCGAGGTAGTGAAAGAAAGGCATTTCTGAGCTCTTCAAGGAAACCTTTAACAGTGTTCTATATAATGAGTCAAAAACTCAAAAGCCTACAGTGGTCACAGAGCAATTCACTTGGAAGAATTCATGCAAAATGTCATTTGTTCTGGCTACTGGATCTGAAGCTACCAGGGCATATAACTGTTGGTTTATTTAGATTTTAAAGCAACACTGATCCTCCAGCCAGGCCTGGGAACGATTCAGCAGACCCTGCAACAGAAAGAATTACCTATACAAAAGAACCGCACAAGATAAACAGAAATAGTTGTTTAAAAAGCAGAAGTCTGTCATAGTGATTCTCTTTCCAGTTCCAGTGACAACCTGTTGTTCATACTGATTTTGCAGAAGTACAGCATCAGCTGGAGATTGAACCTTGCCCCACCATGGCACTAAGAGCCCTTCTTTTGTCTCAGTCAAAGCTCAGTCAGTGAAAGGGGCTCCAATGGAAAGTTTGTGCAAAGTGAACCAGAACACGACAGCACAGCACTCACCGTGTAGGAACCAAACTGAGACCTGAACACACAACTGCCTTCTCCCCTTCCACAGCTGGGGCAGTGGGACCAACCTGTGCTCACCAGCCCAGCTGGAGCTCACATTCAAATGGCCCCTGTGCTGAGAACACCAGAGATGTTCAGAGATCTGGCCTTTAAAGCACAAAAGCATCTCCATGGGCAAGGTCCTGCTTTCAGAAGAAATTTTATTCAGAACTTCCCTTGGAGGCTTTGGGTTTGTTTTGATTTTGAATTCATTTCAGCCTGAAATCTTGGGGCTTGATTCTTACATCTTGACAAGTCATTCATGTCTGTGCAGAGTGGAAGGAAGATGCTTCTTACTGAGAATATCAGGCAATCCACTCTCATGGGCACTTTTCCAGGGGCACAATGTGCATCTCCCAGTGCCTGCCTGTTCCTGCCCAGTGCTCCTGTGCAGATCCACCTCCAGCAGCAATGCAGGCACTGTGGGGACACAGGTGACCAGTGTGCTGGCACCTGTCCTGTTCTGCCAGCCCTGCCACAGGACAGGTGACCTCTTGCAGACAGGTAGGACAGACCACACAGAATGCTAATTTCTTGCCCAACTTCATTAAGGGCCATCGGAGTTCCTCTGTAGAATGAAGCAACATGATTCAAGCCAGGTCTCAGCAAGCCAGTGAGAAGCACTGACAGTGGAACCTCTGCCTTCTATGTCTCAGATACTGAGATCTCACTGCTCATTAATATTTTACATTATTTTTATTTGTTTGTATTTTTGTTAGAGTGCTCTGCCATAGGTAGCCATTCACTTCTTGCAAACTTGAAGCAATATCTTTCGAGCAAACTCTGTGATGCTCACAACAATCTGTGTATTTAACTGGGATTTCATGGAAAATTTGGGATTTCACAAAAAAATTGCAGACTGTTTACAGTGTTTGTTGTGCATTTGATTTACTGATGGTGGTTTTGGTGAAAAAATATTTGAGTGAAACCTGATTAATCAAAACAATCCTGTTTCTGAAAGAAGACTTTGGATGTTTTCAGATTTTTAGACTAACTCAGAAAGAGACCAAATTTTGTGTCAAAACATGTAAAAATATGACTGTTCAGATTTAAATGTCAAAAATAAATATTGTGTCAGCTTGTGAAGAACTGAACACAAAGCAGCAGCAAAATGTGAAAATCTTATCATGAAACACATAAATATTACTTCTTACCCAGCTACACAGATGCTACTACACAGCAACAGATCCCATGAATGTGCATGGGAGAATATTAGAAATACCTAAAAAAACGCCAGACTGAAAGCATAAAGGGCAAACAGATTTCGTAAATCATGCTGATTTCAGCTGTTCCTGAAAAGGTTGTAACATCACCTGCAAAGTACCCAAAGGAGTAGTTATTTCTTTTTTAAGTGAACACCCAAAACTTTGAGCAGCCTATTGCTGTTTGTTTCTGTTGGGAACTGGTTTGTGCTGTGTCTGAAGGGCGATTCCCCTCCCGTGCCCAGCACACAGCAATGAGGTTAAATTGGTTTGGATGATATCAGCTATATGTAATTAAACCAGCAGCCCATGGCTGGGCCTTTCTGTGCCCATGTTAGGTGTTAAATTAAGGTCTGATTAAGAGTGTGCTGCTGTAGTGAAGGTCAAGGACTAAAGATCACAAGCTTTGTTTCATCTAATAACAATAAAGACTATCTGGCTGCCAAATACCACAACAGCCCTTGTTCTGCTATCAGACTACTGTCCAGCTAGAGGGATCTGATTTCACTGGTATCCCTTTTCAAACCCCACTTCTAAGAGGGTTTGTAGCTGTTTCATCTGTATTAAGCAGCACTGTGTTACCCGAGGCTATGCAGCACGTTCTATATGATCAAAGCAGAAATGCAGCAGCTTCTGACGAAGAGTTATCGTGGCTGAGGGGAACAAAATATCAAGGAAGGGGAAAAAAAGATACAGAGCTACAAAATACCAGGTCGTGCCACCAAAGTAAACACCCACAGGTAAGTTCAGAACATGAGACCACACAATGGTGGAAACTGTGCACATGTGTTTGCTTGGAACAAATCACAGCCTTGTCCCACCAGCAGTCAGCAGGAGAGATGTGTCAAACAGGACAGACAGGAGATAAAAGCAAAGTGGAGAAGAGAAAAGCCAGCAACTTATTTGTAGGATGAAGACAAGAATTGGTGCATGAGGGCTTCTCCCTGCCAAAGTGTTTTCCACAAAGATGGGGCAGGAGGCATTAGCAGAGCAGCTGCCTGTTGGGAAAGAACAAAATTCCTAATTACCTAACAAAGTGTGCTCCCAAAAGATGCCCATATCCTTCCCCAATGAGTCTAGGGCACTGAGACATTTATTTCCTGAAAAGGAGGGTGGAGCAGAGCAAGAAACCACATGGCCCCAAAATAATCTCTCACAGACACATCCTATTCCATACTTGGGGTCCAATTTCAGAGCAGTTACTGATTCATTTTTCAAGAGTCATCTGAAGTGTCTTTCATTTGCTCCCAGTACTTCATAGACTATTAATAGAGCAGTGTCATACCTGGAAGGACAATTTTGCTGCTCTGTGAGGCTGTACACAGAAAACTCCTCCCAGGGACACACAAACACACTAAAGCCAGAGTTTGGTCAGTTCTTTGTGAATTGCTTGATAGATGTGATCAAAAAAGTTCCTTGAAGAGTCTTGATGCTTTTCATTTCAGGATTGGAGTTTGTTTCCTGACAAGCTCTGAGTGAATCCCAAAAGATTCAATGAACCAGCTCAGCACGGATTAGCTTCCAACTCCTTGCTGTTGCTGCTGGGCTACAAATCTCTGCAGAGCAGACTTTGCTGTGGGAGCTCCCAGATTTCCTGAAATCTGAGCTGCATCACAAATACAGCGAACACCACAAAATAGCCAGGTGTGAAAATGGCTTCTCCAGAACAAAAGAAGTACGTTCACCACTGGGAGTCAGTGCCTGAATTGGAAAGCAGAGCTTTACTGAATTAAGAAATTCCTGTACACCTCATTTCTCACCTATTTGTGAAAATACAATGAATCATGTGCTAGTCCCACTTGAGTCCAATTTTCTAATGAAAATGAGAAACTTTTGCTGTCACCACTTAAATTTCAGAACACCAAACCTAAAAAAATTCCAATCAAGGTCAAAGGGAAGGTTTATTTTGGTTTGAGTCACCTCCTGCTCATTCTTATTCCTGAATTTTGCAAGCAAAGATTGTACACTGAGGACCACACTTCTATTGCCATTGCAGAGATGGTGGTGAAACCTTTTAAACACAAAGGTTTAACACTGAACATAGATATCCATACTATCTGGATGGCAGAGCTGAGAAGTCCTGATTAACTGCTGCAAGTCGAAGGAAGCTGCTTTTGGAAATGATGGTTCATTTTGAAAATCAAACCACAGCTGATAAGGTACATTTCAGAGATTTAAATTTAAGCACTTCAGCCTGAATCCAAATAACATCAAACATTCAGTAGAGGCTGCAAGTCAGAACAGCACAGCTCAGCCCCTTGCTGGAGTAGCAGGACAGCATCATGTCCTCACATCTGTCACTTCCCAAGGTGAATTCCAGGTGTCACCAGCAAGTGGCCCAGGGATGGCTCTTACCATAAACAGGGAGTGAACTCAGGCTCCTGCCTCTGGAGCTGTTGAGAGAAGGATTGCTTTTGAAAACTTTCCAGTCTTGTCTCGGGGAGCTGCATTGCGTTATCTCAGTATCTGCACCAGTCCCTGAGCTACACTTAAACTCCTATAAGAGGGATTGTTGTACATATTATGGTAATGTCATTTATTTATTTTAGGCAACTGGAAAATTTAAGGGTAACCACTTCACTTCTGTGCTGTGTAGATTAGAGTGTTCACAGTAACACCTGCTTACTGAACAGACAGCAAAAAAGCCCTTGTATTCCTTCTTTATTGCAATTTATTATTATAGCTTGAATGGTTCCTAGTGACTTCCTAAGATTAATGTTAATATTCTAATCGGAGTCTCCCCTCTGGAGTTTTATTGTGGATTTCGAACATTCATTTCATTTAACATACACGTGGGACCCAGTCTGGTGGTTCCAAAAACATTTGTAGTTGGAAATCACAGTGATTTTGTGTTAGGCTCAGTGCCAAAGAAATCACAAATCAGAAGTCTGTTATAGAGTAGTTCTAATTTCTTGGCATCAAAATTCCTCTTTATGTATGTGCATAGTGTGATGTTTTCCTGGACCTTGAGGCACTAACAATTAACTGAGAAATGCACTGCTTATCTATTTTTCAGGGTTTCTGGTGGAACTAGCGAGTTTGTCTAGCCGGCTGGGGATTCACAGGGATTTTATGGACTTCCTGTGTGAGCCAGAGCCTGCCCATTGGATATGCATCACTCTCTATCACAGCTGGTGTTTTGAACCAAAAGTGTGGAGTAGAAATTTCATCCCTGATTTTTTTTGGCGGGATTGATTGTTTAGTCTAGGAACTCTCAAGGAGAATTTCTAGGTGCTGGAATTCCTCTTTTTCTTCAGTCAGCAGCTGATGCTGTATGGTGAACATCAGAGTCTAGATTCACATCTTAGTGAGCAAAGATTTATGTTCCTCCTAACGCTCCTTGACGTTAATGAGTATTGCAGACATGTATCCCCATGGATTAAGCTGAGAACATACCCCAGAGTGTGTGTGGAGTTTGTCATTAGGGTATCAGACTATTAAAACCAACAGAGAAATTCCAAGGGTAAGAAGGCAATTGGATCTCTTCCCTTCTCTCTGCTGGAGCACATGTAAGAGATACACTTTAAATCTTCTCGTGTTTCCAGCCCTCTCACACTGATTCCTGAGCTCGGTTTTGGTTGTTAATGACTTCAAAGAAGAATTGATTGCCACTTTTAAGGCACTTCCCATAACAACATGATGGGAAATATGTTGCTGGAAAAGAATATTTCTGTAGCTTTATAGTGGTCTCTAATGAAGGGACTTCCATGTGGCTGGGGGAGACAAGGCAGTATTTTTCCTCAGCTGGCTGTTTCAGGGATCGGATCAATACAATGGGATGACCCTGTACACTCCATTATCTGGGGATTGTGGCTCCTTAATGAGAGCCTATGGATCCTGGGGTGTGCCACCTGAGAGGGAGCAGCAGCCACTGAAGGCTCAGTCTGGCTGCTGCACAGCAGGCTGGTTCCTGCAGATTCAGGTGCTTGCTGGCCCCTGCCCAGTGCTCCAGGTTTTGAGGAGATTTTGGGAGGCACACCATCAGCTCCATTATCTGGACATCCTGGGGACAACTCAACTGCAATGCAGATAAACCAGACACAAAAATAGACTCCAGGATGTAAATTCAGTCTCCCCTAAAAACGTGTGTAAAACTGACCTGTGGGAGAGAGTCAGTGCAGAATTACCACATCCCTCAACCCCCATGATCTACCTACAACAAACAACTTTGGAGCCAGGATTCTTGGATTTTCTTCCCAATATCCCACCCATAGGGCAGACATAATTACTGTGTCTGGTTGATAGGAATTCTCTGGGCTGGCTCTTGTCACACATGAGGATTATTAGCCCTGTGTGATTCTGCCTATACCAGCACACTGCAAGATGGAAATAAAAACTTTATGTTTGCCCTCAGAGCCACTTGAGATCTTTTGGAGAAAATTTTTGTAGGAGAATTCTGATTTAGCTAATTTGAAAGCACTGGCTCCTGGATCAGTCACTGCCCTGGAAACACACCCATTGCTCCCTCAGTAAAAGAAAGAAAAGAATACTAACAGAGATTTCTGAAATATTTTGAGATCTGTGAATATAAAGGGCTGTCTGTAAAGTGTTTAGAAAACTTCAAAAAAAAGGTGCTACATAAATGCATATTTATTGCAGTGCTGACATTCTTGTGGCAGCTCTGAATGCAGAATCAAAAGCAGAGGGGGCAGAATGTAAGTCAGAATAAGAAACTGTCAGCCTTTAGCCTCTACCTTAAACTGCTTTGAAATGTTGCAGACATTCAGAGAATCTAGTTTGCCAATATTGTATGTCCTACAGTAATTACACCAATCTGGAGTATAAATTTTCCTTCTCCCTTCAGAGACAAGGCAAAGCTCTTAGAGATACACACAAATGGAGGTCTGATCCCACGAACTTTAATGCCTGTACCTAATGTCAGGCAGCAGAGCTGTCCCACTGATTTCAGTGGCTCAGATGCATGTGTGGAAACGTTTGTGTGATTAGAAGTTAATCATAATAAATGCCAGTTCATAAGAGATCCCTGTGTAAACAATCTACTTCTGCATGCAAGTGATGATTTTATTGCTGTTCTGTAATTCTGTGTAGAGGCTTTGTGAAGAAGTCTTATATTTTCTAAAGCACTAGAATGCTTCTGATATGTTTTTCATTGCTAGCTCTTTGGGGGCTAATTAAAAGAAATATCTGTTAAATTTATTCATTGCTTGGTTCCTTGAAAGAAAGAGGCACCTGGCGTAAACATTAAAAAGAAAAGCAGGCAGCAGCCAGACCTCATCATATATTAGATGCATTAGGACACTTTATTTATAAATATGAAATTGGTTTTAATGACTTCAAAAGGAGGAAATGCCAGGAACGGCATAATACGAGCAGGCTCAGTAAAGCTGTCATGAAGGTGCCTAAGCCCACAAAAAATCTAGAAATTGTACTTGCTCCCCCCTTCTCCTCTCAAATGGGAAGTGGCAATTCCAGCTGCAAGTGGCAAAAATGCACATAAAGAACTGCAGCACTAACCAAAAGAAGCAGCAGATGAGATGGAGCACCCAAGTGCCTGTCTGCATGGGAAGTGCCATCAGTGGGAGATCAGAAATAGCTCATTTATACTGACTTGACTGATTTAGTGAAACAAATCCTGAATTTTGACCCCTATGATTTAATGAAAAATCCTTAAGGATGCAAAATTCATCCTTCTGTTGGGACAACATTTAAAAAGGCACTCACATTGAGCTTTACATTCACTTGACTTTAGTTTCAAACAGGCTTAGCACTGTTTCGTTCTGTTCCCACTACAGGCTTCAATAAATCAGTAATGAACAGTGACTCAAAACCTTGTAATCCAGCATGCATTCAGCACTGTCCCACAGAAAGGTGCAATAAATTAATGATCAATGGACTGTGCAAGTGAGGAATATCAGTAATAGCCCTGAAAAAGTTCTCCTTCATGAAGAAAAAAATCTACCCAAAAGGTAGATTTCATCTTAGGGAACATTGTTGTAGCAACATGCTGATTTGAGAAAGATATTTCACAAGAGTAAATCTGATGTTAGTGAGATCAGTGTCCAGTTTCAGTGGGAGGAGCCACAGCATTTTTCCTCATTTAAAGAGCTGAAGTTTTGAGCCAGGTGTAATACATAGGAAAGAGTCTAAAGAGGTAGAAAGATTTATGTTAAAGGAACTCTCATTCACCACTACTCAGACCCTTAGAGAAAGTGCTAAGGGAAAAGAAAGTTTGACCTAAAATGATGAAAGAATAAACTGATTTTGATAAAACAAGAATGAGGACTTCATTTTAAGTTAACCTGTTACGTGAAAATCTGAGACAAGCCACAGATTTTATCTCAGGTCTCCAATGGACCCGATTGCTCCTACTTAATTTAACCTCTTCTAAGTGACACTTGAAACCATTGGCCATGCACAGGAAGTAATTGCTTTAATCCTGGTTGGGATGAAAAAACTTTCAGTAGTTTTTCTCCTTCCATGTTGTGGGGACCAGTCCCTAGATAAGCAGTGTGAGGAAGGCAGGTAGAAGCTGTCCCATCCATTTTTCCAGTTTTAGCACTGCACAGACTGGTCCTGTGGGCAGGAAATGTGCCATGAGTGGAGGACAGAAACTAGACCTGTTGAAAAAAGCATCTGTAGCCTAAGGATGTTTTCTGACCTCCTGGAATTCCATAGGTGTGATCTTTTCAAAGGGTGATTTCCCAGCTTTAAAGAAGCAGAGTTTTGTTGACCTCTTTAATCACATCAGAGGTGCCTCGTTTCTAGGACAGGAACTTTTCCTCATGCCCTTGCAAAGAAAACAAACAGACATTGGTTTTCCATCCTTCCCTGACCTTTGGAAGTTGTCATCTCTGGCAATACTGCACTTTCTGGCCCTGGAGAGAGTGGTTCAATCCTGACTGAGGGAACTGAGCCACCTCCCAAATCACCATCACACTTCCTGCAGGTTAACACCTGTATTTTCCTTGGAGGTCACTCCATCCAAGAACTAACCAGGTCTGGCCCTGTTTAACTCAGGAGATCCGAGCAGCAGGGTTGTCCAGACTTCCAAAAACAAATATCAAACCCCACAGAGCCTCAGAGGAGCCTGAGCAGGAGGAGCTGCAGCCAAAGAGCACAGCCCCAGAGCAGAACTGCTGCTACAGGACACAGTGCAGGGTGCTGTGGCACGAGTTCTCCAGCCCGAGGTTCAAGGGACTTCAGTGACAGGCCCTGCCTGGGCTCAGGACGAGAACAGGTCCAGACAAGGGGGAGCTGCAGAGACTGTAAGTTATAAAATGACTCATTCCTGTGAGCCCTGCATGTGAGGCTTCTGCTTCCACCAAGCCAGGTGACATTTAACCACAAAAATAGTTAACATGCTTTTTACAAGGATGTGCATCTCTGACTGATAAAATACAGGGATGTGGGAGAGTCAGGATGCAGCTTTTTCAGTGCAACTCCACATGAAGGAAAAAAAGGCAATAAAAAGGAAGTCTTGGCATAAGGAAAACATCCCAATGAAATCTCGCCTTTTCATCTCGGCCGCAATCTCTTCTCGTCATCTTTCCTGCTTTTTAATTCTCTGCTGGACTTTTTATGTCATTCACTTTATCAACTTCACCTGTCTCAGAAGTCAATAAAAGCAGAGGCCACAGTTTTAAAATCCAGGCAAATGAACTAAGGCACTAAACTTTTCAACTTCTCCAGAGGTGCTGACTGCTCACAACTGTCAGGAACAGCAACACAGCCTGTGGGTGATCAGGGCCTTTAAAAATCACTTAAGTGCTTGAAGAGAACCATAACTGGAAAACACAGAGGATAATACTTTCAAAAGCTTCTGACTGAAGAGCCACTATTTTACTTTCAGAAGTGATTTAAGCACTTGGGAGTTCAAGAACTACTTAAAAATCAAGTGTATTCTGAAATGCATAATACTTTTTGTGAATGGTATACAGATACCTCTTCTGGTAATGTACTTACCCAGAAGTTTTAGGCCTCTCTTAGAGAGTATTCCATGTATTGGAATTCCAGTCCAGGATTGGCCACACTGTCACCTACACAAGCTCCACCAGTATTCAAATGGGAAAGTAACTTTCCATGTTTATTGCCTGAGGAAACCTCAGTTCAAGAATTACCTAAACAACATTGTAGATTGCTGAGGAAAGACGCTCCTGCACTTCTCAAGTGGCTCTGATGGAAAATGCTTTTTTCAGGCTTTCTCCTGTTACCATGTTTTCCTGACATCTGTTCATCACTAAGCCCGCAATAGAGTCAGTGTCCCACCATGATGTATGTACTTCCAAAACACTCTGAGCAGAAGGAAGAGATTGCTAAGTGTACAGAGACAGCAAAGGCAATCATGTCATGGCTTAAGCCAGCTTGTTGATAGAGGAGGTTTACAGCTGTCATTAGTGAAATGGAGAAGAGGCTGCTAACACAAGCCCACACCACTGACAGCTACAGATCAGGAAAAAATCTCAACACATGGCAGTGTTTCACTGCTGAGCTGTTGGCCTGAAATTCTGTTAATATTTAAACAATGTGCTGATCTTTAACACTTGGATTGCTGCTGGTAGCAGAGAGTCAAACCAGCCTGAGGCCTTCACAAGGTAAGTGTGCTGTGTGGCCAGAGTCAGATTGAAGCTTAGCAAGTCCTACCAACAGTCCAGAGGCATCTGGAGATAAAGGGGTCAATCACCTTGCACTTGCTTGGTCTGAGCTGCCTGGATCCTTCAGCAGCTCCTGAAGGCAGTGAGGAGGCCGGGCTGCTGTAGGTGTGGTGTGCATACATCCCATCTATACATTAGGAATGGGGTCAGTGTCTTAGGCAGACAGAACAGCTTGGTCTTGCCTCTGAAGCAGTGGCTTCCAGGGGACTGTTTTCAAGCTCCCAAGGAGTGTTCTGACATCACCATTGCTGCCCATCACTGCAAGAGTTAATTAGAGCACAGTGGGGTTAATATCTTTGAAATATTCAGGTTTCAAGCCTTTTCTCCTTGGAAAGACACGTTTTTAATAGGAAGGCATGTGCTATTTTCTCTTTCAGTGTCTCCAAAGAGGAGGAAAATTCTCTGTTACTGTTTTAGAATCTCTTTTCTATGATTGAGTTCAAGCTCTTTCTTTGGAACAGCACTTTAGTGTTTCTTCCTTAATTTAGACAAGGTTTAAATCACATATTTTGCTGCATTCATTTTTCTTTGGTTTTCTTTTGCACAGAGGACCTGTTGGCTTTCTGTTCTTTAACACCATACACCACTCCTAATTCAATCCTAGTCACCTACATGGTAACATCCAAAAAACTGTTGTTTCAGTTTGCCTCCTGGCCTGATGTGTTGCTTAGATCTCTCTCACTGCAAGAAGCCTTCCCCTCTCCTGCTATTCATCACAGCAATTTCACATGCTCTCTTCAGCTGTTCTCTCCACGGGCTGGTGAAGCTGGCACGGTTATTATCCTCTTTATCCCGTATAAAGTTTAAAAAAAAAAAGATTATTTATGGATAACACTGGGGACCACCCATACAGCAAGAAAAACTGAGAAAAAACCAGTTGTTTTCATGGTTTGGGCAGTTATACGCATGCATAGCTTGGATCAGACAGTCCTTCCCATTTGACTTCTGTTCTCAGTAAATATTTGTAGCTTTGCAGATAAAGCAGTGCTGGATTTTTCAGCTGGGCTTCCATATGGACCATAAGCTGTGGCACTGGACTATAGAACCTCATTCAATAACAAGATTTCTTGAATAGTCATTTGTTTCATTCTCTAATTTGGTCATGAAAAATCTGTTGAGGAATCAAATGGCAGAACAAAGTCTCCAAATACAGCTGCTTTGGCTGTATTATTGATTGCTGTGAGGCCCATGGCAATAGTAACAAGGGCTCAAAGGCATGAATTTCTTTTTTTATTGTGACCTAAATGCAGTAATTCATGTATAGAAAATGGCAAAAATGTGGAGGACTTTTTAAATATTATATTATTTCTATTTAATGCACCTTATCTTTCTTTCAGTCTGGTTTTACTCTTGGACAAAGCACATTTCTTGTTTGTGCCTGCCCTGTCTGTGCACAGCAGAAGCTTCTGAGGATGGGCACTGCATCCTTGGTGCTCGTGCTTGTTCCATGGGCACTGGAGCTGGTGCTCTGCCCATGGAACAAGCACGAGCTGTAATGACCTGAAGGAAGGAGCAGGGTGAGTACCTGCCCAGGGCTGGCCAGCCTGGGGATCTGGAGTACATGGAGAGGAGATGTATCCCAGGACAGACCCTTGGCAGGAGAAATCTCGTAACCAGCCACAGGACAGTTTTGGTGCAGGGCTGGTGGGTGATCTGAATGTCTGACTCTGAGTTCAGCATCCCTGGCTTTCCCCTGACCCAGCTTTCCAGTGGGACACCCAGAGAATTGTCACCATCTGTCCCCTGGAAATGACTTTCCATACACCTGCACACCATACAGCAGCAGGAAGATTTCACTCTTGACTCAGAGGTCCAGGCTGTTGGCCACTGCTAAGCTCACTAATTTGCAATCCACAGTTTCTTCCCAAAAGATTAAATATTACTGAGAGGAAAGAGACATAGAAAAATAAGCATGACTTCAGACCTCAGTTTTACAGCTTTTTCCCTTTTGGAACTAACAACAACTCTAACACCTCCCTTTTGCCCACGGATCTCAAAGTGCTTTACAAAGGCAACAAACACCACTGACAGCACTTTGCAGTGAGGGAAACAGGAGCACAAAGGGGAAGGTTATTTATCTGAGAACCCTTCAAGAGACCAGCAGCAGAGGCAGGAATACAACCAGTAATCTGCTGGCTAGGAAAGCTGCTCCCTGTACATGCTGCTTAGAGTGGTCACATTTCTAATGCCAATAAAATCTGTGGTTTCGACCCCTCTGACCCCCTTATCAGTCCTTCCCTCCCTTCTCAGCATACACATTCCCAGTTAGTCATCCTGTGACAGTGAAAGTCCCTTTGGGATGGACTTACTGCTTCTATTACTAAAGCTTCTTTTTCTTAGCTACTGGTTCTGGTATTTATGAGATAAATTTTATGTTTTGTGCAAAACAGGAAGATTAGGCTTGGGGGAGGTTCCATGTGTTCAATAGGTAGTTGAGACAACATCTTCTATATAAAGATTATTTCAAAACTGCCCTCAGTGCACGCTGCAGCTGAATTTAAATGCAGCCTTGGCTTTTTTGCAATTTCCTGCCAGAAGAGCAGCTCTCAAACTGTTTTGAAATAAAAAGACACAAATGCTGGAAGGAGGCAAGCGGTCAATTGACCTCATCAGAGCTCAGTGCTGGTCCTAGTCAGGCATTTTCCAACTCAAGGGGTTTGGGTTTTTCCATTATTTTGAGGGGCAGGGGGAAAGAAAATCCCAGTTTTTCAGAACTGAAACTTTTTGTGGAAAATGCATCATTCCAATGTTTTCTGGGAAGAATCTTCCTGCTCAGCTTGAGACTGATGGACAAAAAACTGATTGGGAAAGGATCTCAGCACAGCCAGCAGCCCAGTGGTCAGCACATTCCCTGGTGATGTGCATTTACACCATGTGATACAGGAAAGATTGAGCTGGCTCCAAATAAAGCAGAGCAAAGATTTGATGCAGTCTTGCCACAGCCACTGCAAATACCCCAACCTCTGGGTCAGCCTCTCTCCTCTGCCCCAAGAAATGTGATTTTTATTAAGTCAGAACCAATCCAACAGGAGCAATTCTGCTCAACAGATTGATCCCAGTCAAGGAGGTGTTTTAGACCATAAACATGAGCCCTGGTTTCCCACAGCCCGTAGAAATATCCTCAACACCAGCCTTTGGCATGCTGTGAGCTGAACCTGTTTGCTCACTTGCTCTTTCTTCAACAAGCAGACTTATTTTGATTTTGATGAGACAAAAACTCTAAAACAACCCTATTTTTTCTTAAATTATGTGTTGTTTTCTATCCAGCTTTACTCAGCATTTTAGGAGGGAGCCCTTGGTCTGATACCAGATATTTAACATCTGATCCCACCTTGGGGCTGCCACTGACATCAAATCTAAAATAAACCAATACACACAGAATGAGAAGCATTTTCTTTTACCTCACCAGGCTGTGAATCAGACCCCAAACTTCAACAATTTCCCAGAAAGTGTCGTTGGGTTTGTTTGCTTATTTAATAGAAAGTAAAAGACGTGTTCTTTACACTAAACCTTCCTTTAGAGTAGCATGGCAGGAGCCCTCACTGGAAAGGTGCCTGGGCTGCTGCTCTGCCTTCTGTTCACTGCTGTTTGTTGATGGCTTATTTTCTTGTTCCTACTCTTGGATAAAAACTGGCAGGAATGGTGCAAGGTCCTTGCACAGCTGGAAGCAGATGATCCCTTTGCCACAGCTCTGGAGCTGCTGGAGAACTGGTTCCACTCCCTTCAGCTCCTGACTGCTCCTCCTCCTGTGGTCTGAATTATTTCAAAATTCTGTGGGATGTTCCAGGTGAGTGAAAATGAGTGAGTTGTCACCAAGAAAGGTTTCAAATCACCAGCATCCAATTTTCACTAGTGTCAATTTTTTCCCAACACACATAATAAATAAATTCAGAGAGAAGTGAAGGAAGGCATAATCTGTAAATGTGCTAAATAATCCTGTGATGTCCTGTGAGTATTGAGGGAGGCCATTGCAGGTTTCCTCAGAAGGTCAGAGAAGTACCTATGGTGGAGAGGAGGATTGTAAAATACAGACTTTTGGCTCACTTTCTTTGTCTGAGGCAAATTATTTGATCCCTCTTTCCAGAACTGCTCAGACACACAGGAGGGATGATGCTGACAAAAGTTTCTTTAATCTGTTCAAGTTTCCTTTTGGAAAGAAGCTCTTTGCCAACCCTACCAGTATAAAATAATGTTTACTCAAAGCTGATTCTTCTAAATTAGGGTCTGCATTTACATAGAAGTAAAGATGAAAATCTGAAGGATTTCAGTTGAAAGGTGCTGAAGAATAATAGCATTTTTCTGTCATTACTATGAGGAGGAAAGGAAACTGTACATCACATGAAAGGCTGACCAGCTGCTCCTGTTACATAATGGATGGGGACATTGCTGATTCAATAAATGCTAAGAATACAGAAATTTATCTACAAAGACAAATACTCTTTGCATCTGCATGAAGACTTTGCTAAAATGTATGGCACAAATATACCATATATTTCCTGGTTATTTCTCTTTGCACGCTGGTTTATTTCATCTCTTTTTCCCCCAATACTTTTTATAGGCACTGAAGAGGAGCAGTGGGGGGAAATTTGTGTTCTAGCAAGCAAGGACCTCATCTTAGCCACAAAACAGGGGGAAAAAAATCATTTCCAGACAAGAGAAGATTTGCACAGCACTTTCTGAACCTGAGTAAGATTTAAAACTTGAGTAGAGTCGGCAGGCACATCACAGCCCACCTTCAGAAAGAGTGGCTGCAAACGAGGGGGAAACCTAAGCACTAATGATCAATTAAATACTCAGTTCCTTCTGTTAGTAAATTTAAACATACTCGAGGAAGACCTCAAAAAAACCTCCTCAGACATATTCTGAATATGTTGACAAAGGAAGAAAACAGCTCTTATTAAAAAGAAAAGTCAACATTTGTTAAATGAAACACAACATGGTGCTGAGACTGCAGCTGAATTCGAAGACAATTCTACAGGTAACTGGGAGCAGTGTTGGGAGAGAGAAAACTTCTATTTCAGACAGACATCTGGTGATTACAAATCAGAACTGGATATTTACTGAGGTAAGATTACCTCACCCTGGACTGTGTTTAATTCCTGTCTCTTCCTTTGCAGAATTCAGTTCTGGCTGTATAAAACATTGAGAAATGTGGAAAGCAGAGACATGAGGAGAAAGACAATCACATCTGCTGGTGCAGGTATCAGTAAATGGATTTGAATTCATGTTTGGCAAACACTGAATGGAAATGGGAGCTTTGGGATGCTGAGGGGGAAGTAGGGCTTGATAAGTCCTGAACAACTGCTCTACACTACAGAGATACTTGATATGGAAATCAAAATAAGGTAATGTAGAGTGAGGTACCTGGGCTCTCTGAATTGTTTGTGGTTTCTCTCCATGAGAAACACAATTTCCAAGGGTTCAGCTCCCTTTTATACAGCAAAACAGACATCCTGGTTTTCCAGAGATTATGAAAAAAATCCTCTCCCTGCTCTACATCCTGCAGTGTATCAGCAGAGCCAACTGTATTTCATTTGGGGCAGCAGAGCTCCATCAATTTGCACAAGGCAGGAGCTTCTGTTTCCAAACAGACCATGAGGAGAGTTATGACCTGCAAATCAGGCCAGAATATCCTTGGCTCTGTTTCAGGATGCAAATACTGCTTTTTCTCTTAGAAATATTAAAATTGAATGATCCAGTGAGGAGGCCTTTTCTACATACTTTAGTTATGGGTCTTTTGAGAGATTATCTTGACTATCAAGTAGCTTTTAGTGTTTATCAGTGACCACAAGATCAATTTGCACTCTTAGAAAATAAATACAATTCTTGCTTACAGTAAAATTCAGATGTGCAAGTATGGAGGAAAAGAAGAGAGAACAGGATTAATAAATTACAATTGTTAGCAAGCACTAACATGTATTGAAAATGGCAAATTCTCTGGAGTACAGCTGAGCTTCTTCTATTCAGGTCAATGACTCCTTTTGTGATTCTCTCCTCTCAAAAAGAGCATTTTTCAATGATTTATGTATAATAATCTCCACATCAGCATACCGTATTTTTCACTATTTGTTTGTTAAACATGCAGCAAGGCTCTCACACTGAATCCCTTAGCCTTGAAAATCCAACTGGGATAAAGGCATAAAAATATACATATAAAATAGAAATATTTATTATCGAGGGTGATGTTTATGATTTGACATGTAGGTAAGGGGAAAAAATACATCATTTTAGATTGCTGAGTTAAGGCTTTAATGGTGTGGTTTCAGACAGATATGTGAGGGCTGTTTATTAAGCAAAAAAAAAAAGAAATTAAAATCATCCATTTACAGGCCAACAGAGCAGGAAACTGCAGTAAGTGTTGCAAAAGCAGCTTGGTCTGTGCCAGTGCTGGCTGCTCCAGCCTGCAGGAGACAGAGCTGGACACACAAAAAAAACCAAAACCAAAACCAAAACAAAACAACAACAACAAAAAACAAGAAAAAATTATTTAAATGATTCAGCTGACTTGCATCAGTTCAAACAGATTTGCAAGTTGTTGGATTTGGAGTGGTTTTTTATCAGGACTGAATTCCATCATGGTAGATTTTCAGCCATCTCTGCTCCTGTACTTCAAAATGCTCACCCACCACTGCACCCCAAGTGCCTGTTTCAGGTGCTGACATGCTGATTTCTTGAGAAAAAAAGCAAAAGAAAATTCAGATGCCAACTTGTTTGAAGTCTCACACATTTTAAGTCTTGTCATCCAGTCTAAGAGCAGGACAGAACCCTGTGACAAAAGGTCAAGATTTCCAACAGTGCATCAAGAGGCTGAAATATTACCTGAGGTAAAGGCTGAATGTGTTGTTTCTTTGTCTTAAATCACAGCAGTTCTTCCATGGGAACGCCTCTCCCCAGGCTGGAGAGCTCCCAGGGAATCTCAGATGACCCCAAATCATGCTGGACTATCCCACCAGTAAATCCATACCTGGGCTAATTCTTATTTTCCCTCAGAAGATGTGAGAGATGCAGAAGCCACATATGGGAATTCTACACCAGGCAGAATAGCACCACATGTGAATAGTGATGGCATTTTGGAGGTTATAATTTGTTATAGAAAATATTCCAATAATTTTTATTATTTGATTGACAGGTGAAAATCCCAACAGATTTCAATTTCAGCAGGAATTATAATTTTTACCAGGTCATACCACACCTGTTCCCTACTGATGCAGAGGATTCCATTGTCTTTTCTGTCAGTATAAAAACTTCACCAATATAAAATTGCATTTTCAAATCTAGAGAGAGGGATGGACAGACCCCACACAGAGAGGGGGAAGGAGCGGGGCAAATCAATAGATAAAAAATCAGATTTCCAGTATCTGTCAGCTAACAGGTCTGTCCCACCCTGGCCAAGACTTTAAAGGCAACCAAGCCTTCTCACTAGAGCTGTATTCTCAAAATTGACTGGGTACTTAGTAGGCACTGAAGTCCATAAATATTTCACAAGGAAAAGAATGCATTTCCCAAGCATTGACTAGCTACATATATTATTTATATGAAACCATAACTTAAGTTGAAAAACAATAAATGCTTCAACAACAGACCTGTACACAACCTACTCCATTACTAAGTAAAATGGGCTCTGCCTGTTCCTGAGGATCTTGTAACTATGCAGAAATTCAGCGAGACCTGCACAGAAACCCGACCTACAAAGGCACGGGAGGACACTGCAGACACCCCACCAATACCAGTTAACTTGAAATTGCACAGACAGGAGATTACAAGATGCTGAAATTCATTTACATTTCACATTTGTATTGCACTTTATGCTCCTGTTTGAGGTCAGGTCTCCCAGTCTAAATGAGGGCAGGAAATGCATGAGGAGGGAGAGGTGTTACCTTCCTTTTCATCCCCCAAACCATCAGAGCTCAGGGAGATTAAGGACTCCGTTTTCCACTGTCATGCCCCAAGCATAGCTCACCAATAGCCTTTTCCAGAGGAAAAAGGTGCCACAAAATAAACGAGGGTCAGAAAAATCAGAGATTGCATATTCCAGATTGATGCTGAAAGACTCCTGAAGATTGGGAACTGCACTGAGACTTTCCACTTCCCGAACAACTTAGCTACAAAACTCCCCCTTTCTTGGTGAAAGAGCTTCAGACAGGTTTTTAAATGGCTGCTTTGTCATTCAACCTGTTCAACCCCGCAGAGGAGGCTTCTCAGAGGAGGTGTAACAGACTAATGCTCTTTTGCCTGAAGCACTCATAACATTAATGGAAGTTAATTCTGCTGGTGGAAAAGGTTTAAGTGAGTTTTGCTAGCTCATAACCACAGCTAGGGAGAAGGGAAAAGCTTTTGGAGAAAGTGGATCCAAGATGTAGGCATTACCTCCACCATTTATGTGTTTACCACTCAGCTGGCAGCTAATGGCCCATGTATAAACTCAGGATGAAAGTGGGTAAAATAAATTGCATTCTTTGGAATAACCATCCCTTCTTTCAGTGGCACAGAAAAAAACATCCAAAATGCACCCTAGAAAGCTATTTTGAGTTTGTTCTTTTGGCAAGACACAGAAAGTGCCAAGATAAAGTCAGTCAGTTCAGTATTGTGAAGGGAGGGGGGAAAGGCAATAAAAACAGTGGAAGTTCTGAAGACAAGACTCACCTCAGCACAGACAGCAAGAAGGATATTTATGCACTATTTATACCACTCCAAGTGCAAATTTTACCTTGCATCGATTACAATGCACGTCTCAAAGATCTTTCTGCAGCTCTGGCATAATTCTAATAATGCAGAGGCTGAGGAAAAGGGAAACTGCAGCCACTTTGGGCAGGATCAGCTGGCACATCCCTGTCCCCTCACAGCCCAGGGCATCACACACATCCTGACACACACCCAGACAGAGCAGGCTGGAAGCTGCTGCATGACAGAGGCTGTGTTAGCAACAGAGCATTTCCCAGGCATTTCCTTGTTGTTTCCTAGCTCTGCCTCCATTCCCTGCACTGAGTAGAAGTGGGAGGGTTTGGGGTGCTTGGTTTTGCAGTGATGTGCTGGGGCCAGGCCCTTGGTCACCATTAGAGGAAGGGAGGAGAGGCATTAGTGGGGTGTTAGGAGGCAGAGCTGGCTGATGCTGTGCCTCCCCTGCCATCACTGCTGCCCTGTGAAGGGCCAAGGAAGAAAGGTGTCCCTGCAGTCACTCCAGGACTTTCACTGACTGTGCAGCTGTGGCAGGAGTTAGGCCTGACCCAGCCCTGCTCTCCTGCTTTCCCCTTCTCGAGCAGAGAGAAGCCCAGATTCCCAGCCCAGCTGAGCACAGCTCTGAGCAGTGAAGCCCACCCACTTATTACAGGATCGCTGGTTTGTATGGCAGGTGCAAACTAATGCAGTTCGTTTGGATCCAAGAGCCCTCAGCAACAGACAGGAAGATAAATAACTTTGGGAAAGGGGGTGTTGACAAGCAGAGACTTGTGGAAAATGACTGGAAGGATCAGGAATCTGCACACCCAGCTCCCCTCACTCCTACAGCAGCCAAAAAGCATCCCCACCATCAGAGCATCACTGCTCTCTGTGCCCCATTTTCCATTGAAAAGGCATTTCAGGGAAGTTCTGCTTTGGCTGAAAGAGCCAACTCACCCTCCATACCTGCTCCTTCCAAGGCTTCTGCCAAAGAGGATTTCTGACAGCACCATGAAGATATGCCCAGCCCTGTGCTTCCACCTCCCCACTAAAGCCAGAATCCACAGCCTCTGTTACAGCTGGTTCTTTGCCCCAGCAAGCTGATCCTCACAGCTGAAAATGCTGCAACCATTTAGCAGGAGGCAGAGAGTGACAGAATCCCTTCAAAGGATAATTCAGCCTTGTGATTCCAGACAGCACCCTAAAGACTGGAATGTATGCCCAGTTTGGCTTCACCTAATTCCAGCACCAAGCATACCTCCAGGACGTTATTTCCTCTGATTTCTGCAGCACTGACATATCAGTGACCATCTTGTAGACCTGAGCTAGAGCATGGAGAAGCTCCCAGGAACATGCTGTGTACAGGATGTTGGTACCCATGGACAGCCCCAGGTGATCCCAGTGCTCTTCCTCAGCATGGAAGAGCTGATTCCACACCCAGGATGGAGGATGACAGTAGGACTGTGTCCAACCCAACCCCTCTCCACACCAGTCTCAGGCATGTATGGATTTGTACAGGCTGCTTGTGAAGGCCTGGAAAAGGAAACCCTACACACCAGTGGGAAATCACATCCAGCTCTGTCACTCTGAGGGCTCACACTATAAAACCTTCATTGCTCCAATCCGTGAAGCAAAATGACAAATTACTCCAGTCAAAAGCTTACAGTCAGGACCTAAATCTTCCACCACCCCTTTTCTGCCTGAATTCATTTTAGGTGTTCTGTGAGATAAATTGAATTTTGCATTCTTCCAACTGCAAAAATAGATTGTTCTAGCTATTAAAATAAATATATGAAGAAAAAAATTGAAAACATGAAAAAGAAAGGAAATATTAGTATTGTCAGAAGTCGGAGTCATGCTAAAGAATCACAGTGGTACTGAGACACCTGTGCTATACTTCTGCAGGGGCATCAAGGAAAAAAGAAAAAAAAAAAAAAAAAACCAAAACAAACAAACAAACAAAAAAAAACCAAAAAAAAAAAAAAAACCAAAAAACCCCACACCTTTTCTGAGAGTCTTTTTGAAGAGAGTTTAAGGTTGCAATAAAAGCAGGTGTCATAACTTCAGTTGCACTGCACCAGCTGACTGACTTCAGTGGGAGCTGGGGCCAAAATTTTTTTAATATTCTGTTTATACCTGCAGCAGTTGCAGGGCATCCCCTGAGCAGAATGGGGGGCCTGTGCCTGATTTACAGACACTGCCCAGCGTGGTTGTATTTTTCAAGCAGCCTTCCTCCTCCCTCTTCCACACAGCATTTTTCTCTAATTGGCCAAGTTCAGTCCTACACAGAAGACACTAGAAAATCTTAATGCATGAGGCTGCAGTTGGATGTCCCAGGACATGGGCTGGAGGGTCCTCCTGGAAGCTGTCTTGGTCCCTCAGTCACCATCACCTCCTTTCACATCCCTTCACACTGGTTAATGCATTTACCTTCCACCAACCCTTCAGCAAGAAGTTCTACACTCCTCAAGAAGTAAAAGCCAAAAATTCCAGATACCAAAGCTCCAGAGGCTAAAACTGAAGAGATTGGTACCCACATGTTTGTATAGCTGGGCCCCTGAGACTATAAAGCAGCAATTACCACTTGTTTGAGTCTTCCATCATCTCAGGCACCCACTAGACCAGATCTCTTGGGTCAGCCCCTCTGACCTGTTTAGTAGAATATGTCATATTCTGACAGTCGCAGATCAAGCTCAACTGGAATTATTTACCAGACTTGGTGAAGAAACTCTTGAAAAATAAAGATAGTTTAAATTTAAGCACCTGATTTTTTTCTTAGAGAAAAAATATTTTTAAATTGATGTTTCATTTCAAATCAAATAAAATATTTAATTCCACTTAAAGTTTTTGCTGATTTTTTTTTATGCTGCCAGCAAACCAAAATTATTATCAATTATTTCCACAGTGACACTTAGATTTGGGCACTGAACAGATTTCAGTACAGGCAAAAACCAAACAAGTGCTGTGTTGCTAACTCTGACCAGCTTACTCTTAGTTCTGCAATAGTGGATTTTTTTTAAAGCTCCAGTTTCTTGAATCATGTGATTCTATGAAAATCTCAGCTTGCTTTCCCACTGAAAGCAGAGGTCTGATAATTTGAGTTGCAAACATAAGCTCACATGGTGAAGCACTAAATGCCCCAAACAAGCAAAACATGTATTTTTGCATCTTACTGATTTTAAAGTCAATCTCGTAATATGAGGCAGATCTTATTTGTGAATTTTGAACTCTTAGGGTAGCAAGTACTGTAAATGACTTTCCAGGAGCTATTTGAGAAAGAAATCTCCATCCCTGGGGCTTTTGACCCTTCTCTGTTCTTCGCCTCCTCCCCTGTGTTTTGGGGAAGGAAACCATCAGGCAGCTCAGCCCAAACCCGTACAAACAGCAAGAGTTAATTTGGTGCAATGTATCTGAGTGTAGTAACTGATTACATTTTTCCCCAAAGGAAACTTCAGTTAATTTGGTTAGTGACTCATATGCCAGGCTGCCAATTACAACACAGATGATTACACACATAAATTCACGTCGGAGTGGCTCAACGATCACAGGGAGGGGGAAAAAAAAAAAGAAAAAAGGAAAAGAATAAAAAAGAAGCAGAAAAGAAAAAAAGGCTCCCCTTTACCTTCCTGGGAGTGGGTAAGAGCCCACCCTGAAAGGTGCTGGGTGCCCACGCAGGCCACTGGAGACTGAGTGCCAAAAGCTGTGAGACTGGGACATGCCATCCCTGCAATGGCAGTGTCTGTAGCTTTCCATTTGGGATTTTCTCTGCAGAAATGTGTGGCACGCTCTCTAAAAGATTGTTTGCCAGTATCGTTAGAGGAATCCATACACAAAGAGAGCAGGAAGGAGGTTAAATGAGCAGTGCTTGGCAGTACATCAGTAAATCATTTAAAGATAACCTGTGCATACCAATACCCCCCCCCCCCAAAAAAAATCCAATTAAAGTAACTTATTGCAAACCTAGTCCAATTTCTGAAGTGCTTTATATTCTGAAGGAGGAGTGGGAGAGGGAAAGAAACAGGACAAGGAGTGAGAGTCTGATGCTATCACATGAGAAAAGCCCAAGCTGGGGATGAGAAAAGAATTCCTACATGCCTCATCAATTGGAATCGATACCAAGGGGGGGTTGGCCAGGCTCCTGAATACATATATTCAGAGAAAATGAGACTTTGCACTTTAAAGAAATAGGAAGTTCTGACATTGGTGGAGAGCGTAGGAGGAAGAAGGTTTTCTTTTATCTTAAAAGAAAGATACTTCACTGGCCTCAGATGCATTTCTAGCTAGACATTCCTCCAGATAAACAGCTGCATATATTTCCTGCAGTCAGGGTCAGCGGGCTGCTATAGGGGAATTCATGCAGTTCCTTGCTGGGGAGGTTGAAATCCTTCACAAACAGTAATTAAGCTGTGTGGCACCAGGGTACTATTATACCCGTTTTACAAGGGAATAAAAAGAATGTCGCAGCAAAGTGATTTGCCCAAGGTCATCCAGCAAGTCGGTGGCAGGACCAAGTACTACACGCAGATGCCTGGTCTCCCATCCTCACCTCTCACCAGCAGACAAGTCCCCTACCTTGGCCTTTATTAAATAACCATTACAAAATGTATTAATTTTAATTTGAAGCTATGTAAATTGACTCTTTCCCAAAAGACAGCAATTGGCTGTTAAATAAATATCGAGTGATTATTGCAATCATATTTGCTGATGAGTGGATCGTCAGTGTAATGTGCTGGGTTCAATAAAAAGGTTATTGCCTGTCAAATAAACATGATGAGCAGAGCCTGGACTGACGTGGGACAAACCCAACAGTCGCTGGCTTTGGTGGGAACTTCAGCTGCTTAGCACATTTTAGAGTCTGAGTTCAAGTATTTTTTGCAATATAGAGAGAGAAAACTGCTGCCAAAGCTGCCCTAACTCCATTAGCAAGGTGACCTTAGGTCAGATCCTGGCACCCTAAACTTGATTGTGAGAGTAGTTAAGTCTCATGATTTCTGTAAAAACATCTCAGTGTGTAATGCTGTTCTTAGCAATGGTAAAAGTAGTAGAAATAATCCCTGTAGTATGAAAGGATGGGATGGTTTTAGCATTAGTGTTAAACTAAATGCAGGAGGATCTTGCTTCTGTTTTTATTATAACTCAGCAGAAGGAGAGAGCTGTAAATACAGCTGAATGGTCAGGTTAGGTCTTTCAGAGAGATGGTCTGCACACAGAGGAAGCTGTTTTAAATCGACAGTTTCTTTTGTGTTTTTCCAAAGTGTGAGTTTGTAAGAACAGTGTTTGCTCTCCATCAGACAATCGAAGATGCATCAAAAAAGCCCCTGTACCCTGCAGAACTGCTTGTCACTGCAGTCACACTGAGGTTAGCACCCTGCTAGAAACCACAGTCCCCGGTTCCCAGGGTGCCTCTCCCTGCCCAAGGAGTGGAAGGACATTCTCCCAGCACTCCCATCCCAGCGCCGGGGGCAGCGGGAGCAGCGCTGGCACCTCCAGCCAGCAGCGCCCGCTCTGCGCACAGAGCCGGACCCCGCTGCTGCGGCCGCCGCTGCCGGCGCTAAATGAGCCGTTTGTTCCGCACGGGCTTTCGCCGCGGCCCGGCGGCCCGGGCAGTTCCCAGGGACGGCACTAGGTGGTGGCAAGCTGCTGGCGAGGAGCAGCGTGGCGAGCCGAGCCGCCGCCGAGGCGCTCCGGCACCCGGCAGCTCCGCGCTCCTGCAAAAATGGGCTTGATTTAAACCCCTAATGTCTCCCATTAAGGGCTAATGTCCTCCCGTACGCTGGCACAGAGGCGGCCAGGACGAGCTGTACTGCTCGGAGGGAACAGTCCTTACCATCCTTATCTGCAGACCTTCCCAGCGTGTTCCTTTCCCGTTAATGTTTCCTTAAAATAGTTACTTTTTCTTTTTCTTTTTTTTTTTTTTTCCCTCCCTCCCTCTCCCCTCTCATTTAGTCCGTTTAGGGTTTTGCTACTGGAAACGACTGAAGGTTGAGATAGGAATTTTAGGACATGCAGGCTCAGCTTGATTTCGGTTTGGAAAGTATGGAATGTGTCCTCTCTACCAGCGCAGCCGCGCACTCACATCCGCGCTCGCACAGGCCAATTAGAATGTTAATAATAATTAAGTGTCTTACTCCTAAGACGCTCCTACACAGGGGAATGCTAAAGTGCCAGTCAGCTCATTTCATTACATGCAGGCAGACACCTCTCAGACCTCGTGTATTTGCTAAGGGAGCGGAGCGATTCCAGCTCCGGCCAGTCTGATTCCAGATGATCTGCTCAACAAACAAATTAGAGCAGCCTACAGAAAGAAATGTGCACCAGAAAAAAAGTCCAGCTGTGGCAGCTGAGCTCTACCTTTCACCTCAAACTGAGCCACAGCAAATAAAAACAGGGTGAACCCTATAAATTTCTAGTGTGCGGGGGTTTGTGGCAGTCCTTATCAACCTTTGGTTCACACGCTTCAAAGCGGCTCCATTTCAGATTTGAGATAATCCCCTAATTAAACACAAACCCAAGCCTTAAGCTGCATGTCGTCTGATTTCTACCCCAAAAATCAGAGCTGGACACAGACTGGCTAGAGCTGTTCAGCTTGTTCAGCTCTGAGATTACATTTGAGTGGACAGCAAGGGCTGGCCCAGAGGTCGCCTTCCATCGGTGTGAGCCCCGTGAGTGCCCACCTTCCCCAGCTCGCAGGAACTGGAGCTGCAGTCTGGCTCACAGCTGACCACACTGTGCTGCTTATTCACAAACCCAGCCTTTCAGATGCTTGCAAGCAGCTATATCCTTTGGTGGGCAAGAGGACAGGAGGCCAGCAAGATTTGGAAGAGTTCTTGGGCTCAAAGCTTGCTTTTCAGTGAACATCCAGGAGGGAGCTGAGAAGAAAAGCTTGGATACATTTCTCATGGGCAGAGCCTTTTGAGTGACTCTGAAGAGTCCTGGAGTTTAATTGTCCCTGGTAAAAGGGAATGAACTTAATATGTTAATATTTCTTGATACTAGAAATGTTATGGCTACTTTTCAACCAAAGCTCTATTTTCAGAAAAAGGGGAAAAAAAAAAAAAGAAAAAGATAAAAAAATGAGGTGAGATGCAAAATCTCCAGGAGCAGGAAGCAGAAAACCCTGTTTGTCCAGAGCACACACCAAATAAAGCAGATACAAAATAAGTTAAAGCAAGACTGAGTCATTCACATTTCCAATAAATTAAAGGAAAAAAATCCTGTCATTTTTCACTCTATTTCACATCAGAGAGCAATCACAACAGACTATTCACTTAATGCGATGATGACTTTACCCCTGCCCCCAAGGGGTTTCTCTGCCTCTCTTGCACAGCCCTGAAAATTATCACATTTGCCCCCATTTTACATCTCTCTCCACATCCAGTTTGTCCCATTTCAACTGCTTTTGGTTCTTATATCTGCTGTCAGTCTTTTTCCAAGCCTTTGATTTTTACCAGCTGCAAGAGAAAAAAACCCACACAAACCCATGTACCTGATTAGATGTGCATGACACATAATGCTACACCTGAATGTACAGCTGAGTTCACCCAGATTCAGCTTTCCCAAAAGATCAGAAGTCTGAGGAAAATCAAGCCAATCCAGGAGCCCAAATCCCGTGAAGAAGGTCGCCCTGGGTCCTATTTCCAGTTTCTCCACAGATAACCCGAGGGAATGCAGTGGGGCCAACTCACCACTGTGGTAGGAATTTCATATACCCAGCTTCAATTTTATCTTCAGCCCCTGGGATGTAAAAACCTAAATGAGGAATCTAAAGTGAAGACCCAGCTTCCTGTTGAACTAGAATTTTTCTAAGCCACCATGGAGTTAGAAAGTTTCTTTAAGCCCTGTACAGGTACTAATGACTTTTATTGCAGAAGATCAATGAAAAGGGTCATTGCACTTGGGTTAGGAGAGACCTCAGAGATCCCTTGTGCAAGCTCCTGCTCAAAGCAGGACTAAGTTACAGTCCCATATATAACACAAGATCTTGAAGCAGAAGAGAGCAGATGTGAGGGTGTTTCCAGATCTTCCCAGAGCTTTTCAGAAATTTTTATCTAAACCTAGCAGTATATAAACAGAGTTTGCTCTAGAGCACAGCAGCTGCTGTGTTACTCAATAAAAAGATTTTCTATATTGCATTGCTGGTGTGCACCAAGCTTCTAAAAGCATTACAGGAGGTAAAATCAGAAGTGTATGGTGGGAACCAAAAGGGGAAATGGCTGCATTTGAGTTTAGCACAAAAATCCAGTTATAATTTCACAGGAGAACTGAGGGAGAATGGAGTAAACTCCTACACTGATCTTACTGCTTGGAGATCATGCCACAGTGAGGCTGAGTGCCGAGAACAACCTGGAGACTCAAAGTGGGTATTCACTCCCACAGGGATGCTGCTGGCTGACTTAACTGGAACTATATTTGAGCAGAATGTTTCAGATCTTCTGCCCACTTTGTACAAGATCAAATTCCATCCACTCACTCATAAGCAAGAACTTCTGCCATCTCAAAAAATTAATTGCAAATTTTAGACATAGAATAGTAACACAACATGCAAAAATAAGTTTGAATTTCTCCAGGTGCACTAGCATTACTCTGCACACACAAATTCTCAAACGGTGGAAATAATGAGGTGTTCTTGATAATAATTTTCCTCTCAGCTGTACAGTAGCAAACAAATCTGTTCTATTGTTATTGAAGAAAACAGTGAAACTGTATGAGAATATCTGAAAATGTAAGAAGTATTTAAAAAATCAGATAGCCTGAGCTTTGTACGAGAATATCTGAAAATGTAAGAAGTATTGAAAAAGTCAAATAGCCTCAGCTTTGTAATTCACAGTTGTCTAATAAGACTAAGGTAATTTTTGGACTCATCACCATCTATAAATTACAGGAAAATTAACTGGGCAATTAGCTGGAAGCAAAATAAGCATCCTCACGTTCTGTAAAACATAGCAAATTATTTTATAAATAAGCATTTGATCAAAAAATCATTTGATCTTGGGAGCTGTGTAATCAAAGTTTTCAATCACTTCTTAGCTGCCAAGAGTTTCAGACTCACGGAAGCTCTATCATTTTGTCAACCTCCAGTGCACAGAAATGTTGAGGCATGTCCCCACAAGATGATCATCTGTCTGGCTTGCAGTTAAAGCCATGAGATGTTACGTTTTGCATTAGCTGAGAATTGCCCAGTTGCAGTTTTTAAGTTTGTTCAGGATGACAAAGATGAGCATGACAGACTCATGGTGATTAAATGCCTCTTGGATTTATTTCACAATGTGCTAAATGTTTCTTATGATACAATCTTAAAATTAGAATGAACTGATCTTGTACCTACTGAAGTTTATGACATTATGAATTCTCTAGAGGGTAAATTACAATGAAACATTGGTAGCAAATTACGTGATTTTAAATGTAGCTCATCCAAAAACACCTCATGACAACAACAATGAGTTCTGTTCAGTCATTCAGTGTCTGATGTCAGCAAATATGACCATTTTCACCTGATACACTCACCTTCACACAGGGGGGGAAACAGGCTTCACAAAAAAGGTAAAATTGTACAAAAACTGAACGGGAACACTTTGCTGAGAAACATTTTCTATATTATATGCTAAAATTAACTGAAGTGTGCATGCACTTCGCAAGTATTGAATTTGGACATGGTATATTGCTTTATATTCAGAATGCTGGTTCTTTCAATTTCTTATAGTTTGTGGAATTAATTATGTCCATTTCTACCTCAAATGCAGAAGGGGAACAAATAATTTCCTTGGATAAACAGACTTGAACAGATTGCAGTAGACCACAAAATATTGATTATGTTAAGTTTGAACTTCAAATTAAGGCACAAATGAAGGTTAATTCCGGTTATTCATGTAAAGAGTCTTATGACTTGCTTTAAAAATATATTGAAAAAGTATCAAAACTGGTCATAAGTACTATTTTCAGTAACAAATTGAAGTCTACAGGACTGAATTACATATTCAAGGGTAGTAGATGTGAACATAAGGACAAAAAAAATAGATGATTTGCTAAGGGAAATGACATTTCTTTAAATTGCTCCTTCAAAAGGGCATTCTTCCCTTAATCACGTAGTTATTTCCAAGGTGGGTGATCCTCCTGCTTGGGATGCAGAAGACATGCAGTGGTCAGAGCAGCCCTGGATTCCAGCTAAGCCCAGCCACAAAGCCTCCTTTGGTTGCACTCAGTCAGCAGCAAAGCAGAACAGTGGGTCTGACTGCCAGGCTGCAGCTGGACACAGGCAAGGAGGGTTTAGTTCCACCTTTTTCTGGGCAGATCCAGCTCAGCTGGGTGAGGGGCTGTAACCAGAGCTTCCCACAGGGACTTTGGACTGTGGTGTTCTCTCTGCCATAACCACACCAAACCAGTGTGCTTTGGCACAGCAGCTGGAAATGGCCAGCTCCAAGGGGGCAGGGACCTGCCCTGTGTTCTGGAGGTATCACTGCATTATTTTTTACTTCCCCCAGGTAATCAGGATGTTGTTGCTGTAATTAGTATTAAATTTGCAGTATGATTGGTCTGGAGTCCTATATGCACACATCATTTCAGGACACTGTGCTGAATTCTGAGTTCACAGAGCCACAGAAACAGCCCTGGTTGTGTTCACACTTCCTCTGGAGCTGTGGAGTAACATTCAAGCCAGGGAAGCTGAGTCTCTCTGTGAGGAAAAACCAAGCCAGTGTGAAGACAGTTCGAACAAGCTGGGATTTGGGCCTTTACTGCCTCCTGAAGGTTCAAGCTGACAAGACAGATGCCACTAAGGGAATTCAGACTTCTGACAGGTTCCAGTACCCTGAAACAGCTTCCTGGGTGAAGTTCTATCCCAGTGTCACAAGGAGCTCTCCAACTGTGACAATCTCTCACAAAGATGGTGTGGCCCACACAACTTTCCTGCTGACATCTGTGGTCTTGACCACTTGGAAATAAATCCAGGGGTGTGCCTGACTTTAGCTGCAAGGTGGACCAAAGCTTTTCCACATACCTCTACAACCCAGTCAAACCCTTCTGGTATTTTAATATAAGGCTTTAGGAAGCTTCATATGGTTGTGTTTCCTTTTTAGCATTAGCACATACCCACACCCAGCACTTCATTTTCCTAAAATACAAATGTGTACATGTATAATAAAAACGTTGACAAGTCCTAGTGAGAATTTAAGAAGTTTTAGACCTGGAAACCTGTGCACCTAAAAAAGGATAAAATGTGCCCCTTACACTACTGATTCCTGATTCCACAGCCTGCCCATCACCGTGAGGATGCAGAACAGCAGTGCAAGGGGCACGTGCTACAGAATGTCAGCTGGCATCAGCAAAGGAGCTGTGGATGCTGCAGAGCTCTCCTGTAAGACTGCTGACTGTTTTCATGGCATCACATGAAACACAGAAATAAATAGCTTCTCTTCTATGATCACAGCATGAAAGTTTTGCTTTGCTGTCTATCCCTTCTCATTAAAAGCATAAAACACAACACAAGACAGGGATTAGACACAGAGCAGGCAAATGCAACAGAGCCACAGGGAAGAGCTCAAGGAGTAAAGGGATTGGCACATGTGCCAATAAAGGCAGCCCTGGTGTCAGCTACAAGTTGCGCCCTCAGAAGCCAGAACTGAATTTCACTCAGAGAAGAGAGGAACAATAAGCACAGACACTCCAGACCACACAGGCATGTACACCCATTTCCTTCTCCTGAGCTTCAGTGCAGGTGTTAAAAGAAGCCTCTCCCCCAGCAAACTGTCATAAAACTATTACTTTTTCTTTACTCAAGTCCTCTTAGAAACAAACAGGCATACACTCTTTTCCTGTGAAGAAAGTTTCGGGTTTTTTTCCTATTTAAGTTACAAACATCAGAAGTCTCTCTCACCACAGTGCATCCTGTCTTTTCTCTGTCTGACATTTACAGTACAAACTCTTTAGGGCAGGCTCTGCCTTTTTTTTTATGTCTCATACAGAGCCAAGACATATTCTCAGTGTTAAACACTAAGTAAAAAAGTCCCATATACATATATAAGGTAACATGATACATGTCCAACTTACCTGTGATACACACATGACATAGTCATTAAAACAGGTCTGTGCAAGTAAACTCTCCATGTACACACAACAAAACAGATCCTGATTTGTGTGCTGGGGCCTGCACACATGGTACAGTGTACACAGGAGGGCCTTGTACATGTACATGCATCTGATTTTTCAAAGTCCCCACGATCCCTGCAGACTGGGAGGAATAGGGAGAAGCAGGGAGGAAGAGGACTGCAGAGGGAAGCTGTTGTCTCCAGCTCAGCTCCCCTGTGAGTGGCTGGGGAAGGTGGGAGTGACTCAGCCACAGTCATTGTGCGCTGGACTTTAGGGCTGAGGAAGAGTGAGAACCCCTGCCCAGTGTGACCCCTTTCCTGGGCAAGAGCAAAGCAAATACATCTCTCTCAGCAGTTCCAAGTAGCAGCTCCAGTCAGGCGCCATGATGACATCAGCGCTGCTTTCGCAATTATTTAACCTCTGTCGTTCAGATCAGCAATGGACCAGCAAGGGTGACTAATACACACATCAGCCCTGCAAAGTTATCAACGCACCAAACAGGGGGCTGGCCCTCAGGAGTGAACCCTGCTTTCAGGAGTCTGTTTGGTCTGCATTTGGGGGGAGGCTGCATGAAATCGAACATTAGGTGTTCCTAAGAAGCTCCAGGCAAACCTCTGTGTGCCGTGGCACTGTCAGTCCTTTTGCCAGAAGGATGCAGGCACAGCAGATATTTGTTTTTTCTCATTTCTGTGTGTCATTTTGCACTACTCCTCTCCATCTCTGGCTCCTACTCTCACTCCTCATACAAGCATGGAAAAAGTAGCTTCTCTTAACAGACATCTACAATAAACATGCCGATACTTGAGATGTAAACAGAAAGGCTGGCATTATACAGAGCCTTTAAATCAACCTCAGGACCTTGTTAGCATAATTAGTGATAGGACTGGTGGCTTACAAGATCCAGGACAGAAAATGGAAAAATAGTAATAACAATAAAAAAATGCAGTTGTATCCTAGCAATTGCTGGGATGATTGCTGATGGTTCAAAAGCAAGTCATATCTTGCGTGAGACAAATACATTTTATATGATGTTTAATCTCACAGGAATTCTGCCGGAAATACTCAGAAGCTTGTTAGAGGAAAATATGAGAAGCTACTCATGTGAACAATAAAAGATTCTTGTGTGGAGGAGCTACTGTGACTCCCATGCTGCTAATAGGTGCACATCTTGCAATTACAAGCATACTGAAAAATAATGCTGCATTCACTGCTCCTATTTACTAATTTGAAGTTTTGGAGAAGAAGACAAAACTGGACGTCCTTCCAGCTTAAACTCAGGTAAGATAGAGAAGCACAGGGGAGGGGATTTGTTCAAGATCACCTGGAAGTCAGTGGCAGAGCCAGAAATAATATCTGTCTATAAGGGATCTGAGAGCACTAATAGGTTTTAATGGCCGTAATCTGTCTGACCCGCAGTCCCCACCCTCTGCCCATGGCCAGGAGTCTCACTCAAGCTCAGCCCTGGGTGTCCAGTCACCAAATGAGCAAAGCTGAGTGCCTATCCCCAGCTCACACACAGAGGTGTGCCTTTCTGGGGACCTTGCTAATCTTAACCCACTAATTTCCCAGCTTGACCTCAGGCCAAGCTCGTCACTGTGGACCCGGCTGGTGATAACTGGGCTGTGTCTGACCATTATTAGCCTTACTGGGCCTGATCCTGATCCGTGGATTCCCTTCCTGGCTTGAGGTTGGACCTGCCTCACCACCACAAAATTGTCTGATGCTCTGGACTCCAGGTTGAAGTCGGCTGCCACTCCCAGGCCAGCCCTAATTGCCTCCCTGGAGGGCTATGGGGTGGGCCCTGGCTGATGAGGGCCCTGACCTTGCAGCCATCAGTTCCCTGAGTCTCTGGGAGCAGACAGTGCCTGCTGCACGCTGACATTACCCTCATACACCGGCCTGCCTTCCTTGTTTCCATAGCACCAAGGGCAGGAAGGGAAACGCCACACGTGTGTTGATCTGATTGGGGAACAGGCAGAGAGAAATAAGGTACAAACTCAAACTGGAACTCTTCTTTGTTCCGTGCTTTAAGCATGTCCTTCCTCCCACTTCACATTGGAGATGGCAGCATCGCCTACCCCAACACAAGGCAGCAGCAAAAGACATCGAAGGTGTTACAGGAGGAGGTTCATGTTCTGCATCAGTGTCCCTTGAGAACAACAAACCTTGGCTGACAAGAGCAGAAGCAAGAGGAATCAGGCCTTAGCAGGAGGAAGTGATCACAGCAGAGGGCTTGAGAGCACGGGAAGGAAAGGCAGAGACCTAGGAAGGGGAAGCACTGTTAGATTACCCATCTGGGGGTAAGTCAGGGCATCTGGAGGAGGCAGATGCTGCTCCTGAGGACAGATTTGTGTTGGGCTCAGCACAGCTTTAGGGTAGCTCTGGTATTTGGAGCTCAGAAAGGCAAAGGGGTTCAGCAACCACAGGATGGAAGATGTGAGATGCAAAGAGCTCATGGGAAAAAGGGTCAGGTTGTCCTTTGCCTCATGTTAGATATGTTCCTGCTCCTAACTGCAGCTGGGATCTGGCATCAGATCTTAGCTTTCTTGAGAAGTCTTCAGTTTGGAATGCAGCATTCCAGCAGGGTTTATCTTGCACTGGGGGACCTGGATGTCTGGAGCCCTGGCACCACGTGTGGAGGGAAGAACAGCTCATCCAATAGTTTGGTCTCTAACTATGATCTCTTCTAAATTAGGTTTTTCACACAGAACAGCAAGAAATTCACATACAGCTCATGCTGAGGTTAAAAGGCAGCAATTGTCTAAATCTTCATATACAGGCAATTATTGGGCTTTTAATTTGGAAGCCAAAGGAGGTGACTCGACAGAAAAGGGTTCAGGCTGAATCAGCAAGATCTTTCCTTGGGAGGTAGGTATACAGCAAGAAAGCAAAATAACTAAGAGGCAGGGAGGAAAAAATTTGTGTTGTGGAGGTTCAGGGTATGGAATGCAGCTTTTCCCACAGACAGTTTCTCTGCTTTTCCCTCTTCCATTCCTGAGACACCCATGTGTAGCCCAGGGAGTGAATTAAGAGAAGAAAGAAGTTAATACCTCCACAGCACCCAATAATTTAGGTATCTACAAACCTTCTTAGATACTGTTCACCTATCTCCACACAATGGCCCCTCCATGAGAACTGGGCCTTGTTAGAAGTTTATTGTAATTTGGAATTAGAAATCTCTGTCAGCCCCACAATTCACAGTGCTGAGTAAAGACCAAGATTCAGGCTTTTAGAGGAATGGATGTAGTGAAGGGAAACTGTGGATTACACTTCTCTGGGGTCCTGCAAGTGGCGAATTAGCCCAGAGAAGCACTGAAATTCCCTTAGTCTCTCCCTGCTGGAGGCAAGACAAGGGAGTCTGCGTTATTCTTACATGAAGTAGTATCTGAAGAAAGATCAAAGGATGAGACCAAGATTTCATGGCTGGTGAATCAGGCAAGTCTGCAGAAGGTTTTGATTTGATCTTTATGATAAAGAGAAAACTTCTCTGCTCAGTGACATGTTAGTTATGGAATATTCATTTTCTAGATTTTACTGTTATGAGAGTTAAATTCCTTAGGTCAATCAATGGCCCTATAATTTCATACTCTTCACATGGGAAAAAAATTGATGCAGTTGTTTTCAAATGCAGTGAGGGCTCAGGTATATTACTGCAATGTAAAATCTGAGAGTCCTTCACTTTCAAAGGGATTTAGGATACTTATTGGGATACTTTGGAAAAGGTTACCTTAAGTAACTGTGTCCTTACAGAGTTACCTCTGAAGACAGTGAGCAAGCCTGCCTTGTAAGTCAGTGATTTTAGGGACCAGCTAGCAGAGATGGATGTGGCATATTCCTGCCCCTTTGCCCTTTCTCCAGAGCACTTTAAAGCCCTCTGTAATCATAAACATAGGAAGAATTTGCTTTCCTTCTGTCCATCCCCACCCTGCTATGGGAAAGAAAAAATTATTATGACAATTGGGCAATTGTAAACCAGGGTAATTAAGAGATTTGCCAAAGGCGAGGTAGCCAAACTGGGGAACTGAACCCAAGCGTCCTCATTCCTGCTCCTCCTTGTAGCCGATACACACAGACCCTGAAAGGTTGGAATATTTCTTCCCTGGGGAAGATTTCATTTCCTCCTTTGAACACTGAGGGAGGGGCCCCTCTAAATCACAGGTTAGGCAGGCACTCAGCTGAGTTAACACGATGTACTTCCCTGCACTGTGTCTTGGAGGTGTAGTTAGGTGTTATTACATGCACTGCTGCACCTCCTAGAGGTCTCTGCCAAAAGCAAGCCCCATTGTTTTGGCCACCGTTCACACACCGTATGAGAGAGTCCCTGCTCCCAAAGAACTTTAATATTCTTTGATATTTCTGGGAAATATTTCATGAGAGAATTTCAACATAGAGTACAGGGCCTGTTTCTTCCTTTTAACTTAGATTACACCAGGATAACTCCACTCACTTGAACACAAACCTGTCAGAGATGAGACTCCAAATTCATTACGTTGCAGTCTCTCTTTTCAAAAACACTGGAGCATGTATAGCAAATGATCAGGAAATTAGTGGACAGTTGGCATTAATTTTCTCCAATGTCATTAATTTGGTTCCTCTTGTGGAAACACAGCAAGGCACATCAACTGCTATTTCAGTGCAGAGAGCCATCCCTGAGCCCAGATGGTGACCATATGATCTTGCCCTCTTATGGACCATAGACATGTTTCCTACCCTTAGAATTTGACTTCTGCTTGCAAAGAGTGCTCACCTAAATCTGCCTACCCCCCACAGCACCTGAGTGCAACACAGGTCCCTTCAGGAATCCAGTAAAGACCCAGACAGAGGGTAAACAATTTGTGGAAAAAGCACAACCTGACTCAATTAGAATTTCCTCCATGAATAGCTCCCTATGTCAGAACTTAAGGCCCCAATTCATAGAGAAATCTGGGACCCATTTCCTCAGGAATTGCTGTTATTTACGTAGAGAAAGTACTGCATTCTGATTTTGTTTTCTGGACAGTCTGGGGTGGGCTTTATGCTCACGTGAATAGATTTGACTTATGCTGGGCTGACAGCAGTGACATGTGAGATCTGTACTTCTAAAACTTGTGACCTCTAGCACCTCATCCCTCCTCCTTGGCAGAAGGTGCCCAGGTATCATGAAATGCTCATCTGCTGCTGTAGATGAACACACTCCTCCACCCAGCCTGACTTTGCCAAGAGCCCAAAAACTCCAGCTGGCTGCTACAAAGCGGAGTAATTTTCTGTCTTCTCTTTGCTCAGAAGCCCATGGATTCCCAAGGCCCAACATACAGCACTAGTCATCATCTGGGGAGTGGTGGAGTATAGGAGTTAATACACAAGAACCATCTGTGGGCCAGAGGCCCATGCATGCCATAAAACACACCTCTCTTAGAGTTCTCTCAGCATAAGTGGCAGATATCCTTCCTCAGGAAAGATACTCTTACTGTGTCCTTCACTCTGGCAAGTGGGACTTGTGTGTAGAGTAAGGTGTTACAAGAGAAGAATGAGTCTGGTGCTGTCTGACCCTCAAGCAATAGTTACAATGATCTCCCCAAGCCTCCAGAGTGTATAATACACCCTTTTCAAAGGCCCAGCCTTAGCCACATACTCCTGTGCAAACAAAATTGGATCTAATTCCAACTCCTATGGCCTTTCGTAGAGTTAAACAAAGCTTCGTAGAGCTGAATGATAACAAACCACAGAGGGAGAGAGAAACTGCATGAAGAAAAAAAAAGCAAAACATTTGTCCCTGACATTTGAAAAATTCTTATTTGCCTAACTCCCCTGATTTCAGCAGAGCTGTATAACTTTATACCAGCTTCCAAGTTCGTGTCTTTTTTTTATTTTTTTTAATCTCTCTTCTAACAAGGGCTGAAAGCAGCAGAGGTGTTCAGGCAGACGTGTGTAGGCTGTCTCAGACAGCAGGGGCTTCAGGCAAGAAGAATTTCAGGCCAACAGCAGCAAGAAAGAGAAAAGGTTGGTGGTGGAGGAACAGAAGATGAAGAGGGAAGCAGTGAGAGGCAATTCTTGTGGTTTGGAAGTTCCTGTGGCTCTATGTACAGTCAGCATTTCTGTCTGCAAACAGAAACATTTCTATTTGCTTTGCAAGCCAGATTTCTCAACCTTTGGCCTTCTGACCTTCGGTGTATCTGGCACTGATCAGGTGTGAGATTGCAGCTCCCTGCTTGCAGGGGCAGAGCTTTTTCTCTTGGTCCAGCAGCCAGACAAGATGGGGCTCCTCAGAACAAGACTGACAGTCACTGTGATAACAGAGCTGCAAGGAGAAAGCCTCACAAATACTCTCTTCAAATGAAGGTTTACCTCAGCTTAGGTTCTGCCATGTTGTCCAATTCCACTAAAGCCAGGCTTCAGGAATGAGAATCTAGGCATGAGCTACACATTTGCTGAGAATCAGATCCAGGTTCCACCTGGTCAAAGGTACACAGTGCTCTCTCTGGCTCTGCCAGAAGAAGAGGTAAGCAATGTCTATATTTGACCATTCTGGTCATTCAATTTGTCCTTATCAAATAAAAATAAAATAAAATAAGGGTTTTTTGAAGGCAGTACAGTCTCTTTATACCACATGCTCCTGTTTATTGCCATATAAAATTCCCTATTTGACTACACCCCACCCAGGCTCTTGTACACACCTGCATAAGTCTATAATTTTATCCCATGAATCATTCTGTACCATCAGATCACACCCAAGTTAGCAGAACTTTAAGGAAGTGGCGAGTTCATTATGCTGGTTTTCATCTTTCAATTTTAAAATAGAAGATTTTTTTTTATTGGTGCCCTAAATCGGCAGGTATTTCTAAAAAAAAATTATGGTCAGAAAGACCATGTAAAAAGAATTTATTAAATGCATCCAACAAAAGGGAGGACAATGGAAGGGAGAACTAATCCTAAATGATCTTTGAGAGGCTGTTTGGACCCATCCTGCAAAAGCTGTGTCTACATCATGGAGCACTGCAAAGCTGAAGCATTCTAAATCATGAGTCAGGCTCACCAAAAATCATGAGCTTGAGGAAAAAATGTAACCTCCAATTTAAATTAAAAGGGTTTGGGTTATTTTCCTCTGGGTTTTGCAGCCTTAGGAGAGTATTGAGGCCATGGTTTTAAGCACTTTAGCAGCCTTTGAAGGACTTTTTTCCCAGGAAAGTGGAGATTTGCAGCTAAATTACTTGTGTCAATAGCTAGGTGTTTAAGCAAACAGCACAGGAGGTTGCAATCCAAAAGAAATCCAAATGCTGTGGTGTTCAAGAGCAATGCTGCAGCGATTCATGCTGGTTGGAGAGTGTTCTTTGTTAGAAACACAAAGTGAATCACACTCAGCAGCACCCAGAGATCTGCAGGCAAAGATTTGCAAGTTGCAATTTTTCACATTTGTTCACAATGTAGAACATACTTCTATCTTAGCAGACATTTCTCACTTTTAACTTCTCAGAGTTATCTTAGGGTTACCAAATACTGCTCAGATTGACTGGCTTTGTAGTTCCTAGGATTAGGCTCAATGTGCTTCTTGACTTGCAGCCATTTGGCGGCCGCTTCGTTGTTACACAAATGTAACATGCAGCAATGACAAGAACTTCTTGCCATTCAATTATAAAATGACAGGCAGCCAAATAAGAAAATGGGATTACCTCCTGGGCAACTTAAATTTATGTAATATTGCCATTGGGTTGTTTTCTAGCCAGGACACTTAATTGCTAAGAAATGTGTTTACAGCTTGGTATGTGCGTTATCCAGTGGGGACCAAGACAGGAGTGACAGAATGGTAACAAAGATTGGCCAACAGTCTAGAAGAGGCTGCCATCAGTGGGCAACTCCACCATGATGCAAAGACTGAGCATCCACAATAAAAGCTGTCTCTGACCCAGTCAGGAAATAAAAAAACAAAGCAAGGCAGTGGTTGAAGTCTCTTGCCTGCGCTGGAAGGGTCTAGATTTGCAGAGATGAGATTGGGTGCCTTAGAGCCCAGATGTAGTTTTTCTCATCCACATTCATCATGCTTTATTGCTTGCTAATGGAACGACAAAGAAGAAACTGTCTAAATCCAATCATGCTGCAGTTGAGTCTGCCTGAAAACTCACAGCAGCACTGAGCATCAGATCCCTCAGTGGGTCTCCTGTAGACACTCTCCCTCTGGTTGATGGCTCTGCTCAGCACACCGTTACAGCAGGGCTCTTTAATTCCCTGCACAGTCCCACTGACATTTCCATTCGCTGTCCCCTCACTGAGGTGTTTGGTGCTATCAAAGTGCCGCCTGTCACTCCAAGAGTTGCATTTAACCAACCTCTCCCTGTGCTCCCAGATCCCCTGTGATTGGCAGGAGGCTCTGGGTAGCAGACAAGGTGAATCTGGTAAACACAGCAAGAGATAAGGCAATAGCAAAGGGAATGATAACCACAAAAGTAGCTCACAGGGTTCAAGGGAGGGAGGAACATGTACTGTTTATTTTGTGTGCTCTTGGATCAGCTGCAATTCCATATGTAAGCACACTCGTTCAGCCTCAGCTTTAGGACCTGGAAAGTCCCTTAGCACTGAGCATTATTTAACAAAGAATATATGCTTTCTTTATCTTTTATCTATATAGGAAACAAAACAAAAACAAAACAACCGAGGCATTTGAACAATGCCTACAGCTCTGACTTAGGCCATGTCTCTGCCCTTGTTTGCACTGATGTAAATCAGAGATCGCTGCGAGAGATTTAAAATTGGCCTTTAAATTTCTTATCACATCACTCCTCTGCTCTGCCAGTGATCTGCTCTGTGTGTTTCTAACAACAGTGCCCATGCTTTTGCCAAGCCACAGTTACACATGGAATGCTTTCTCTCTCTCCAGGTACACACAGTGCCTGTCCCCTCTTATACTTTCATATAAAACACGCACCTTTCATCCTGATCCCAAGAAGTGCACTACCAATTATACCAAACCCTGGGTTTTTTAACTCATTTCCCCAGCATTTGCTCAGCTGGCTTGCCCATCCCATTTGTTTATGATGAATTTTTTATGACATAAACAATTACTTATTCCCAGGTGCATTTAACCAGAAGAGCAGGAACAGAGAGAAGTAACAGACTTAGGACTGCCTGGGCTTGCATGGTGGCAGCAACAATACATTTCCTGGCTTCAAAGGTGCTGATAGAGCTCCTTCTGCATTTTGGGGGGCTCATGGCTAGAACTGGCTGGTAAAAGGTGATTTTAAATGCACAGGGAATCTCTTATTTTGGTTTGGTTTAGTTTAAGGGAGCGCAGCAGCATTTTCAGCTGAGAAATCCAAGGCCGTGCATTGCCTGGCACAGTTGTGGTCCTGGTAGTGAAGCAGTCTGTACACAGACATGAAAGTGCATACAGCTGCACACTCACACACCCCCTTGCATGCCCTTACACACTCACACACACCCTTGCACACACATACTGTAGTGCATATGTGCCATGCCACAAGAATATGAAGTGAGAGACAAGACTTGATCTGCATTTTTGACTCCCTGTCTTGAGCCCTAAAGCTCTCAGCACCACCACAGCTCCTTCAGCAGCTCAACAGCTCCCTAACTTCTGTAATATTTGGGGCATGGATTAAATTCCATGGTTTGAATAATGGCATTGATTTTTTAATTTCTTCAGGAAAGTGATTTATTCTGTCCTTAAAATCCCTGTAACTGATGTTGTATTATCCAGCACTGCCAAGTTTTGTCAAGGGCTTGAGAGAAAGGGTGAATAAAGACACAGACACAGTTCTCTTATGTCTGCAGACTACTCCTACCTCTGAGCTGCCAGGTAATATCATATAAGTCATATTAGCCCTTGTTCCCTTTCTATCTGTGGTTGACATAATTAGTGGAGAAAAAATGATGTAGCTGATGGTGACACAAGGCTGAATCTGCATCAGTCTGAAAACCAGGCAGCAATAGCACCGAGTAACATGACAAACTACCCAACCCTACCTACATTGTGCATTTCTCCATAAAATCCAGGCAATGTGGCCTGCATGGTTTTCAGCTTGGATGCTTCAGCAATAAAAAGATTTTTGATAAAGAAAGTTTAAGAAACAAGATCTGAGAGTCTGTATCAAACAGAAATGATCCCCAAGGTACATTAAGATCTGTCAGTCACCACTCAATTAGCAAGTGGGAGACAGCTGTCTGTCTGTCACTCTTTCTCTTCCTTGAACACAAACACATTCAAAGTCAATGCAGACCTTTTTGTTCCATCAGCAGGTTTAGCCAGTTACCTGCCGGATGTGGAACAAGTTTAGGTACCAATTCCTGTAACTCAGTAATGGGTCCGGTGTTATTCTCCCTCTCTCTACTTACAATGTCTGACAAGCTAATTGCCAAAGGAAAGAGAAACCTTCTCCCAGACACTGCAGCTCTGGGACTCAGGTCTATTAAGATTTGCCATTTGTCTGTCCCCGTTTCTAAGCACAGTTCAGGGAACTCTCCGTTAAGAATGAGGCCCTTTCTCCCGGACCCTTTGAGAGATTTCCTATTAGTCACCAGGATAATTAAAGGTTCCAGTTGCATTGCATTAGCACCTTTCATGTCATTAGAGTCCAGCTGCAGTGCGAGAATCACATATTTGCTGAGACTCTTGTGCCAGCCAGCGAGCTGGGAGCAGAGCTTTACATTTCATCACTTTGTAAAAGAAATACAATTAAGCAGTGTTCCCTGATCATATTGCAGCTTGCAAGAGGGGCTCTAAGCACCAATCACTGGAATGTCTGGCCATGAGTTGTATTGAAATGGTGCCTTGACAAGGGTTTATGAACACATTGTAATAAATCCATGGCCACCTAAGACTTCTTAATTGTCAGTGTACTGCACACGAAGCTGCTCAGAACCCCTCGGTGGAAATGCCCGTTGTGCCTGGGCACAGCACATGGCATCTCCACTTATAGGAAAATCTTCACCCTTTATGAGTATTGCAGGTGTTGTGCCACAGGGTTGGGAAGTTCTGAATTCACCCTGCAAAGGCTACTAGTGCAGAGATTTAGTTCATTATAACATTGTTAATTGACAGACTTGTATGCCTGTCTAGTCAATAACAGCCTGCTAAAAATATGCATTAAGCAGAGAGAATGAATCAGCTGCTAATAGCAGTCTGCCTGATTGTCAGCTTCTATCTATCTTCAGGATTTGTCGGAACCTTGTCACTATTGTGCTGCAGCAGCTCCAAGCCTGTAACATATTTATCCTCCAAACACCCCTCTGGGGCAGGGCGGTTGTTGCTCTCACCAGTTTGCAGATGGGAAACTGTGATATTGAGAGGGAGAGTGATTTGCCCAAGGTCACACAAGAAATCTGTAGCAAAACAGGGAATAGTTCATCAGTCTGGCAACCCCAGGGGGATTAACTTACCCCCTGCCAGGACATCCTTCTTGTCTCCTTCCTCTTTCAAATCAGCAGAGTTATACCAGTAGAAATTCTCTGAAATTCCTTGAGAAGGCAGAGTCTTCTGTTTCTGAGTGGCTGAAGTATTAACTGTATGATCCCCTTCCACAATTCCACAATGCTGACATCCCAAAGCCGGACTTTAAAACATTAAATATACAAAACTTCTTTAAAACCAGTGCCTCCTTTAAACCAAGTTCTACCTCTTCTCTTTGGGTGCACTTCTTGTAGCTGTTAGCTCCACTAGCACCAGGTATGGGGAAACAATGACCACCCTACACTGCTGCAGGGAGGTCTACAATGAGCAGCAGTGAATCTGGGAACTGGTCTTGAGCCTTGGATAATACGTGAGGCCTTTACTTCATGTATCAAATGTTTGCTTGTAATTCAGTAAGCTGACATAGGATTTCAAGGAACATTAACCCATGTGTTACTGTGATGCTGTGATTGATTATACTATTGCTATTATTAATGCTTTTTATGTGCTATGCAATGAACAAATTTAAGCTGACATGATCCTTCTCATGAAGTTTGCCTTCCAAATAACATGTGATAAAGGAAAAAATATAAGGGAAGACTGGGGCAGTTGATTTCAAGAACATAGACATAAGGTGACTAATAATGGGCTGGAAACGTGCCCAGTTTGTGGGCACAGAAGCTGAGCAGTGCCAGTCACACTGGAGGGGAAGGAAGGTGCAATCAGGTGAGAGGAGCAGAGCCAAATGCCCGTTCCTGCAGCACAGCTCTGTGTGTCTCATAGCACTGGCTACACACAGGATCAGCCATGCCCTTTGAACAGCCCTCTGCCACTGCCTGAAGTGGTACCACAGCTCTGGTCCTGAGCTTAGAAACCAAACAGAGCTGAGTTGTGGATGCCTCATCAATGAAAATGTTCGTGGCCAGGTTGGACAGGCTTTGAGCAACCTGATCTAGTGCCCGTGGCAAAAGGGTTGCACTGGATGATCTTTAAAGGTCCCTGCCAATCCAAACCATCCTACAACTCTGTGAATTTTTTCTATATGGCAAGTCTAGAAGTAAGATGGTAAAACCAGCAAGATCCAGTCAAAGGAAAGAAAACTGTTACATTTGCTTATTTTTGCCTTACTTTGCTTACAATTTTTCAACAAGGACCTCACACATACTCTACAATGTCAGGATTGCCTCCTATATCTTCTGGCATACAGCTTCAAATCCCCAGTGTTTCAGGACCACAATTCTACACAGGGAGTCACGGTCAGAAGAAAAGTACTGTGGCTTTTCTTGGGCTGGATAGAGACCCAAACCACCAGTTTTAGTTCCTCTGCCTGCCTTTCCTCCTTGTGATTCTCCTTTCTCTCCACAGTTTTGTCGGGCTTGCTTTGGGAAGTCGTACCCCTCACTCCACTCTTGTGTCTTGCAGGCAGCCATGGCTGCAGCAGGTGACAATTCTGCAACGTGTCCTTCCTGCCCTTGAGGTCTGTCAGCCTCTCCATCCAGAGGAGACTCTCCAGCAGATGATGCAGCTGCTGTAGCTGCCAGCCAGCCAAGGCTGCTGGGCAGCAGCACTCAGAGGAAAGGAGAAGTGCCCAGAAAGGCCTGACCAGCAGTGCAATACACACAAACTTGCTTCTTCCTGAAAAAAGCAAGGGGTTTCAGTCTTTTTGATAATCCCAAAGAATTTTTCTCCACCTTCCTACAGGTGGAGAGATTGGACAGACACTGGACTGAACCATCCTCAAGCCCTCCCAAGCCCACCAGCAGAGGGATCTCTGTTCAAAAGACTTGTGTACAATTAAGTAAAGCAAACTTCAAAGCTGTCTAGCCCACTGACCCAATATGGAAAAACCTTATTTAAGGCACGCAGAGATGGGTATGGTGTCAGCTTTTACTGGGACAGACTTTACTGAAGGAAGAACTGGGCTCTGAAAGCTGTAGGTTCCTGTGCTGTGAAGGAAGAAGTGAGATCAGGGCTTCAAATACAGTGTTATTTGAAAGTCTGAAATGTCTGTTTTCAATCCACTCAGGTCTGGTGAAATTGATAATTTCTAGTTCTCCTAAAAGACTGAAATATCAAAGGGGAGCAGTGAAGGGTCTTTGTGCAATGAGTGTTATCAAAGAAATATTGTCCCAGACAGCTGACAGTGAGCCTGATGAGTGGCTTCACCTATTTGCAACTCTGCATCACCACCTACCAAATGGAGACAACAGCTCGGGTCAGGGGTGAATGAGTGTAGGCCTCTACTTGAAACTAGAGCCATCCTAAGGGGGAAGGTGCCTGGGAAGCTGCAGACAGCATTAGAATAGTAAACACCAAAGTGTTTCACACTGTAGGGAGCTGGTAAAACCTCTCCCAAATGAGAGCTGAGTTCATTGCTGCTTTTCCTCTTGTCTGCTCTCCTGGCAATATTAATTATTAAGGAGGTGAAGTCAATTAGAAGTAAACCCTGTAACAGTCCTAATATTACCACCTGAACTTCCTCGGCACCATGCAAGTATCTGGATAGTGGCAGACACAGAGCTACTAAAGCCAAGGAGAGGCTCCAGAATGTCAACTCCTGGAATGCTCATAGACATTCATGAACTCACAGCTTTTCCGTGAGATGGGTCAGTATTGTTAACCCCATTTACAAACAAGGATATTGAGTAAGACAGAGGGGAAGTGACTCACTGAAAACCACCCTGTATTAGAGACAGGAATAGGACTCAGATCTTATGACTCCCATTCCTGAGTCTCAACCATTATTAGATCGAAGCTGTAGAGCTCTGCATTTGCTGAGGGCTGGAAGAGGGAAGAAACAAGAGGTGGGAAGGGTGCGGAGCTTCTTTGAATCAAAACTAAATGCAAGTTTCCTGGAATGAAGCCACCACTAATTTCAATAAATTTACTTAGATCTTGAGCTTTGGGATGGCATGAGCAGCTGTGAGTCATCTTGGCCAGTCAAAGGAATAATTAATTGTTGTGGGTAAATCTCAAAAGGTTTAGGGGTCAGGTAAGGTAAGCAGCAAAGCTTATCCTTGACTGCTCTTTTCTGCTCTGCAAACTGGAGACACTCACTCGAACACTTACCCTGTGGATTCCTTATGCCAGATCTGTCCATCTGTTGCACACACTTTCTGCTTCATCTTCTATTTTGATTATAAACTATTCAGTGCTGGGATTGTCTCTATTTTAGAAGGTTTTATAGTACCTGCCATTGCGCAGCTTTGATCCATGTAAGGATAAAGAAGTACCAGAGGTACAGCCATTGCCCAAATAGTAATAGAGGCTGAACAGTTTGGCTCTTGAGATTTTTTATGCTTCCTGATTATAGCAGGAGTGGTTTCCTTGTGGTGCTTTGATAGTTTTGCTCCCAGCACAGCTCGCAACCAGGAAGTACAAGAACGCAGAGCAATGATAGCCAGGATTTGCAGAGCAGCTCAGCATGCATGATCAGAAGCAGGTTTGCAAAAGGGCTCAGCTCCCATTTAGGCACCAAAATCACTACCTAGATTTAAAGGAGTGCCAAGCTGGTGGGCTACAGAGCTCTTTAGAAGTTCCAGCCCTCATGGCAGCTTCTGAGTGTTTGAGGATTTGGCTCAGTGTTTCAGACTGAAAAGGAACCGGAGCTGTGTGAAAAGTGTCACTCTGACTCGGTGCTGGGCATTGTTATTTTTTCAGGTTCTAGCACCTCTTAGGTACTGTAAAATGCGACGTGCAAAAAAGTCTTGTGTTGTCCATCAGCTCTTGAGTCCAAACCAAAACGTAAAGCTCAGAGTAAAAGGATGCCTTTTATCCCTACCCTCCTGCCCTGAAAACTCAGCTCCTCCTTAGGCAGAGCCTGAGGTTGGTGATTGCCCTTCAGTTCCTAAGGGTCATAGCCAGGCCACAGGAAATCTCCTGGAAAAGGGAGCACTAAGGTTGTCTGCTCCTTCCCAGTGTCCCTAATCCATAAGGCATTCCTGAGTGAGGGAGGCAAGCAGTGTCCCATGTGGTTGTCCCTCAGGGTCACTGTTCTAGAATGGGACAGGATGCTTCCCATCTGGACCTCTCACCGTGCCTGCTCCTTTTCTGCTCCAGTGCAAATAGTGCCAAGCTATTGATGGTTTTTAAAGAGTTTGATTTTTTCAAGAGGTAGAATTGAGGCACTGCAGGGCTCGGCTGTAACATTCCTGTGGAAGCCCTGAGAACCTCACAGAGAGCCCATAGGCATGGAGGAATTTAAAAGCCCTCAAGCCATGTCTGAACTGAGAACTTCAGAGCACAGACTTTCAGGTTCAGTTTCATTTTGAAACGTCTGTAACGAAACATTTTGATATTTAAAAATTATTATAATTTACTTTTCCTTCCATGGGAAATTTCAAATATGTCACTTTTTTTCCCCCCCTGAAATAGAACTCTACATCCCCCGCATAAATTTTCCATGAATTTTCCCAAATTTCCAAATTCTAGGATTACCTATAAAGCAGCCATGCTCGCTTTCAACCCTCTTTAGTGCCCTTACTCCCCAGTCTTTTTTTCCCAATTATGATTACATTTTAAAGAAAGAGTTTATAATCCCTTGCCAAAAAAAATGAGCTTCTTTTAGGTTCCAAGTCTGGAGAAAGGTTCCCTTTTGTTCCTACTAAAGAGATATGTTGCCTGGTGCTGACTGGGAGCAGAGACACTCCTGCATTCCCAGCCCTGACACTAACTGCCCCTGTGGCCCCAGGCTAATCGCTTAAATGCTCTGGCTCAGTCTCCCCATTGGTAAAACAGAGATAATGATACTTACCATCTTCTTCACAGGAGTGTTGCAGAGGAATAATTAGTTTGTGTCTGTAAAGCACTTTGAAGATAAAAAGCACAATACAATTGATAATAATTGTTGCTATGCAGACTGGTTCTCCCCTCCCCAACAACTTATTGGTGCAGGAAGGAAAGGAAAGCCCTGAACTGAACTGTCTCCCACTAGAGCCCCAGTTTCAGCAGAAGTGTTGCTAAGCCAAAACCATAAGCCAACCACCCCAAAATTTTTAAGCTTTAAATTCAGTTTAGTGACCCTAGCTCTAACTTGCCAAAGTTAGATGTATCACTGCATGGAAGGGAGATTTGTTTTTCACTGTCTCTTTTTCTCCAGTCTCTCGCAGTTTTTAATAGCATTTTGCGCCTTCAAAAGCTTCCATCAGTCCCTGATACCTCTGCCTTGCCTGGCATGGGGCAGCAGCTTATTATACACGAGTTCGTTAGAGCCTTGGCTTCAAAGCTCCTCGGTTCAAAGGGTGCCAGAAGTGTTGAACAGGTCAGCACTTTAATGCTGATCCACACATCTTTAGAGGGCAGTAACATCGCCACAGTTTTGTTCCTGGGGGAAACAGAGAATAACTGGTTTGTAGAGTTCCCTTTGGCCTCAGCACTGGCCACAGAATTGGATGCTCCTGGTGGCAAAGATCAAGCGTCAGGGAACCCTGGAGTGGGTGAGCATGGAGGGCTGTGATGTAGTGAATGAGTGAAAATGTGCCTTTGTGAGTCACTGACTTGTTCTTAATGGCAGCTGTGGAGAAACAGGGAAGGAAAAAGGAATAGGGGGGTAAAGGAGCAAAAAGTATCAGAAAGGATAAAATAATCTAAACTAGTTCTTTCCATGCACTTATTTTTTTGAGACAAGTGATAGATGTACCTAAAAATTATCAAAAAACAATCAGAGAAACTACTGCTCCAAAGATACTTCCTGCACAAGCTGAACCAGATCCTCTTCTCAGACTGGGTGGGGAACATGGGGGACAAGGAAGAAAACAACCTAGATATGGAATATTGGCTAGAATATTTTCATTTGCACATAGACTTGAACTTACTGAGGGGCAAAGTCTTCTGCAGAAGGCCTTTCTTGCTGCATTTATGACCCAAAAGGAAGCACAAAAAACAGGAATCATTCTGATCCACAGAAATCCTGAAGACCATTTTCAAAACAGTTTGAAGAAGTAGCATTTGAGTCACTGGATGTATCTTTAGGCTGATTCCAAATATTGAAAGTAAGCACCAAACCTTCCTTTCTGATATCAGCCAAAGTAGAAGAAGCCGTTTTCCCACTGGGTATATTCATTGTCTCTTATACTGATCTGAATCAGAAATGGTACCAGGCCCTGGAAGAGCTTTGAACACCCTGGTTTTAATCAAATGCAGGATGCTTGAAGGCAGAATTTTCCCTGCAGTGTCTGGTTGGGAGATTGATATTAGCAGATTGCTTTGAGTAAGAGAACCTGAGATTTTAGAACAAACAAACACACACAACAATAGGGGGTCTGTGAGGACCTTGGGAAGAGCTGTGTGCTACAGCACATGAAATGTATCACATCCCAGCCCTATCAGAAGGCTGCAAGCTCTCCTGGGTGGGATTTATTGCAAAGCATCATTTAAATACAGGTGCCTACAGACTGTAGATATCTAGACTGTAGATATCTCTAGACAATTACAGAAAGATTATTTTGATGGCTTAAGTAAAATGTGGATCTTTCAGTAGAGAGGGATGAATTTTTCACTGAGGGAATAATTCAAGTGAGGGAGAAGAGTAAAAGATCTAACATACCAGGGCTCATCTTAGCTGCTTGACTTCAAGTTGGTTGTGAGAAAAAAGAGCCCATAATTAGGACACCACTCATCTCTTATTTCTCTTGCTTCATCCTCTTGTTTCTGGTCCCTAGGGAAGGATATTTCATTCACATACAGCACAGCTATGACAGCCCCTCAGCCTGCAAAGATGAGACTTGCATTTCTGAAAGGCTTTTTTTGCCAATACTCGCCCAGTTCCATGCCCAGAGACCTGAACTGCTGTTTGCACAGCCATAGAGACTACTGCAAAACCTGGTATTTTTGTGAGAATATGGAATGTACCACGTGCACAGGTGCCTGCTAAAGGAAGGGATTTTATTTGGGAGGGAGGTGATGCTGCATTTGGCCTAACCGATGAAAGTGTTCTTCTTCTGAGTCTCAGGTGAATCTCAGCTCCCTTGTTTATAAAACTTTGTCCTCCTGCTCAGTTTGCCTCAGGCTCAGCCATCCTTGCACCTTCAGAAAAATACTCAGAAATACTTTTCTGCTTCTTTTTCCAGGGCCTGGGTGGCATGATCTCTTAATGCATCTGCCTGTTTATGTTAGCAAAATGGAAAGCAGCTTTGTTTATGGAAAAGATCTATTTTTGTTTTACTTTTTTCTCTCAACTAAACTGACTTTTATCCAGGATTGTGTTTTGCTTTGGGAAAAGAAATGTGCTGCAATTCTTAGCCCTAGCTTAAAAGTCAGGTCAAGAGGAAAGGGGGAAATCCTGATTATACTATTTAATTTTGTAGGATTATACTGCAGCCTGGAAATCTAAAAGAGCGGAAGAGTTAATATCCCCCTTCCCTGCAACTTCTTGCTCTATGTCCCTGTGCAATGACTTTTGCTATCTCCCACACATGTTTATATAAGCCAGATCAGAAACAAAATCAGTATTTCCATCTTCTGGGCAGGGGGACACTGTGTGGCATCCAGGGGAGAAGGAAATTTCAGAAGCCATCATGTTCCTCTGAGAATAAATCATGTCATTGTGTGTCTTTCAAGTTCCTTGGACTTTGATCTTGAGAGAGATCGAACAGGATCAGGTCATGGATGGAAGATTCTGAATGCAAGCCCAGACAGGGCATCGTGACGTGGAGATGACATGGTGAGGTGTGGGGCACAGAGTGCAACCTTTTCCCTCTACAGCCATCGTGGAGAATCTGAGAAACAAATTCGTGTGTGCAAACTGCTCTACAGCCAAAGCATGAAGGGTTCTGCTCCTGGCTTGGGAGTCAAAGCAAGGTCTGGCCAGTCCTCAACATGACACAGTGCTGGGCAGGTTTTGGCAAACTCTGAGACGGAAAGCTTGGTTCTCATTCTAGCTGTGCTGCTGACTGACAAGGTGGATTTTGTCAATTTTCCTCATCCTCCTCAAGGAGACGGAGATCACATCTGTCTGTTTTGCAGAACAGTTCTGCCCTATTTGCATGTGTGGTATGGAATTAGGGGTTGTATGAAATATGGCCATCACTTTATGACATTTAACATGTGGAACTCATGGTGAAACCCATCTGTAAACATATAATATATCCTTAAAGCTCTGTGACATGGGGAATGTATTATCCCAATTTCAATTATGAATGTCTGTTACAGAAAACAGTGGCAGCACTGTCTACTGTGAAGGTTGTCTGACTTTTCCCAATAACATGTGTGCGATTTTCTATAATGTACATAAACGTATCTGCATTAATACCACTGAGCTGATGCAAGGTTGCCTTGATTCCAATGCAGAGCACTCGAAAATTATGGAAAATACAGATTTTAGGTAGGTCATGCAACTTCAGTTCAACCCCCCAGTGCGTATGGCTCCATGACACAGTCATTTAGCATATAACCACACACAGATTTCCTTCCACATTTTCCCTGCTTCCATTTTCAGAACCTTGTGCAAATCACAGCACTGGTTGCACCCTTCAGACTAATATCCATGGGAATCTTTAAATACAAGCTGTTAAAGTGACCTAAATGTAAGAGTTTACTGCTGCTACCCAGTAATAACAAGATAGGAGAGCTAGGGTAGGCACTACCAAAAAGGATAATGAACAATGATAATAACCCTTAATAAGTCATAAGAAATAATAAAGTAGGTAATGAGGTGCCAGTTTTCACAGTTAGCTGTGAAATGTTTCTCATGTTGACTTGAGAAAAGCCATATAAGGGGATGAAAATGGCCATTTCTGTTGATTTACTCTCACTTCCAACATTTCTTCTTAACATCAAATTTGTGAACTGGAACAACGGAGCTTAACCATGTTCGGATCCATGTTTGGTGCAGAGAAATCCTTTGAAAAATGCAGAATCGATTGAAGAACAAGGAACAATAAGATACCAGCTAGTTTCTGGCTGATTTCCCATCTGACATTGTAAAAGCATCCAGGATTATTTGTTTAATTTGAAATAGAATAGTGAGCCATGGAACCATCCTGGAACCCCTCCTAGCACATATGCACATACACAGACCCCAGCAACTCGCTCCCTACCCACAGCCATCTGTCATGTGTGCCAACTGGAGCAAACCACTCATGTTACTCAACAAGGAGCTCATTATAGCTTCCTCTTCATCCACGGGGCTTTTAGAAAAGCTCACAGTCAGGGGCAACGTGCAGCAGGGAGGGAAGGCGTTCAGGACTGGGGTGCAGTCTTTTCCATTGCTTCCTGTCCACATCAAAGCACAGGCATTTCAGTGACCACCATTATTACTGTCACTTAGGAGAACATCCCTTCTTCCTGAAACCCTGTTATGACTGCTTGGCAATCCAGGCTGACCTTCTCTGGATTGCTTCAAGAGTTTATTTCATTTTCCTTAGGTGTAAGTCTGTTTCAAATCATTCATTTAATTTAAATTTTTCTCAGTTTCCCGTCACCACAAGGGAACTACTCACTGGAGCAGATTTTCAAGAGATACCACAGCTCGGTTCCACCATCACAAACTTCATTCCCTGTGATTTCACCTCTGGTCAGCCCATATTTGTTATTTCAATTGAGTTCCCTACCCTTGAAACTCCATCAACTCTTTGGGACAGAGATAATTTTATTACATTGGATTATTCAGTGTCCAGCACAGCAAGACCTTGATTACAAATATTGTAATATATTAAATGAGAAATGGCAAAGCTGCAGAGGAAAACTCTGGCATAAAAACAAATCCTTTTTCCTAACTTCTACCTGAAGTAGATGCTGGTGGTACATGTAACGTGTGGGGCTTTACTGATTTACACCCTTGTAAAAATCAGTATTCAAAGCTCCTTTTTATGTGCAGCTACCATCTAAGTAAAGGGGATACTGCATATCAAAGGCAGCTGCACCAGCCACTTTAGATTTATTAGTAAATCCATTGAAAAAACATTTCCAATGAAATAAATCTCAGCCTGCTGACTTTCTCCTATTCTTTACTTATCCTCTTATTGATTTTTGTCTCGGAGATTTAAACCTCTCAATTTGTTTTATGAGACACTTGTCGAACAGATGACAAGAAAAAAGACAGTGCTGGATATTTTCTTTAGCAGTTTTAAGTAGAAATAAAGAGCATTTCTTTGAAATTAGTCTTGCTCCTGTGACACAGAAGGAAGAAAATATCTGACAAGCCCTTTAGAAGGCATTAGCTCCATGCATAGAGAAAGCTTACGGGCTGCCACCAACACAGCTTTGTGGCAGCAGTGCCCCAGAAGCTCATTGACAAGTTTGACATGTAAACAAGCTGTTGCTAAAAATATTTAACCTGGGGGACCCTGGCTAGTTGAAGGGGCTAGTAATGGAATACAGATCCTTTCACCTCCAGGCATCTGTTCCAAGCTATGCCATTGACTGAAAGTCATTATCGTTGGATGGCTGTGCAGACAAATGAGTAGGTGGGCTCTGCTCTGTGTCTCGTGAGCAAATTGGGGCATTGCTGAACCACACTGGGATTTTCAACAGCAAGCTGGGGGCTGGTACCTTCTGGTGGCTGGGGCTGCTGCTCCCAGGAGGAAAGTGTCCTGTGTTTATTCCCCTGCAGCTCCCGTCTAGGGACACTTCACCTGGCAGACAGGTGTGTCTTTGCAACAGCCCCTTCCCAAGCTGCTGTTGCTGCTCTGGAGATGAGAGAAGATGGAAAGAGAAGATTGGAGGGATTAATCCACCCCCACCCTGGTCCTGCATCCTGCCCCACAGCCTGAGCCTGGCCTGGCTGATGAATGCCAGGCACTACCCTGGAACCCAGATGCCAGCTGGTCATTTTTAAAGGCTCCCTACTTGATTCTAAAGGTTGTCTAATCATACTTTTCCAGGAAAAGATATCACATAAGTTAAAACACCATCTGCACCTTGCAGACCCACCTTCTGGAGCAGGAGTGACAGTGACAAGGCAGCACAAGGGACACTCCTAAAAGTGAGGCACTGACATTCACCCTTGGCAGGGCAGAGTCCTCTCAGACCAAGTGCCTCTCCTCACATCCACGGGGCTGGGAAGTTAGGGAAGGGGAATTTCTATTCCCACACATTTTAAATTGCTGTTACTTCACTTACCCTCCTTCACTCTGGGCTGTGTGCTCCGATGGCTCTGCCAGCTCTCAGGCGGTCAAACAGCTTTCCCTCCATTTTGTTACTCAGCTTGAGCAGCTCTACACCTAAAATCATGCCCTGAAGAGAGAGCCAGAGGCAGTGCCACAACCCAACAGACTCTGGGCTGTGTAACTCCATTTTGGTACCATTTTCACCCTGCTTTGTTCCCCTGAGGTGGCAGCAGTGCCCTCACAGCACCAGCCAGGGCACAGCCACACTCTGGGGCTGCGCCTGCTCCCCTCAGCAATGGTGGTGCCAGTCAGAGTCCCTGCCCTGCCCCTCACAGACACCCGGCAGCCCTGCACAGCTGGATTTCACCTCACACACATCATGTTAAAATGTATGTATGTACATATTTATACACACACGTATGTATCATATATATATATGTGTGATATAGGTGGGACACATTGCTCGCAGGCCGGGGATTTGTTGGGGTATGGAGGTCCTGTCATCCCAACAGGCCAGGATGGCTGTGAGAAGGCTGGCCTGGGGAAAAGAGGTGGGAAACCCTCACTCAATCCCTGCTGTCTAGAGAAAAGTCACTTTTCCAAACTCAGTGTTTCTGCCCGAATGACTTCAGGCTGTCAGGGGACAGCGGGTGCCCTCTGAGGGGATTGGTGCTGTGGCATCTCCATGAGCCGCTCCTGAGGGGGATTTAAGGCTGGTCTTGTGTCCTTACAGGCCCTTCTGCACCACAAAGCAGGAGGATTTAGATCATTAAGTTGTTTTCACAGGGTTTTTTTAAATGACAAACCTGGCACCTCTTCTAGATCCCATTTACAGGATTTTCAATTCCCATTTACAGAGACATCTCATCGTAGGAGCCCCAGGGCAAACTCCCTCTCCACAGGCACAGGGACAATGTTGCCAGGCAAGGTTGGTGTTAATTTAACTTTGGGAATAGGAGGAACAATAGGACTGGAAGGGGCCTTCTGGTTCATCAGACTAGTCCTCTGTTGTTAGAGGCAACTACATTATATAATCCCTTTTGCAAATGAAGCTAGCTCTATCCTAAAGCAAGCTGGGTTATTTTTGTCCCCCTGTGTCCATGGGAAGGCATTTGGAGAACCTCCCTGCTGAAAGGACATCTTCATCTGAGGAGCATCTTGCTCACCACGGAGCATCACTGTTATTAATCTCCTACCACACAGCCTGATTTGAATCCTATTACATTTCAATCCTTTCCTAGTGCTGGAATGCCCAGGATGATATGAGTTTTCCCCTGGAATACTCTGACCCTCCATATTTACAGAACTGCCCTTATTTTGTGTCACCACCGCAGTCTTACAGCAAGATCATTGATTCTGCTTGATATTTTTATCAGTTTAAAGGTTTGAGAAACTATTCCAGTTACATGCCAGCAGACTCCCCTTCAGCACAGCCCTCACCTCCCTTTTTGAAGGGAATACATTGATCCAGGCTGTCCAACCTGGGCAAATCTATTTATCCCCACACCTTTTTTTTTTTTTTTTTTTATTCAAATTCAAGGATGTATCTGCAACTCGTGTTCTTCTATCATGTGTTGTCAGGATGCTGTGTCCCATGTTGGTTGAGAACTTCATGACCTCCAGCCCCCTTGGAGAACCCGTGGATGCCACAACTTACTATATCAGCATATCTTCCCTATATTTATAACCTCCATTTTCTTTTACTCTGAATCCATGCAGATTTTTTGATTCAATTAATTTTGACAATTTCTACAGGACTTGTTTCCATCTGATCTTTTGGCAGGACAGGAGTGCAGAAAATCCAGAGGGATCTTCTGTTTTCTTGCATCCTGACTGTCCCATTGATGGTGAGCATTTCAGAGGAGGGGTCCTGTTACAAAGAGACCTGTTTCCCACCCTCTTTTTTGGCACTTCTTAGAAGGCCTCTTTGGAAGGGACTAATGGCCCTCTGGGACAAGCCCTCTTCTGCCAATAACCATAGGTCAAAAGTTAAACTGAACAGTGGAGAATGAAAACCGGATAAAATACGCAATAAATCTTGACATTCTAATTGAGAACTGTCCAATGCAAACTGCAGTGGTGTATCTGGTTTACCTCAATGCTCTACAAGAGGCCAGATCCTGCTTTCCTTAATGGCTTGCAGTATCCTACTGATTTTTACTGGGACTTCTCACTTGATTAAGACAAGCAAGATTTGGTCTTTGAAAAGACTTAAAGCTTGATAGTTAATGCAATTTCTGCAGCCACAAGAGCAGAATGATGGTTTTGATTTCACAGTAAAGGCATGATCTTCTCATCTTTCAGGTGACAGTGACATGACTGTGTATGTGTGTGTCTGGGGGCAGAGATTTGCAGGACAAAAAGATCTGTGGACAAATACAGCTCATAAAGGGAATGTTTTGCTGAAGTGAAATTTGCCTGAACATAACATGCCATCTAAGATGTTTTATAGATATTTTTGCCGTCTGAGGTAAATAGGGGAGGATTACACCTATTTTACAGACTGATGACATCGGAGCATAAAGAATTTAAATGACTCACCCAAGATTACACAATAACTCAGTAGCAGACCCGAGCAGAGCCTGGAGTGCCAGTGCTGGAAACCCTGGCCCAAACTGCCTCCTTGGCCTTGTTAGACATATATCACTTTCAGACCCTTAAAATACAGAGTCAAAAATAGAAGAACAGAATTTGTTTATTCCTCTGCTTATATATTAAACATAAGTTTGCTTTCAGTGAATAGTTTTGTTGTTTATATTTTCATGGGAATTCTAATCTTTGGAGGAATTCATTCCAGATTTTGGTATTCCCTTTCACCAAGCAAAAGCATAGATACTGGAACAAAACTCCTGCTACTACAACAGACCACTGTGGTTCCCATCCTGGAAGCTCAAGAGAACTATCCTGTAACATGAGACTGCAACAGCATTTTATTAATGTTACACCTTGGAGCTCTTCTCTGAATAGGAAACTTTCCTCCAAATTTATTTGAAATTATATCCCTCTGCCCTGAGCTAATTTTCTTCAGCCTGGTTAACATCATAAAATGGATCATTAATATGTCCTTTGAAAGTGATGCCAGTTCTGTGTAGCTCATACAGTCTGCATGTGTTGGTGCAAAGAAATTTGCTCCTACTGTACAGGATGTGTGTGCCAGAGAAGAGAGAGAGGGTTAAGAGAGGGAAAACATATATTGGAATGCAGTGGCATAACAAATCCATCCCTAATCTTGAAAGCTCCATAGTGCATGAGTAATGAAACTAAGGATGAATTATTACATCTTGCACTCATAATTTACAGGTATGAGTGTATTATCTTACAGCATAAATATTCCATTTAGGCTTTGTGATGGGGTTTTTCTCCATATAGGAAAATAAAAGTGGTATTAGTCACATGTCCATAGCTTTGTCAGTGGTTGCAGAATGTTTTTCTTTCCAGGAGGAAAGCGTACTGAATAATGCAACACTTCTATTTAGGCTGCTTTTTCATACATTGACACTTTCGAAATCTAGAAACAGTTCTTTTAATTTTAAGGGCTACAATGTCTGCTCCCTTTATTCCTGCCCTTTATCATCTTACACACCATGTTCTTATAGACAAGGGGGGAAAAAAAACATTCCAGTGTCTAATAAATCTGAAATCCATCAGGGGCTGCAAAGTGTTCATTCTCCTGCCTTGGTTCAGATCATGTTACATTCAGCAGCACAACAAATGCACTTTGTGCACCAACACCAATGCATTAAGCACTTTAGTTCGTTTTTCCAGGGTGGGAACTAAATCCATTTTTTAAGAGTTTTGAAAATTTTTAACAAAGAGAATGGCAGCACAATTGATTCACAAGCAAGGAGAGGGGAAAATCACATTACAATAGTTGTTTCTGAGCAGAATTTTAATATTGCTAGAGGACTTTAAAAATATTTTGTTCTTCAAGCCTTCTCTAGCTTGCAGTGCTCTACCTTTGGTTTTCTGAGCTAATTTATGAGAAACTCTCCATGTGCAGGTCTCAGTAGTCCTTTTTTCACTCTTAGACCTTTTGCTGCCTGTTACAGTGAAGTTGCACATGCTGTGCTTTTGCAAATGGGAATTTTGCTTTTGTTCTTTCCTGTTGCATTTCCCTAAAATAAAAGGGGGGTGGGGGTGGGGAAGAGAAGTATTTTATTACTGTTTGTATAAGGAAATAATGTAATATGGGGCCAACTGTTTGGGCACACCAGGACTGATTTTCTAATACATGATCTCACAAGTATGAGAGATTTTATTTCAATGAGCTCAGTTCACAGCTACGGACCTAAAAGAGGAGTAGATTAATAGGTGTCAGGCAATTTAATATTTTCTTTCTGACCCTTGTAGACAGCTTTTTTTAGAAGAGCTGAGCCCTCAGCAAGGTGAGTTCTAGAAATCAGAATCCAATTATGTTTCTAAAAACAATAGAACTTCTCTCAGATACCTGCATTTCAGTTTGTGGTTCTGTGCAAGGGAAGCCCTAATAATGATCTAAATCATTATTAGTGAAATGGTCAAGGAAACATATCTATGAAATGCTTTTAGATTCAGGGATGCCAAGAAACATTGAAACAAATAAATGATTTAAAAAACAGACCTGTCAAGTTTAAAAATGTCCAAGGAGATAATATTTCAAAATTTGTTCCACACAAAAATTAAGTTGCATTTATCAAAAGCAGAACTATTTGCAAAGTGAGTATTGACCAGTGTGTGCAGCTTAAGGAAGGAGCTCCACTTTAGCTGATGTAACTGGGGCACTTCCACATGGCTCAAGTTTTCAAGTCTACAGACACAAAAACTGAAGGGCAGAAGCAAAGAAAGAGAAAGAGGAGAGGTGTTCAAAGACAAACTTTCAAACAATCACATGCTGATCTGAAAGATCTGCTGGATTTGTGTGTCCAGAATGTAGAGGGGGGTTGCCTTCACACATGAGCACTTTCCTACCTACCAAAATTAGGCACTTACATAGTGTCAGGTTTGAAAACATGGGCACTGAGGGGCCTGCAGATCCCTGGGACAGACCTGTAATCAGGGTCAGGTCCCAGCAAGGATTCACTGTGGTATTAACATTTTTTCTTGTCCTCAGCTTAACAGAGGAGACAGCAGAGCAAACACTCCGGCCCATCTCATTGTCGGCTGCTGTGCTGGATTAAACAAGACCAGGATTCACTCTTCTTATTGCAAGTAAAAGAAATAAATTATGTCATCTATGTTCTGCCAAAAAGGTGGGGTTTTTTTCCCCTCTTATCATTAAGTCTGAAAATTTGAGCGTGTGGTGGACACCTGTGCATTGAAGAAGATACTTCTGCCACACACAGTTTTCATCAGGAGCATCTTACCAAATGTGAAAAACTGTAAATATTAGTGGAGTTTCTTTTGAAAGAAACAATGTTCCCAATGCTGGCATGAAATACGTGCCTGAGGAAAGGATGTTACCACCATTTAGAAATCATAGGTGGAACCAGTGAGGTAGCAAAGGGAAAAAAGCACTGTGAAGAAGCATCTCAAGCAAAAATCTCTGGTGATCACTCCTTTCTCTGGCTGGCCTTTGGGCGGGCAGCAACATCACTGCTTTAGTTGTAAGGAGTGTCCCATTTAAGCTAAAGAAGCTGGTCACATTTTAAAACAGAAGTGTGTTTAGAGCTGCACTCCCCAGGGAGTATTTCTTAAGAAACGGTTGAAACTGTCAGTATTTTAGGAAAGCTGGAGGTATTGCAGCCATTTCCTATCAGATGATGTCTCTCTAAGTATGAAGGGTAATAGGACTACTTTGAGCAGATTAGGTTAAATACTAAACTTGACTTCATTAATGCTGATGGAAACACAGAGCTAGTATTCTGTGCAAAATTATATTTTGAAGGAAAACCTCCTTTTAGGTAAGACTATACCAGTTGAGAACTGTTAAATTTGATACTGTTGTAACATAACACATTTCAATACTGAGTGTCAAGAGGTAGAAATGTTCCAGTCCTGTAAGAGCAAATTCATAAATTTTGACATTTTTGGTGGTCTTTGTTTCCACTTTTTAAATGAATTTCCATCAGAAAACCTTGTGTGGGAAATAAAGGATCTTGAGGCAAGTAATTATTCAGTGATTATTTTAGGCTCATTATTCTTATTAAATAGTGAGTAAAGTAATCATAATTTATCTCTGTATTTTTGTTTGCAGTATAAAGCTGCAACAGAGAGCTCAGAGAGTAACCTTGTTGCCTGAGCAGTGCTGGCATCCCTGATGATTCTTGTACACTAACAGGGTAATAATAAACAGAAATGCCTTTTGAATTACAAGTTCCATTGGAATCACAGGGGGAAGGTCAGTGTTCGCCAAATTGAAGAAGACAAAACTGGCATGAAAGGAATTTTATGTTCGAGCTTCTCAGAGGGGATTAGAAGTGGTTTCTTAACAGTGACAGAAAGGGAGCTGGAATGGTGTCATTGAATGTACAGACACTGCAGACATTGCCCTGCTTGTGCACATCCACACACAGACACCACATACAGCAGCACAAGGACCAAATGCATGAGGCTGCTGCGATGTTTGAGGGGGTTTCAAAATACTTTTTTTTCATCCTTCATCTCCACATGCTAAATATATAATAAGATACCTTGTTTTCTTGCCCTGCAGACCCACATGACCAAAATGAGGGACATTAGTAAGTGTTAGAAAAAGTATTCAAGTGTGAAATGAATTTCTCAAACATTAATAAGTATTTCTAGAACCTCAGTTTCATAATTTGACAGTTCCACAGTTAATAAATCACAGCAAAAGGAAAGTGTGATAACAGCAGAGCAAAAGGAAGCCTGGATCTATGAAGTGCAACTGAGGGATAAGTGAAAGAAGCATGCTGATGACCCTGAGTTTACTTTTGGGTTTTCTGAGCTTTCACTCAATTAAATTCATTCCTCTCCTCTAAAGACCTATTATGTGCCTTTACCTACGTTCCTAACTGATTTTTCTTGTAATTCAGGTCCTTTGCCAAGTTATTTCCATGATTTAAGGAGTACTGATTAAAAAAAAAAAAAATAGAGTAACATAGAGATGAAAGGAGCATCCACGCTGTATTCGAAAAGGTTTTCTGAAGAGGTGGGGTGATTTTAATTAACTTCCTGAATGAAACAATTCAGGTCTGGAGCTGGCAATCTCCAATAATCACTTTTTGGCCTCTGGATGAAAAAGGGAGTCAATTACACAAAACAATGCAGCAAAAAGGCAGTCAATGGAAGGAAGTAGTTCTGTGTATTACAGCAGTACACACATTAAGAGAGGCCCAGCATCCAGAGGCCCAACATGAGATTAATCCCCACTGCAGTAGACACTAAATAGACATTCCAAGAGACATCCCCCTTACTCCAAAGCTTCTCTTCTTTGCAAGACTAGTTCTTGTTTATATATTTTGAGCATTTCCCCTAATTCAAACTAGATGCTCAGAAAAAGCCTTAACTTTATTGGGAGTTGCTGTCCCAGGAGTCCCACAAACTGCAGTTCCAGTTACCCAACAACCAATGTGACCTTTCTGTAACGTGAACATCATGTGGTATCACTCAACTGTTCCTTCATCCCTAAATCTTACCCTCTGCTTCACCTTTTGTGTGTCCTGAAAAGAGGTGACTTAGACCATATTTTCCTTAGGTGGAGCTAATACAGAACTTGAGGAAATGTCCAAAATATTCCAGTTGCCATTAAGCAAGACAGATAAGAATGAGAGAAAAAAAAACCCAGAAGGGTCTGATAGAGAGATTGTCCTGCGCAAACTGATGATAAAGAGGGTAGTAAGCAGACCTTTGTTCAGTTCTTGCCACAACAGGGTCACAGCAGCACAGCACATCCTCCCTTCAGACACACATCTGCACTACTGCATCTCCAATCCACCCAGCAAAGCTCCCAGACTTCTGCTGAGCAGGGAGTGTAAGTCAGGAGGGTTGTATTAAACCTGCTCGGTGTTTTTCTGCTGCTAGGAGAGAGAGAAAACCCTTGTGAGGGAGTTCTGAGTCTGAACTCTTGTCATCTGTCAGTTCCACTGACATTAATGTGGTAATTCTGGGTTAGGATTTGGTTTAGGAAGGCACCCTCAAGCAGCAGAGCACATTGGTTTAAAAGCAAGAATATTTATGAAAGGTTGCCCTGGAGTGGTTTTTATTGATAAAATTCAAACCAAAATCTGACCCACTGACTCTAAGCCCAGAATACAATTACTCAATGGTTTAACCAGCAAGGTAGTATCTGTGGTAAGAAAACAAAACTGGCTTTTAAAAGTGATATTTCCTTTATGACTCCTGCTGTATTTTTCCTTTTGTCAGCAGAATTAGTGAGTTAAGGAGTAAACAGAAAGGGGCTGTGGGAAAAGTAGGGAAGCTTCAGGGTTGTGCTTTTATCGGAATGGCACGAGTCCCATTGCTTCATTCTGAATCACCTGATCTAGGGATTTGGCAGAAGAAATTTTGAGACACTTGAAAAATGAATGAAAATTATCCTGAATGGGAGGAAGAAAAGCTTAAAATAAATAGCTTAAGTCAATCTGTCCAAATGTCACTTGTAAGGATGGCTCTGCTCTGCTTAATGACAAGAAAGCCAGGAAGATAAGGGGGAAGAAGGGACCCTTTTTGAAGGGCTGTTGTTCTAATGTACCTGTGTTTATTTTAAAAGCTTTTCAAGGAGGTAGGGAGGGAAGCTACTGTCTCTCAGTGATAAAAGTTGAGTGATTGAAGACCCCATTTGGGGGCAATCTGTTCTCTATCTCTGAAGTTGCCCACAAAACCCCGTGCAGGTAAAGCAAGCTCAGAGAACATGGCTGATAGGAGAGGACTAAGAATCAGGACTCCTGGACTTTATTTCTGGTTCTGACACTGACTGTGTGTGCAGGCAATTAATGTGGAAGTTCAGTGCAAGCACCTCTCTGGCAAATGGGGACCTCAGTCTTTCCTAAGACAGGGAAGCAATGAGGCTGAAGGAGTGTCTGCCAAACAGATCGGGTTCATGGTGAAAAGTGGCTCAGGCACTGGTAGTACCTGGGAGTTAAAACAGACCCGTGTGCAGAGCAGATCCTTACTGAAGGAATTCTAATTCCTGTAACTCATCTGTTCCTGTTCTAATTATCCATGGTGTGTGAACACCTGTACCCACCACCTCCCTGTTATGTGGCGAATAATCTCATGGTTTATGGCTCTTCTGTTAAAAGAGATTCTTGCACAGTGTCTGATATTAAATATCAGGCTTGAGTCTACTCTGCTGTGTGTGAGCCAGTCTGTTTTAAAAGACAAAAGCTTTTGCTTCAGTTGCTATCATGTACAGACACTGTAACCTGGCTCTTGTGGAGAAAGCTGGCTGTGGAACATCTCCCGGCAGGTTGCTGAAGATAAAGGTACTCTTGGTTTTAGTTCCAGGAGATTGTTCTGCCAGAAGTTCAGAGTCAGTTCCAGCACTCGCTGACCCCTGCTGTCCTCACACACCTCAAAATGGCCCTTATTTAGCAGAGAGGAAAAATCTCTTTCTCCCTGCCTCTCTCCTGTGCTTGCTCTCATGTAACTTTGTCCTTTACGAACAATGACATATTCTCACTGCTTCTCGTATGCCCTTCCATTGAGATGAAAAGCTAAGTCCAGATTTGTTTTTGCTGTCATTCCAAATGAAGCCAGAAGAGCTATTCTGGGAATCATCTGCACTCTGCACTTTACCTAAACAAATTTGAAAGGACAGGTTTTTGAATGCAACTGATCCTGCAAGGTACACAGGATCTTTAGTCAATGAGAGAGAAGGACATTCACAGCCACACTGGGGAAGACTGGGCTTTTTCATTGCCCATGCAAAATGGTTCCAAAACTGATTTTTCTCCATGTTTTGGGATGTGATCAAATTAGTCTGCAGAAAACATAATAAACAACAGAAGAAAGAAAGAGAGGAAGAAAGAGAAAGAGAGAAAGAGAGAAAGAGAGAAAGAGAGAAAGAGAGAAAGAGAGAAAGAGAGAAAGAGAGAAAGAGAGAAAGAGAGAAAGAAAGAAAGAAAGAAAGAAAGAAAGAAAGAAAGAAAGAAAGAAAGAAAGAAAGAAAGAAAGAAAGAAAGAAAGAAAGAAAGAAAGAAAGAAAGAAAGAAAGAAAGAAAGAAAGAAAGAAAGAAAGAAAGAAAGAAAGAAAGAAAAGAAACACGCAAGCCTGTAAAGGAAACAACCAGATCAGAAATTCTGAGGACATGAAGCCAAAGCTGGCAGTACAGTCCCCTAGGTGCTGGTCCTACCCAGTCCCCAGCATGTCTGCTGACAGAAGGATCAGATTTTCACACACATGTAACACTCTGTGCTCAGCAAACTGAGCTGTTTTGCAAATCTGATCGGTTTTTGGTGTGGTTAAATAGGAATTGAGCTCTAAAAGGCCAGTGCTCGAAGACTTTGAACAAATTATTTTATATTCATGCAAACAAATCCTTGTCACTGGTGTTTCCTTTTGGCTTGTTGCTCCCAGCCCAGTACTTAACTTCAGCCTTTTTACTTTACTGTAACAAGAGCCACCTTACAGTAATTCTAAAAACTCTCTAAAATACCTCACTTTATTTTCTGTGGCCAGGTTTCAACAGGACACTATTGAACAGGAGGCAGAGACAGAGGAGATGACAGATTAATTACTGACAGACAGTACAGACAATAGAGAAAATGAGGAAGAGGAGTTTGAACTTCATACAGAATGGGAACAAGGAACTTTGTAAGGTCATAGATGGAAAAGAGGATGCTTCTGGAGACAGGGAAAGGCCTAATCAGGATGAAAGCAATCTTTTCATGAAATTTGATGGAGATTGGTATCTTCATTCAGCATCTTTTTTCCTAGTGAGTGCCTTGAGACAGGAGGAATTGCTCCTTGGTAAACAAGGCAGTTCAAGAACTACAAGATGAGATTATCACAAACAGATTAGGTTAGTTTATTAGTACTAAAGTTTAGTATTAATACTAATAATACTAATACCTACTATGCAGTGGCATTTTCCTACCTCTTCTGTGACTTGTAGTAAATGAACACAAAATTTCCTAGAAATATGCCTGACTCCTGTCCCAAAGCCAAAGCAAACAGCACCACCCCAGCAAGTCTTCACATAAGTTTGGATTGGTGTTTTGTACCAATCTCAGCACAGAATTCCGGGACAAGGAGCATCGAGGCTCAGCATGGCACGGCTCAGGAAGTTAGGTTAGGTCCTATGTCCCACCTTCATTTTCTCTAGCTCACCATTGGCATGAACCACAAAGGGCAAACAGTCACAGATTCTGACCCCTCAAATATCTGTCTGGATGAGTTGGGCTCTTTGTCCTTGAGGATCTTTGGCTGTCGCTTAATGGAGCTGCAGCCCAAGAAAGGAGACAGATGGTACTGATGGGCTGAAATTATACTCAGCGAAGTGCAAAGCTATAACTGCTATTTGTCATTCTAACATCACTGATTTGTCTAGAGAGAAAAACAAATAACTTGTTGGGGGAGTAAGCAACCGCCTGGCTGTGGCCAGGCCAGATTGGAAGTGGGTGTAAGGCTCAGCACACAGAGACCCAGGTGCCATCAGCACTCGAGGGAGGCTATTAGGATGTCATTTCAGTTTCTTCCTCTTTCTCTCTCTATCTCTCTGCTTGCTGTGGAGGTGGAAGGTGCGTGTGTTGTGAGGTGAACTGGGGAGTGAAGATAAAAATCTGTGGTAAGGAAATGCTATAGCTTTATCTCTGTTCTTTGATGTGGCAGGACAAATTAATTGATAACAGAACCAGCCAAAGCAGATGTGGTCATGGCCTTCTGAACTGCCCTATTGCAAGGAGAGGGCCGAGCAACATCAAAGACAAAGGTCAGCCAGCATTCCCCAAGCACAAAAAGACAAATCATGACAGGCAAATAGCTCAGGCTGCCATTGGAAAGGAGTTATTACCACAAAGGATGATGTCTGGCACATGGCCACTATCCTGATCAGCTGGACACAGTGGCTTCTCTTCTCTGCGATTTCCTTCTGTACCCAAAGGCAGAGTTTGGGCTTAACATTTCCCTGTAAAAATGATCGTCATTTTTTGTGCAGTGGCACAGGAGAATTAAAGCACAAAGCAGAATCCAAAGACCTGGCCAAAGCCTGTGCAATGGGGTTAGAAAATCGAGGTCAGTTATTTCAAGACCTCTTGTAGCCCAGTCTTTTGAAGCTACCACAAACCTATTTGTTTAGTTCCTGCAAAGAGTAAAAAGATTTGGTTTCTAGTCCCAATTCTACCATTTGCTGGCTCTTTGCCTTGAGTAAATCAGTTCTTCTCTTGTGTCTGACCTTCTAAACTGGAGATGATGAAGTCCACTCTGAGACTTTCAGAGCTAATAGAACTCCAGATGATATTGGTATTTTATATCAAGTATGGTTTGTTTCAGCCATTTCCTTTACTGATTTCTTTGAGCATCTTGATGTTTTTTTAACATGCTCACAATCCATAACAAACATTTCAGGAATCACTGAACACTAAACCCTCATAGTGAAGGAGCTGAGTGCCCAGGAGTTCTCAGGTTGGGTTCTTTGCTCTCTGTTTCTCTGTCCAAGAACAGAAATACTTGTCCTTCAAAGCTGAAACTTTCACTCCCTTGACAAGCAGTTGTTAATAAACATGGGGTTTATATGTTCTTTTTCCATCCTACTGGATTCCTTATACCTTTTATACTCACCCTGGCAACATCAGCATGGTATAATAACACAGCATGCCATTAATCCCTTTTTCTTCACCTGCTGTCCAGGTGTTTTTGCAAGCTATGTCTCAGTTTCTCATCAGAAGGAGATCCTGACACTCATCTCATGCCTCTGCCCATGATTTACTGCTGGTAAGAAATTCAGCAGACCAAGAGATTCTGGCTAGAAGGCAGCCACAAAATTTTCCAGCCAAGTTCCTGGACGTCCCAGGACTTGGAGTCATGCACCAGAGAGAGCTGTCCCACAGCTAAAATATAACCAGAAAGTCTAAATGACTGATCCACCCTCACTGAGGAAATCTGCAGTTTATCAGGGGCTCTGAGCACATATTCCAGGACTTGACACAGGGCTCTAGCTACTCTTCCATCATTCACATGAGTAGAGTTACTACACAGGACTCTGACTATCTTGGAATTAATTTCTTTTCACTACAGTAAGACAGTTCAGCAGCACAACTCAGTGTTCTCAGGCATCCCAGGAGAGTTGCACAGCACTGGCTACCAAGAGATGCTCAGTTGTTCCACTTTTAAGTGTCCTTGTGCCCATTATAACATTGTAATAAAAATAACCAGAAGCAGCTATGTGTTCCCAGCAGGCATCAGTGATTCATAGCAAACTGTAAAAACCAATGCATGACATAGATAAAGGCATTTGAAGCCCCAAGACACAACTGTGGTGTGTGTGTACCCTGGACTACGTCACCAGGAACCAGAGCACTGCAAAGGCTTATCCCCCATAGCCAGCAACAATAACTCGGTGGGACAGGTCACATTTGTCATCAGCCAGAGCCTGTCCTTCCCCTGCACAGAAACTTAAAAGGAGAGATCACAAAAGTAGGAAAGCTCTGGGAGGCAGCCTGGACAATGTTCTCTGAAGTTTTCCTTCAAGGAATATGGGCAGATTAAACCACAGTACTACTCCCTTTTGCTCATCTGTAAAAGCAGAGGGATGTCAGCTCTCCCAAAGGACCTCAGCTCTCCACTTGCAGACCTGTGACTCCCCTGGGGAAGGGAATATCTTGATCTCAGTGCGATGTCTACTTGGGTTTTTGTTTGTTTTTGTTTATTTGGTTGGTTGGGTTTTTACTGGAGACAAGGGTTGAGTGGCTTTTGTCCCTCTTACCCGGTGTAACCTTGGGGACATGGAAAGTTACACTGCAGGGACAAGCTGGATCAGGGAGGGTAGTAAATGTGTCACCTTAGAGAAAGAAAGTATTTTATACTTAGTGGGATGTTTATAGACATGAGCGCAGTTACACCTTCTCAGACTTAAAAATGAGCTCTACTGGTTTTAGGGGGAACACTCGTTTGCAAAAGTGAGATTCCAACCCACTGAAGTTATTTCTGATTTAAATTCAGTGTAACTGCAGGAGAGTTAGACACAACTAGTGCAGTTCTGGCAAGTCTGAGAAAAAGGGGAACTGATGAAATTTGTAGCTGGAATGTGAGAGGCAGCACCAATCTGGGTCGTGGGTATGCACACCAGGAGAGCGGGTCCTGGGTCTCCAGCTGATCCTCATTCATCTCCAGCTTCTCTTTGCTGTGGTTTTTCTGTCTGTCAGGGTGGGAGAGTGACATTGACCCCTTTTTCGGAAAGTGATGTGACAAGCACAAAGTATTAGACAGCTGTGGGAAGCACTGAGAGATCTTTTGGAATTACAGATACGGAAACAAGGAAAGATTTTGTCAGCTGGATGCAAGGACTTTAAAAAAAAGGCATTCTGACATGCTATTGCTGCCGAAGTACCCTCCCTAGAGAGGTCTGGCGAGGGCATTTCTCAGTGCCCACTCTTTATCTGAACTCCTCCACATGCCTCAATCCTAATCCAGCACAGCAGAGACTCATCCTATTGTGTTAAAATCAAATGCACTTACTGGTAAATGTCACTCTGCCATAAAAAGAAAGGAAACCACTTAACTTTCTGTTTCTTTGTCTACCTGCCTCCATAATAGTTCTTGTCAATTTACATTATTCATGACTACCAGAGAGAACTTAAAATGTATCTTTCAATGGAATATAATGCAAACAGTTTTCTGTGTGGGCAGGGTAAAACAAAATAATAATTACAATACACAATGATAGTACTTATAACAAAATACTATTTCCATAAAAAGACTTCTGTGGCAGGATTACATACTCCAGCAACAAAAAAATAATACTGAGAAAGTAAAATATCTCTGTTGGTGTGTTGGATTCTATCAATGACACTGATGGTTTCATTGTCTAAATAAACATTGTGTGTAGATAAAGTGTGACCTGCAAAGTGAATCATTAGATTGACAGGATAAAGCAAATCAACTTTCCTCTGTCTTTATGCCTCCCACCCGACACATAATCAGACTTCTCCCTATGTGGGCACTCCAACCACAAGCATCTGTCAGGATCAGCTATTCTTGTATGTTAGGTTTAGGAGTTTATGATAATCTGACAAAATTACATCAGTCCATTTCAGCCTTTTTTCCCTCTCTTTCCATCAATACTATGTCTTTAAATGAATATTAGCATAGGTAATTTGATTTTGCAACTTGGGATAATGCCCTATGCTGTGTGTCTGCACCTATCTGTGTGTACACATCACATGTATGGAATCTGCTTAGAAACAACACACATGGCAATGGAGCTACCCCAGACCAAATCAGGGAATGGAAAACCTAAAGAGAAGATTTTTCCACTGCTCTAGCTGAACTCCTGCTGCTCTTCCTGGTAGATTTATTCTACTTTATGGTGAAGTAAATACTGTTGGATTAAGGGTCTCGGTATATCAGGCCCCAAAAGATGTGTGAAACACTAAGAGGATACTCAAGAGTATCTAACACATTAATTAGTTCTACTGTCCAGAGTCAGAACAATAAATATTAAGGTGATAGAGTTGGCATAAAATAACTAAAGCAAAATCTTGCCCAAACTCACAGCTCCAAGTGAATCCAAAAGACAGCTGACTGTCTGTGGCAGATAAGATGACAGGCACATATTCTCCTACAGCTTTAATCAGCACGTCCCATAGGTCACAGGCCACACAGTGACAAGCACTTGATGCAAACAAAACTGTTTAAAAAATACACCTATAGAAGTGATTTGACTGTGATGCACTGCGTGAAAAATGACAACCCAGAACATCACCTGCCTACCGCCAGCTCCTCTGAAATTGCCACTGTTAAGAATGTTTTTGGCAAGATTTTTGCTGGAAGAGGTCCCTCCCATGTTACTCCAGAGTCTTGATGAGCCCCCATTTATTCATCTTCCCCAGGACTCTGGTGACCTTTCTGTAGGGTGGAGATGCTTTCAGAAACTATTAATCTCTCCTCTGGGGTGCACTGAGAGAACCCATGGAGAGAAAGGCTTCCACGATCTTCCTCAGCCCTGTCAACAAAGATCAGAGCCAGAAACTGAGTTTCTTGCTTGGCAATGCTCAGGAATAAGCACAAAGCTATTACAGGGCAGGGCTCTGTAAAGAGGGAGGGCTGAGAAATACCAAATGGAAAAGCAATGCTGCTCAGTAAATATTGATAGATGTTCCCTGCTCTCCCTCCACCGCTGCTGCACAGACATCCCCTTCCCTGCTGCCTTTCAGACTGTCACTGCAGACTGGAACATTGCTTCCCTTCACCTGAGGGCTGTTTCATTTAAAGCAGGTTTCTGTGTTTGCTCTGGAAAGTGAAGGGATAAGAGAGGCAGGAGGAAACTTTCCACTCAAGACTTTGCTCAAGGACAACAGCACAAATGCAACCCCAGCTTACTGCAAGAAATGAGGTGAAAGGTTTTGTCAGTGTTGATCAGCGTTCATTTCACTAGTACTGATTTCCCATTTTGGTAGAAAGATCAAGGGCTGAATGCTGAATAGGAGGAAGACTAAACCAAACTTTCTTCTCAGGAGATGATCATTGTAGGTCAGGCTTGAAGCATATTAGGTGGATATTATAAGGGGAAGAAATGCTGAAACTCCTGCTGTGCCTGTTTGGCAGATAAAGAATTTCAAGCTCTGGGGCAGACAGATCAACAATAAATTCATATTAAGAAGTGTCTGTGAGAGTTGCTAACAACTTCAAGTACCTCAGGGCTGGGACCATGGCCTTTCATGTGTTTATAAAGCACACAGCTCAGCTGAGCCCTGGTCTGAGCAGGGCAGCCACGTTTCTGCAGCACAGGTGGGAGCTGCACATGTGTTCTGTGGGCAAACACGTGTGCCAGAGGAACTGTACAGGTTCAGCAGTACAGCTCTTAAAGAGGTTTCAGTGTTAAATGGCCTGTCCAAGCTTCTCTCCCTTCTATCGAGCAAGGGCTTCTCTGCAAGCACAGAGATGGGTGATGGTAAAGTCCTGAACTCCAGCTGAGAGCTGAATTCAGCTCTGGTTGTCACAAACTCCAGAATGAGTCCAGTTCCTGCTTCACTACAAGTTTTGTTCTTAAGTGAAGTGAAAGAACTTGGTATGGGATGCTCTGAAAGTATCTAAATTACTTAAAGGCAAGAGAAGTGACTGAAACCTGCTGTGCTCAGAAGCCTCTGGCCCTCAGAGCAGCACAGCTCTTCTCTCTGAGCAGCATCTCTAAAACCAAACTGAAAATTCAGTGTAGAAAGGTGTTGTGAGGTTGAATTTGATGACTTTTACAAAGCACCAACACAAATACTGAGTGTCAGTTTGCTACTGCTCTGTGCAGGCAAGAAAGGGGCAGTGAGGTGAGGTGGAGGAACAAGGTTCTCTCACTAGATTGCTTTCAGTCAGCCACCTCTGCTTTTGCCATGCAAAGTTGAGGTAGAACTCCTCATTCTTCTACCCCTCCCTGTCATTCTGGCATCCTGGCTGCTGCCAGATTTCCTCTTTCAAATCAAACAGGTTCAGAAGTAAAATCTTCCCCTGTGCAGGGTGTTCATGGAACTCCTTCGTGTCAAGCAAGATTTGAGGCCATGCTGTCACGTACCAAAGGGGAAGCAGAGGGACACATTGCTGCTCAGAGTTTATATGGACAGTAAATTTATCCTGGCTTCAGGAGGTCCTGCTTTCTCTGCCCCCTCTCCATCACAATTAGACACATCAAAGAGCTGATCTGTCATCCGAAATGGCAAGATGCCTAACATTTATATTAGAAGGAGTCAAGCCCCAAGCAAGCAAAGATCAAGAACATGGTGGTGAATGTGAGGGGGAGATTGAAACTCGGTCTGTGGACCTCAAGGAAGCTGAAGCAATGGAAAATGTACAAGCAGAGAAGAAAAGGCAATCAACCTTCCAATTAAAATCCCCAAGGATGAGGGTTTTGTCTGTGTTTGTATTAATCAAGGGTAAGAAATCAGACAACTCAATGAGATAGGAGGAATTGTAGTGAGAAGCAAAGGACAGGGAAAAGCTGGGGTCACTGGGGGATGGGCACACACAGGAAGAAAGAAAACAATGACTAAAAATTTAACTACAAGGTGCTTAAAGGAAATAAAAATCTCCCCAGGTGTCGGGAGTGTTCTACAGCAAGACAGGCTTTACTCACGCCTCGACCTAAGCAGCAGGCTTTCTTCAAAGCACAGACCTACTCAAATATGCTTATGCAAAGAGCTTTTAAAGCTTTTATTGACAGCACTTAGCAGCTTTGGCTTTCCTGAACCTCAGCTTGCCTGAGGTGAACATTGTGTGGGTTTAATGTCTTCCTCTGGTCAGGGATGGTGCCCTTCAGTTCAGGGACATGCTGGGCAGGAGCTGGGTGCAGCACAAGGAAGGCTCTTGCCCACCTCTGGAGCTTGGAATCAGGAATTTTGCAGCTGTCCCTGCCTCTTGCACCCACAAGGAGCAGATCTCAGTCAAACCCATGGTGATTAGCCCAAGGCAGTAGATGGTGTCAGTGTCAGAGCCAGGATTAAAACTCTAGTGGTTTTTGGCTGCCACTCTGATGCTCGAATCACTAGACCACACCTCTCATTATAAAATAATTGTCTGATTTTCCCTTTGAAATCAAAGCTGTTTACAATTATATGGGAGAGAGCAAGAAAATGCAATCTGGGATGGTTCCCTTTAAAAGCATTTGCACCTTTTTATGTAAAAAATCAGTTCAAACAAACCCTGTTAGGGGACTCTAATCCCTTCTTTTCCTTTTAATTTGACAGTAGGATTTCTTGTCCCTTTTGGAGAAACTCTCCAGATTGAAGTATTTTTATCTTATTGAGAACTGCTGATTGTGATGAATATGAAACATTACACTTTGAACATAACATAAATGTCTACTGCTAAATGAGTAGCTGAAGACTGTGGCTGTGGATATCTTAGGAATTTATGACTGTTACATAGGTGCAAGTTTTTTCTGAAATTAATTCAAAACAAGACCATAAAAATTAGTATTGAGCAGGTGTTTCTGTATGAATTAGGTAATTTTCTATTACTACTGATGAAACAGCAAATTTTTTAACAATTAAGCACTCATAAGTAGTAAACTAGTGAGGCAACCCACTGAATAGCTCAAACTTCCCTAAAGATCCACAGAGCTACTCTGGCATTTCAAGTTGTGCAAGTATCTAAGTCCTGACTGAATTCGGCCTGATTTAGTGACAGAGTGGGACACCCCTTTTGGAGGGATTTGACAGAGTTACACTGAAACTTATTAGTATTGAATAGACTTCTGTTTTCCTACATGGAGTCTAGGAGGGTTTTTTGATACATTGCACCTAATTTAGATAAGATACATCAGCAGGAGTCTTTCCCTCGAGTCTAAGGGGCTTTGGACAGGATCCTGGATACTTAAAAAGCTGTAGACAAGTCTGTATTGCAGTCAGCCTTCATATTTAGATGGTAATGCATATTGCTCATGGTTATTATGAAAATGATTCCAATTAGAAATACCAGATGCCGTGATATGAGGTAAGCTGAGGAAGCTGTCTTTAGCTAAGAAATCACATCCAGACCTACCATTAACAAAAAATGGCTGAAGCTGTTGATATTTAAGACTTTACATAAATATTAGTGACTAAAAGCTGTGCATTATGGCTTTTCTAATATTTTATAACTCAACTCAGCAAGAAGCAGAAGATGCAGAAATTGTATTTTCAGTACTGGCTTTCCTTCAAGTGAATGACACTTCTTACAAGTTCCACAGCATCTCCTTTTTATAGATAAATATTAGTTCATTAAATTATCATTTAAGCAGAGAAATAGAACTAAAAAACATGTTCTTAATGCAAAGCCTTTGAGTGAACACCACTCTTGGAACTTTGCAGTTCTCTCTCCTGTGGAAATAGACTACAGACACCCAGAGGTAGATTATATTTTATTATCAGTGACTCCAGAGTCAAGCCCTCATTGACAAGTAGAAGTCTGGCTGAGGAAGGGAAGAGGAAGGGCAAAGAAAGGTTAAAGCTAACCCCCAATAATCAGTGTTCTGTGTATTTCTTTTTCTCCTTATGCCCTATCTGCAGGAATAAACTTTTTTCCAGGTTGGAGTAGGGCTTGGGTGACATGTGTATATCCTCCTCTTCCTGGGTGGCACATCACAAATGTGTTGACACCAATCATGATAACCACACTTTGTTTTAGTGTTAAGCATAATGATAATGATGTAACCTGAGATAGGGCTGTATTGTAATTACACAGTTGTGCCAGTTATTACATAGTTATAACACAGATCAGCTCCTTGATCAGATATGCCCAGGAGCTTCTTTTGCTTTACGCCTAATGCAGGAACAGAAAACTAGATCCCTAATTAACTTTGATTGAACCTTGATTAGATAAGGGAGTGGGGCCAGTAGGCACCAAGCGGGCGGGGAAGTCAGCCCGTATGAAGATATGTTAAGCGTGTAGGCACCGTCCTGACGAGTCATAGGACAGAGAAAGGAAACTCCCTTTTCAGGAATTGATACCTCCCGACGAGCACAAAGGAATTAGCCCAGACTAGCCCTCAGAAATGCAAGGAACTTCTCACCTTCCCCATCCAGCAATGCCCCCACCCTATTAAGATGAGATTCTCAAGCAGTTCACCTTGGGAACAGATAGATTTGTATCGTTCTCCCCTGCCACCACAGGAGGGAATTGCAGAGAGAGCTTTGCACAAAACACGATTATTTCTCCCAAGTATTCACTCCTCACTCCTTTATTTCTGCTAAAAGTGCTGAATTGTTAGTGCCGTGCAAACAAAGCCCGTTTGGCATCGAACAGTTTCATTGAACACATGATTTAGTAAAGGGGTGGGTGATGCCAGACCTGGTTAACTGAACTTGGACAGCCGAAAACTAAAAAGCAACAGATGTATCTGAGGACAACACTCATAATTTTGCTCGTGAGATAGATGTGCAAATGCCCTCTCGCTTCTCCAGAGCTGCACCAGCTCCACGGCAGTCAATTTTTGCAGCCAAATTTTCGTCTGTTTAGTAAAGCTACTGACAACCTCCAAAACTTTGGTGTTTTAGGATGTGTATTATTCCTTTTTCAAGAGTAGAATAGCACATTAAAATTCCACATTGATGGTGACTACACACATTTTTCTAGGAATTATTACTGATATAAACTCAACAGGAGCTCTAGGTTGTTTAATATCTCTTAAAATCTAATGATTACCACTAATCTAATCTATTTTGAACAAAGAAATAAATACAGCTTGGAATACTCTTGACAAACTGTCTTAATCAACTGAGTCTGATTTTTTCCCCCATATGTTATACTCTCATATTAATTCCTAACCTTTTTAAGGAGGTTTTTTTTTCCAATATTCGTTCCTGCTTGTGAAGACATTTGGTGTCCTTGACCATAAAAAACTAGGAAAGTGCTGCTGTGGCATTTTCTACTACCCTGTACATGGGAGGGACCATAAACCAGAGTTTCATAGAAGCAAGAACACGTGAGCCCTGTTCCTGTACAGTATTTAACTTCTGTTCAGTAAGTATCACACTGACTTCTGGGAGGGTAACAAGTATATGCCTACCACACTCCTTTGAAAGGTTTTAATTTATTTTATGCCAAAGAGTAAAAAAACCCTCTCTCAGATAAATCCCACTTCAGTGCCTATCTCAGGGTGTGCTCTGAATTGACAGTACACCACTCTCAGTAGATGTTATCACACAGACTTCTCTCAGTCACTGAATTACTCTCTTTCGTGCAACAGCCAACTTTCAGTGTTTCAGACTTCAATATTATCCAAACAAGATTTTTTTTCCTGTGGGGTTGTGGACATATTCTTCAGTGAGAACTGTTTATTTTTCAAGTGTAGGCTTTCAGAGTCCTTTGATAAGGAATTAATTATCTGTGAGGTATAGAAAAGCATGGCAATCACTTTTGTCAAAGGCAGGGAAAACGTATCCCATTCACTTTTGCAGCTCTCAGGAGTGGCTGCAGTGTTCCCTTGCACACACACAGCTGCATGAGCTCACAAATACAGGTATGAACTGAACACGGGCAGCTCACTGGCAAGAGAAACCTTTCCAGAGGTGAGTGAGTGAAATACACAATCCTCTTTGCAGGTACAGCTGGGGTCATCCTTGTCAGCTTGTTAGGGACTGTAACTGCATGACCGAGGGGGTCTTATCACGTCCAAAACTCAGGCTCTTTTGTTGCTTCTCTGCGTGCATTCTCCCTTCTGGCACCTTCTTGAATAGAGGACAGATCACCCAAGCCAGAAACTTTCTCTTGAGCTTCCTCCAAACCTCCTATCATCAGCTTTCCTGACTGAGCAAAGTAACAAGCACATGCTCGGCTGTGAATTGATGAGGAGCCTCTCTGATCCTTGGATGTTTCCATTCAGGATGTGCTTCCCTACTTCGCTGAAGCAGAGGAAGAACCTTTAGGACTGAGCCATATTTCATTTATGGTTCTTCTGGTTGCAGAGCAAAGCAGTAATAGTGACCCAATAGGAAAGGCATCCAGCAGCCTTCTCAGGAGTGCAACAGCCACAGAGACTCCAGTGCAAATAAACTGTCTGATGATACTGATTTGGTTTCTGCTGAGTAGGACCTTAGGAGTGAGATAACCAGCACAGCTCCAAACAGAGAGCTTGCATCTACATTTGTCCCACTCCAGTCTTATTCATTTCACATAGAAAGCAGTTCTTCCTGGGACACAGGGACAGACAGCAGTAATAAATGGTGCAGAGAATCTGGTGATCTGTGCTCCCAGTATTTGAACTTCAAAAAAAATTTATTTTTCATTTAAAGCTCTAAGGACAGACTGTTTGTATAAGTACAACACTGCCCTTCTCTCTTTTCCATGTCACAGAATTCTTTTGCCAGGATTGGCTTCTCTTCCTCCTTTGACAAATCAACACAATTTTGGCAAGTACTTCATTGACTGCCAGTGCTATGCTACCAATAATTTACCAGAACTGAGAAACTTTGGTGCTTTCATTCTGCACAACTAAATTATCTCCTGCATGCCCAGATTTGTTCCATTTCTGGTTTACGTACTGGAGGCTCAATCCTACCCTGACACTGGGCTCTGTTTCCAGGCTTTTCAGAGTAAGAGCCATCTGAAGGATTTGGAGGGTAAGGTAGTGGGTATACATTAGGGTTCAACTGAGGACACACTGCTGTGCATCTTGGAAAGGAATTAGAGACTTGCACAAACACTGTAAATTAGAAAACAAAAGCACTTGTTCATAATTTATTGATTTTTTTTTTAAGTCTTATGTAAAATTTTGCAATTTCTGATATTTCAGTTCTAAAAGCACTTTTTGCAGGATTCTGCATCAACACAGATTACAAATGGTCCCTGTTTGAGCTGTTTGGAAAGTTATTATAACACAAGAGGTGAGAGATGCAGGCTGCACTGTGGAGAGAGCTTCTCCCAGGATTCATTTTGGGGGTGAACTGCACGTACAGAGAGGAGAGGTTGCAGAAAGCTGAAATGACATTGCTCACATTAGCCTTAGTGCTTAGATTCAAACACGTATTAACCTGGGAAATAATATAAATGCCATTTGAAAGCCTATTCTTATAACATTTCTGACCCACTTCAGACTCCTTTTGGTAATCTGGGAAGGGACCTTTGTTCCCATGGCAGCCCATAATTTCCTGAGTGAAACAGTTCGGCTGAGCTCTGAATGACAGAGTCAGGCATTTGGATGCTTATCTTGCTTCCAAGTGTTCCGAGGTTCCTCATTTCTCACTTATTGCACAATGCCCCAATCTCAGTGGGAAGGTGAGAACTGGATCAGAAAGAAAATATAATTGCTTTTTTTTATTAGCTTATGATACAGTCCCGCCCTTCTGTGTTGCCAGCTTACCGAGTTATTCACAAATGATGATATACATAGAGGGAATTATATAATTATCAGCCTATAATTACAGGTATATAGATATATACATCCCCCTGGAGGAGAGCTGGGCTTGGCACATACCTGCTTGTAACGCTGAGTCTTTAGGGAATTCATGCCCATTTTAAGTAGAAGATTATTTATTTATCAAATGCTTGAGACATTTTATGAAAAACGAACCCAAAAGAATCCTTTGATTCTTTTTAATAAAGTTCATAAAGCAAGAAACTGAACAGATCCAGACATGCAGGAGCAAACGCTCTTGTGCAGAGCGAAAGCAGAGACGTTTCTCAATCGTGGTAAATTATTGGTAGCACAGAATTGGCAGTCAATGAAGAGTTTGCAGCAGCAATGCTGATTTGTTGAGGGAAGGGAAGATGCCAGTCCTGGCACAGTGATCAGAAGCCAACACTGAGAAAGCCAAGTCAGTGCTGTATCCCCACAGACACCTTTTTTTTTTTCCTTTTTTTTTTCTTTTTTCTTTTTTTTTTGAAAGCTTTAGACAAAATTAGTTTATCTTATGATGCTGCTTTAATGCTGTAACCATAAATAAACCCCATTGCCTTCCCACTCTGTTTCAATGCCTCATTTTGTCATTGGGGCAGATAGTGATTCTCAGCTGATATAAATCAGCAAAGCTCCACTGATTTTTAACAAAGCTGTGCCAGCTTCTGCTAGCTGAGGGTCTGCCTGGATATTTCTCTAGCTGTAGAGCAAAGAATCCAGCAGGCAAAGCTGATGTAAGTTGGTTATTTTTTTTGGCTGGTTTTTCTTTGTTCTATCTTGCAAATGCTGCTCTCATTCATAACTGCTTGGATGCTTTCAAGTCTGTGTGCAAGAGTTATGGGGCCTAATCTGGCTCCTACAATGGTGCAAATCTAGAGTAGCTCTAGTTAAATCAAAAGCATTACTCAGAGGTATTGCAGTGCTGTAAAAGCACTGTACTTGTGCAGAACAACTGATCTGTAAATCTCATAATGTGCCCAGGATCTTTCCAAGAGTTTATTTGCAAACAAACAAACAAAAAGAATCATCGTGGCTAAACAGACTGATTCCAGCCCATGGAAAACGGACTGAGCCTCTGCCAGGAATAAACTCTAGACACTTGCTAATTACAATTTGTGGCCAACTTACAAAGTTCAGTAAAGGAGAAAACTGCCCCATTCAGATCCTCTCTCCCAGTTTGATGACATCACTCACATCATTATGTTGTGATATGCCAGATGGGAAAATTTGAGGTGGGGATGAAAATCCCGGTTACACCTTTTCTCCAGGCTATCTGCCTCTCCATCATTTTACAACATCACAGAGTCTCAGACAGTTTGACTCTGCCATCCCCAGCTGGTTTGGACCAAGCAGATAAATGCTGAACCATTAAGAATCGATACATGTTTCTACCATTGGGACAGGTTATGCTGCACGTAGCTAACCTTACTTTAATTAGTTTCTTTAAGCTCACTAGGACATTTAAATAGAGAGGGAAGATAATAGTATAAACTCTGTAATTTCTGTTGCCTGGGAAAAAAAAAATAAAAACAGCCCTGCATCAAATGCTTATTGAAACTGAAACATATGTATTAACATATGGCAGAATTTCACTTACTGTATGTTTTAGTGCAGAGCTGATGAGGAAGGCATCTGTGCTGAGAGCATCTGAATGGAGGCTCAGATAATGAGCTGAGCTCAAAAAATGCACTCTGAAAGGTTGGGATGTGTCAAAGTGCCCTGCAGTTGATTTGTGTCAGAGTTGAAAGAATGCACTCGAGTCTCTGCACAGGTACATGGCTGGGCTTTCCTTTCTGCACCAGGGCCCTTCAGAGCCTTCCTCTGCTGCCAGGGGCTCTTGCTTTGGAAGTCCTGGACAATTCTAAACCTGAGACAAACGGTCTCACACCAGAAATGCTGACACAACTTCTACTTGGAGTGTAATCAAGTGCTGGTACAGAATTGCTGTTTAACAAAGAACAGGTTAATGGGAGAGCCAAAACATCCAGCTCAGATCTGGGTTTGAAGTTCTCTTCAGGGCAGCAGCTCTTTGGAGCTGGGGTTTGGTTTTGCACTCCCTGCAGACGGGTACAGTTGTGAGCACAACCTCTGTCCTCAAACAAGACACTGAGGAACAAGAGTGAAGTTCCCAGGCTTATCCTCACCCCAGTCATACAGACTTTGGAGTTTTACACCAAGCCAGGTATTTTGGTTCTGAGATGAACCCCTGATGTGGCTGTGAACCCTTTCTCCTGCTCAGAGTAATGTAGGGTTTCAGCAAATTCTACAAAGACTCTCAGAGGCTCTTGCTGCCAACTCCTGATATTATTGCTGGGCTCTACAAAGCCACATTGTTCTACACCTATTTACTGGAAGTAAGATATGAGGATACCAGGTGTAATTGCTTTAGTGCCTTAAGGATAGAAGTCTTTCTGATTTGACCACAGTAGGACACCTGCATCGCTCAACCACGACTTACCTGGCTCCTGCAAGATGCTTTCAAAGCACCCAGTTGCTACCCAGTGACCCAGAAAAAAGTTTACCACCTACTCACAAACCCTCATTTTGAAGTACTGTGCCTCTCATTTAAGGCAAGGAATCTTAAGGTTCTTCAGAGTGTGGGCTGTGTATTAAATGTGTGAACCACTTGTGCAGCATTGTGCAAATCACATCTTTTGATATGAAACTGTACTCCATGGGTAATTCCTTTAAAAAAAATAGTGATTATTGAGACCAAGGAAAGGTATTTAACAGGTGTACACTGCTTTTCAGGGAAGCATGAAAGCTTCCAGGCATGGAGCTTAGGGACCTGGTTTAAGGGTGGGCTTGGCATTGTTGGGTTTACACCTGGATTCAAAGTTGTTTTCCAACTTAAATTATTCTGTGATTCTGTTAAATAAATAAAAAATCAGATGGCATGACTCAAACTGTCTGTTTCTTTGAAACACCAAAAGAAGTGATGCAGAGAAGTAATCTCTCTGTACACACCAAAACTCCATTTTCTGGCAAGCTTTGAATCTGTTGAATTTCCATTTTTACCTGTACTAGGGAAAATTCTGGAGGTCCTACCATGAAGAGATTTCAGTTTGAGGCCCTGGAACATGAATATTTTTTCATTTATTTATTGAACTCCACCCAGGTACAAACTTCTTCAGAGGAAGGACAGGTTGTCTAATTTGGGGTAAAGCTACACAAGGGATGTCTTGTTCCTGCAGGTGCAAGTGCCCTGGCTGAAAGTGTAAAGGTGATGCACTCCCTTCAGTTGTTGAAGATGGCATTAATCCTCATCTCCTCCTCCTCCTCCTCCTCCTCCTCCTCTGCTCAGCCTCTGCACTGGAGGTCATCTCCCACAGACATGGCACAGACAGGAGATACCTGCCTGCTTCTCCCCAGCTTTGAGACAAAATCAAGGCAAGTAATTTCAGCCCTTTGAAGGCAGGTTTGTGCTAAAGACCTGGATTTTATGCTGAAGTGGCTGACACTAATATAATTTGGGGGATAAGGGGTAGCCTTTGGCAGCAGACACTGAGTTGTATCATTATCAGCCAACGCAGGAAGATTTTCCAGAGCTTGTCTCTTAGCACCTTGAATAAGCCCCCAACTTAAATCCACCTTGATAAGAGCAAATTAGATTATGTATGCACAGGAGCACACAAAATAATATTGAAATGTCTGTTCAGGTATGTAAATAATGTTGTGAATAGAGTCTTGGAGTTCTGCTCTCAGTGAGGCAGAGCCATTTGGCACAGGCCTGGACAGTGAGTTTGGCCTGCTGGGTCCCAGCCCACCACTTCAATCACAAGACTATTCCCCAGTATGGATTTGTCTATCCCCTATGTCTTTTCCATCATCTCTAAACTTGAGTGACTCCTATGACTAATGTGATTGTAAGTCATAAAACATTAAGTTATGACACAATCAAATCAAAGCCAAGAAATTCATAGTTAGGGTGTAGGCTACATTCTTAACTCAAAACCAGAAAAGCAGCATTACAGGGTAAACAAAAGGCTGAAGTGTCAGCCCTCATTTTTCATTTTTGGGCTCTTATCAGTTTGTATCAATTTAAGCATTTTTAAAATATGTAATTTCTTTGACTTATTTTTTTTCCCTCTAGGAACTGAAAATTATTCTGCTTTGAGGTCTGGAACCTGCCATACAATAAACACTACTTAATTGGGACATGCTTAATAGGGATGGCCACTTTAATGGGACATCTCCTAGGGAACCTATTTATGTTAATGAGACTGAATGACAATGACTGTTTCTTAAGTGGGGCAACAAAAAGGAAGAAACTCCCCTTAACAGGGATGCACTCAGCTGTTATTAGTTAAGTATTTAACCAGGTGTTAAATAGGTCTAAAATGCTGAGCTTCCATCTTTTAATTCAAAACTGGAAAATTAAAACATTTACATCATGATGAAATGTAGTGTTATGATCTGTAAAGTGGTATTTAGTGTGAAGAAAGGGCCAGACATTTAGAACAGAAGTTCTCATCTCCAAAGAGAACTCCTTTCTCCAAGCATGGAGCTAACTGTAGATTGGATTTGTTCACAGATTCATGGCAAAAGGTAGCAGTGAACCCCATTTGTTCTATTTATGAATCCTGTATTTCACCCTCTCACCCCAAAATCTTTCCATGCTGTAGTTTGATTGATAAGATTGGAGCAAAAAAAAAAAAAATTAAAAATAGGAAAGCTTCTTAATTCTCAGTGACCTTAAGGTCCCTAAGATGGTGTCTGAAGACTTCCAGGAGCCTCCAAAAGCCTGCAAACCATCTTGAAGGTTATTCTCTCCCTGTAGCTCTTTTGTGTTGTGCTGTTTCCTCTGTAAATATGAATCCACGTTTCAGGGGGGGAACGAGAGACCATGTCAAGAAGTTGTCTGAAAAACAAAAATCCCGTCTTAGACGACAGCTATATGAATTTGGGACTCTCCCAGGCAAACCAAGACATCTGATTATGCCATTGTATCCTGTTTGGCAAAGGAGAGAGTGAAGGGAAGTGATAGACATGAGGGGCAGATGGAGTTTGCCTAATGTGTCTGTTCTTTTCTTCGCTGCCTTTTCAATTTAAGAATGTAGCAAAATAGCAGCTGCTCATAATTTCATGAATCAAGAAGTATGTAAATTTCAGCTACAAAATTTGTTGCATAGTTAGACACACACACACACACACACACACACACACACAAAGAAGGGGGAAAAAAAGGAAAAAGATCTTGCTTGCATCTACAACTTTCTTAATCTGGCATGCAAATTTAGCTTTCAGGCCTGGTTTGCCTCTTATTTAGGAGTGAACCCGAGTGGCTCAATCGATTTCGCTGCCGTCGTGTCGGATAATGCCGTGGGATAATGGTGAGCCTGGCATGAAAAGCTCCTTTCATGCCCCTGAGCTACCTAGGGGGGTTTGTGCCCTACCTCTGCTGCTGGGCTGCAGGTGGAGGGAAGGAGGGTTTGGTGGGAGTGCTTCCCTGAGCAGGGCTGGGAACCTGAGGACGCTGACAAGCACCACAGACCGAAATGGGAATCACTCCATTCAGGTTTCAGTCCTTAACAGTCCCCAAATTAAAAGATGGAAAATGTGACTGGAAATGTATCATGCACATGTATGAAATACTGCTCAGGAGGGGCTGGGATCGGGGCCTCCACACACCATACAGCTGGTTCTAGTTTTCAGACAAGATTTACTAAACACATGTAAACCGTGCGTATCTGTTTGAATACTTTTTGTGCAAATAACTTCCTCTGTGGTCAAGCTGTTCCTCTCAGATCCAGGCTACAGATTTGTGCTTTATACTCACCACTTTTTTACCCTTGGATTTCCACCAGTATCAGTTCACACTCAGAATATGAAACTGTGAAGGAGGGAGCTGAGCTTGGCAGCAAGAGGCAGGAGCATTTACAGCACAAAACACTGAGCAAAACTCTTGGTAAAGGGCAGGAATCATCCCTGGCTTTGCTCCATCCGAGCCAGTGGGGCAGATCCTGAGCAGCTGCAAACAGCCACACGACTCCACGTTCCACAGGAGCTGCAAGCATTTATATCACTTGGCCCAACAGCCTCTTGCAGAGATGCAACATTTCACCAGCTCTGGTGGGGTTCCTCCTGATTTATACCCCTCGAGCGAGCAAGCAGAGCCAGGGTCTTTCTTCACCAATTAAAAGTGCCCCACAATTATATCTGCCAACTCTAAACACAAAGCAACAGCTGAAACTGGATATGAAGAAGCAGGAAAGCAGAGTTTTATGATCAATGTTTTATTGGAAACATATAAAAAAGAAAAGCATTTCACATATTTCATGGAGGTATTTTATGTGCAAATTTAATATGAATCCTCTTCTTGTTAAACTCTTACGTGATCTATGTACTTCAGTATATAAAACACACTATAGGACAACTATGAACAAGTTTATTAAAACAGCTTGGGCTCCTGTTGACATCACCAACCGCACAAGTGCTTGCTCAGGGTTGTTGTGATCTTATCAGTCTCTCCTTATATTTCAGGTTACCTACTCACTCATTTTCCCTATATATCTTTCATTGTTACAAGAATTCAACTCCTGGGCAGATCTCACAGATAAATCTGCTTGTCTGTTTGGGGAATATGGCTCTAGTTCTAATTTTGCAGACTTCGTTCGGGCAATACTCCCTCTGACTGCAGGGATTTTTGCCTGAGTAATCCTTTCAGAATTGGACTCTCTGTGATTTTCATTTACTCAACAACTTGGCATGACATCTGTAAAATATTAGCCCAGCAATGTAAAATATCAAATTTGATTTATGCATTAATCTAACCTATATATGAAGCTTGATAG
>JACBWW010000032.1:6335556-6405733 GCA_020086605.1 Lanius collurio | reverse complement strand
GGCCCCCGCTCCGCTCCGCTCCGCCGGGCGCGGGGCTCCGGCCGCCGCCCTGCGACCGCCGCGGGCACCGCGCCGGGCCGCGAGGGGAGGGGACGCGGGGGGAACCCGCCGGGAGCGAGGGAGCGGCGGAGGGTCCCGCGGGGTGGGGAAGGGGCGAGCGCCCGGTGCGCCGAGAGGGGGGCTCGGGAGGGCAGCGGCAGCGCCGAGTGCGGGGAGGGGCGCGGGGGCATCCCGGCCGGCGGGGGCATCGCGGCGCATCTCCCCGCGGCGGCGGGAGGGCACGTTACATAATTCACGGGCTCTCCAGCCTCTCCTGCTGTCCAGGATCTGACAGATGAGCGGAATATTGATGCTTTACTGTGCTGGCTCGGGAGAGCCCAGAAGTGCCGTTTCCTGCAAAGGAAAGTCTTCGCAGACCGGCCTCCCCCCGCCTGCCCCGGGGGAGCGTCCCTGCGGGAATTGCGGCCCCACGTTTTAATTGAGTTGCCGGGTACAGATAAGGCCGGGGCGGGCGGGGGGGTTGTCAGACGCTGTATCGGTGCTGCTCCCGCCGTGAATGGGATTGCAACACGCGTGTCTCCCAGTTGATTGGCGCAGGAAGGCGCTGCCCTGCCTCTCCAAACCCGCCGCTGCCTCCCGTTTAAATAAATTGGCTCGAAAGCCGGCGGCTGCCCACCCTGGCCCCCGTGGAGGCGGCGTTGGAGCCGGCCGGAGGCTGCGGCAGGCGGAGGGATGGTGCGCTGATGCTGGGCAGAGCCGCATTCCCGCTGGAGGTGAGGGGATGCTGGCGGGGGGCCGGCAGCGGGACCCGGGTCCTGCCGCCCTCCCTTCCCCTCGGCCGGGCGTGCGGGAGCGATGCTAAAAATCCCACCCCAGCAGCCCCCGAAACGGGAAGTGCTGCGTGGGATCTGTGCTAGGAGGCTGGTCCCTTCCGACTTTCAGGTGCTTTGGGAGGTGGGGTAAAGTAGCGTTCTGTTTTAGGTTTCTCTGTCGTCTTCCACCCCCTTTCGCGTTTTATTGTTTCTTTTAAAGGTTTTGGATTAAGGTAGACTTGGCTGAACTTTGCTAACTTGAAAGGGTTCTTAATAGTGACCCGGAATACCTACAGGAATACAGAAAATGAGATCCAGATGTAGAATTGTATAAAATAAAATGGATTAAATTAAGATGTAGTTAAACAAGGTCTGACATCTCTAATTGTGGACTTTTGCTTTTGCCTCTGTGTACGTGTGGCTGTACTTGCTTAGCATAGGAAAATAAATGCTCCGAACATCGCTGCTGTGGTGTTACATTGAATGGCGAACAAGTCTAAATATTACCTATAAAAATAAAGCCTTCAGAAATGCTTATTGATTAAAACATATTATGCTAAAGTATGTATCATGTAAATTAAATTCTAAAATGTAATGAACGCAGCCAAATGGCATTTTGATAGATTGTTCTATTCTGTTTTTAGTAAAAAATAGCTCACTTTTATCATAATTTAATTTCTCTGCATAGTGTAAAACCTGTTGTGGAGTATCACTGTACAAACCTTAATCTCGTTTTTGCAGACTAAATGTGACAGTCTGACTTGAACAGCTTGTAGCTTCTCCTTTGAAGCATTCTGGTAACGCCAGCTTAGAGTTGTTTGAACAATATTCATTACCTGCTTTTGAGGACTGGTGATTATTTATCCCTGCTGCAGATTGAGGCTGTTCACCTGTTGGCAGGTTCACCAGGCAGTCTGTGAGCACCACAGAGTTTGTTGACTTAGCACGCAGCATCTGCAGAGAGTCCTGGAGTGACCAGGAAGGGAGACAGTACCTTCCTCCATATGCAGAAAAGTTAATTTGTTTCAAATTAGCTTTTTATTTTTTTTACCCACCCATCTGCACGAAGAGGTAGTGTAATATTTACTCCCACTTGCAGATGAGGCAATGTGCTATAAAAACTATCATTACCGGGGATGAAGTTTGAGTCCCACAGAACTGTCCATGTCTCCCTCTATCCCCATCCTGCACTTGCACTGACGTATTTTGAGCGTGGAATTGTAGAAAATAAAAATACTTCTGTGTACACTCTGTTCCAGCACAAAAGCCTGGAGGATTTATGCTTAACACAATTCCACCTGAGCCCTGTGAACTCCAGCTCGTGTAGCTCAGGGTGTGATGGCTCTCTCTGTGCAGGAGAAAGTTGTGAGGAGCTGGGGCTGGGCAGTCCCGGATCGCTGGCAGCAAGCGCCGTACCCGGCTGCTCCCAACTTCCTCTTCCACCTTCTGTTGGAAGGAGACTTTTAACTGTTGATGAGCTTCGACCTGCCTTGTGATATTAAGCAGCAGGTTTCTCCCAATTGTATCAATATTAATTAAAAACAGAGCCAGGAACACTTTAGGGTCTGACTTTTTAAATTATTTATTTTCTCACGCTAAATAACCCCTTGTTTATAGGGAAAGATATTTCAAGTGTTGGAGACAGGATTAAATAATTCAGAACTTGGATTAAAGAACAAAAAAGTCTGTTCACAAATGGAATATGAGATGCAAAAACGGCAGCTTCCTACAGGTATCAAACAGGGCTCTTCACTTGAGACTGTACCTGCAAGGCACGCAGCTGAACATTAACCCTTTTCTGTAGTAAAGATTGGCAGGATTCCTAAAGAAATTGTGGAGTTGGCATGGCATTGCTGCCTCAGCTTGCTGTGTGGTGGTAGATGCACCCATGTTTGATGGGGAGGGAATGGCAGTGGGCAGAGAGAAAAGACCCTCGCAAACAGCCAATATTGTGGCAGTAAATGCAGATGAAATCACTGGAGAAATTCTGCTGCCCTCGAGTTAAAGCTGCACGTCCCATTTGGAAGCACTTGTGTGATTGGAATCAGTTCAGCAGCGTGAAGGTAACCTGCTGTTCTGTGGTCCTGGTTTGTTTGTAGTTTTTGATGTCACCATCACCTTCACTCTAAAAACAACCTTTTGCTGGAGAACAGGAAAAGGAGCTTCGTGTTCCTGTGGGCACAGCACACAGCTCTCCTTGACAGCTTGCTTAATATTTCTGAATATGTGTGTATATATCAATATCAGAGGAGGCAGCTGGTCTCTCTGACCAGCAGGAGTAAGTCTGGCTTGAGCCACAGCTCTGAGTTGGATCTCAGGATGAATGGAAGAAATTAATACCCTTTGAAAACTTAACAAACTATCTGTAGTTATTTTGACAGTAAACACAAGTCTCAAAATGTCATTGTAGCTTTTTAAGATAGGCTCACATAGTGGTAAAAAGTACAGTTTCTTATTGCTTTTGAGCAGAACAGCAGAACTCGTTACCATCAAGCTGGGGAGTGAAAATCTAAAGGCAAATATTGCTAATGTGTTTGTTTTTTTAAAATCTCATCATGGTATTGCATCATATATGATTCAAGTAAGGATGGAGTATTAGTTCTGTGCGGGCTGTGACTAATTGTTTAAGGTAAACCATTGATCTTATACAATCTGCAACAATATATGGAAAAACTAAGTTGTAATGAGTAGCTTTCAAAAATGAGTCTTTCTGTTACTTAATTAGAAACAGGTGGAGTTGTTGGCATTTTTTAGTTGGGTCTGACAGTACCAGAGCACAGGCTGTGAAGGAGTTCATGTGCTTCATCAGAAGTGGAATTAGCCATCAGGTCTGAGTGTTTAATTTTATGTACCTGTGCAGGTCACTGTAGAATTGCTTCTGTCCTAAAAGTAGTCAGTACTTTTCTGTTTATAATGGTAGTTGAATGTGGGTGTGGAGAAGAGTGTCCAGCTGCCGTGCACACGTTTCTGCTCCCCTCACCTGCTCGGACAGAAGTGGTGAAAGCAGCTGGGAATTCCTGCAGGAAGATGCAATACAGAGAAGGGAGGGATGGCAAAGCCAGGGCACCACTGCCAAGATACTCTGAGAGCAATCACTGCTTCCCTGCAGCAGGAAAGCTTTGGCAGCTTGCAGTGGTCAGGGTGATGTTCCTGGATACCCACCACATGTGACAGAGCAGAAGAAAGGCCCTTGATGCACTTCTGGTGCAGTAACTCATCTTTCATAGGATTTCTCGAGTCCTGTTCCTTGGAGGGAATTCTCTGAGAGCTTTTCTATCCCTTGTTCTGTTCCTGCAATGAAATAATGGCATCAGAAATGTGGCAGAATCAGTGCATGTTTCGGTCACTCTGCTCTAATGCCGAGTTTGTGGTTAATTGGATGATGTATTGAGAAGTGCAGTAGGGAGGATTTGGGATATGGTAGTGGTTGGGAGTCTTTGGAAAAAAAATTGCACTAGTTGGCTGTGTCTAACAATACCAAATAAGTAATTGGTGAAACATTTGCTGGAGAAGAAATTGCATGCAGTCTAAAATTCCAGTGAACAGTTATTCTTTATTTGCAAGCTGATTTGAAATGCAAAAAGTGGATGTAGAAAAACGCATAATCCAGAGTTTCAGTTTGATCACACCAAGGCCGAGAATAAAGGCAGTTTATTTATAGGGGAGAGAGCATTCACATGTGTGGATGATTACTATTTTTTAAGGCACCAAGCAGGCAGTGTGCACTGGCTTGTAGTCTTTCTGTGTAAGTTCCCATCTTGCATATCCAGGTTTTTCCTGCACATGTGCTTGGTTCTTTCCCATATACTTTGTGGGAAGGCCTTGAAAATACAATGTTTTCTAGATTGAGAATATAGTGACAGTGGGCCAGCTTTGCTGGAATGGGGGAGTGGGGAGAAAGATGTGAGGATGAGAGGGGGAAAGCTGAAATGGGATTGTTTGCACAAGACAAGGAGTGCTGAGTGAAGACTTGTACTGGAGTGCTCACATGTGGGGTTGAATTTACCAGGAACAATGAGAGAAACTTGGACCTCACAGTCAAAAATAGTGTCCTTAAATTAGTGAACATAAGATAAATCCTACTCATTTTGTGACATATGTTCTCAGTTTGTTTTTGTTGTCTCTGGTTTGACAAGGCACATCAGTGATTTCTGCCTTTATTGGCAGTTACAGTGAAGAAAATACAAGATATTGCACTGGTTGGATTGTGAAGAACATGGAATGCAGACAGGTTGTTGGATGTTAGGTTTTTATAAAAGATTAAACACAATTGGGTGTAGGTTGTTGGATGTAACAAAGGTCTCCACTGCTGTCCAGCAGTACTTGTATTTCCAAGAAAGCAGTAGGCAGTAAGGAATTTGCACTAGATCCACCACTGTATCTCTCTAACAAGACACAGCACTTCTTACTGCACTGTTACTCGGTCCCTCCTGTGACTTGGCAGAGTTAAACATTTACCCTAAATAAAGGTAATTTTTGGTATGAAGGTGCTAAAGCCGGGAGGTGCCTGACAGCTCCCTATGTGCGTGTTACAGCAGGCAGGGTTTGGAGCTGGAGCCTGTCACACTCGTGTCTAACAGCTTTTTGCCTCCCTGGCAATTCACTTGCCCCCTTGCCTTGCAATAATTCAATTTCTTTGTCAGCAGTTGGGGTAATAAGGAAGTTTCTGTGGGGGCTGGAGCTGTGCTGCCTTTCCCGGGGAGCAGGGAGGGCAGCTGGGGTGGTGCTCATCCTCCTCCCACGGCTCATGGACTGCACTGATCTGCTCTGGGAAGGCAGAGGTGAAAATTACTCATTCTTTGAAAGGCTCAAAAGCAGATGCACAGAAGTATTTTAAGCTGCTGTGTTTAGATGCTTGAAATTCCCCAATGTCTTTGTGTCTCTGGTTGTGAGCATTCTGAGGCAGGTACGGATGTAGGCCATGGCTGTCTCGGAGGCTTTTCAGAGGAGTTCATACATCAGAGCTGAGCACAGCCTGTGGTTCTGTTCTTTTGTGTGGAAAGGTACCTTAGTGAATGAGCAAGCCTGGAGATTGCAGCATCTGGAGTGCCAGGACAAGCTTTCTGTGAATGATAAGAAAATTTAGGCAAAAATACGGGTAGATGGCTGCATGAATTCCACAGGAGTGTGACCTTTCCTCTTGCTGAATCCAGAGATCTTGTATAGGTGAGCCCAGGTGTGCACTGCACACGGGTATTCAGGTGAGGCCAAACCATGGTCTGATTCCTGCAAACTTTTTATTACATCCCTTGAGCTGTGGAGGTGGGATGGTCCAGTGCTGCTGCTTTATCACGTCACCGTGAGATTGCTTTTATGGGCTTGGGGAGGGTGTGTGCAGGATCAGTTCTGACACATTGCAGAGGTCTTTCCTTGCTGAGAAGTGTTGGCTTCTGTCTGTGGCTCACGTGTGTCAAGCTGAGGGCAGTAATGTTAGAGGGAAGTAAAAATAAAAGCAAGTGGTTTGGAGGAAGTGACATTGTTTAAAGGAGTGCAGGGGATAGAGGGAAGTGGTGAAGAAAGGAGGTAAAGAGCGAGCATAAGCCTAGGACTTGGAAATGAAACTTCTTGCAGTACAGCTGGGAGAAGAGAGCTTATTTTAGCCTTTACATAAATACTAGGCAGTGCACTGGGCACTGTGGTGGGTCTCCCAGCAAATGCCTGGCTGTAGTGTTGCCACCAAATCCACCTCACCTGCACTTGCTAACCTTATAAAAGGATCACCTGGGGTTTGCCACCAGGCTGTCCTTGTGGAAACATCCTGGGAAAATTTGTACATGAGATACTGAGGTGATGGTGCGACTTCAGAGTGCACTGACAGATTCTTAGTGTTGCCCTGTGACAACCAGGGTTTGTGTTTCCTGGTAGCTTTCTAACCACCTGCATGGTACTTTCAGGTATTAGGAGTAGGAGAAGCATTCTCATTGTTCTTATTGAAAAAAAAGAGGGGGTAGGGCAAAAAACCTCAGGGAATTTAATAGCTTTTGACTTTTTTTTTTCTTCTTTTTAAATGAAGACTCAGACTAGATATGTCTTAGATGGCAAAAGCTTAAATGTTTTGAGTGGAAATGCTCTGTCTTATTCCTGTAGAAACAAAACTGTGCAGCCAAAAAGGAATGCTGCAGATAACGAGATGCAGTGGAAGTTTGATGGGTTAAGTCTTGCTCCTACTGCTGGTATCTCTGCTAGGTGTTTGTGGTTTCATGGTGTTGCTGAACCAATATTCTAGAGAAAACAAAAGATTCCTCTCACCAAAGGAGAGCTGAAGCTGGTGTGTATCAGCCCATCCAATATCTGTGTCCTGTGAACACTCACTTTGGGCAGTGGTGCTGACTGGGGCTGGTGCTGACACCCAGAGCCTTGAACTGCTGCAGCTTTGGTGTGGGCGCAGTCAGGAGTTGGCAGGGACTCTCCAATGAGTTGGGAGTTGCAGTCTCACTGTCAGGAGCTGCCCCATCCCCGTTCCTGGCTCCAGCCCTCAACATGTCCTTGCCTCCACTGGTTTGCTTCTCCATCTGGGAAACACAGATAATGCTGCCAGCCCCTCTTTGAGGTACAAGATTGTGAGTTAGCAGTTACTGGTGGGTTTTGCTGCCACTTAATTCTGTCTTGTGGATAAACAAGACTCAGTGGTTACATTTTCTGCACCTTTGTTCTCAATATTTTAAATGGCTCAATCAGAGAATATGCTGGTGCTGATTTGTAGGTGCTTTTCAGGCTGATGCTGAGAACAATTTCTACAGAAGTGAGTGAGAAAAAAGAACTGAATTGTTAGTTGTCCTAGATGAATATTGAGAATGATTGGTACTAAATCACTGGAAAAAAATGTTTCTTGCAGTTGGTTATAAGGTTATAATCTAGAGTTACTCATACATAGACACACTCTTACTTTAAAACATACCTCCCAGTTGTTTAGTGTAATGTACAATTTATCAGGTTTCCCTTCAGATTTCTTTGTATATTGAAGTCTGCTTAAAATTTACATTATAGGCAGCCAGCGATACGAATGTTGAATTAAAAATTCATCAGTTTGTGGCTGCATCATTTCTAGGTGCAGCCCAAGGTTTGAAACAGCTCCCTGTTTCAGCAGGACAGGCCAGCCTCTGCCAGCCAAGGGCAAGGAGGATCGTCCCTCCCAAGCCACGCTCTGGTGGTTTTAAGGACAGTCACTGGGAGCCTTTGAGCTCCCTGGATGGCCAAAGAGAGGAGAGAGAGAGGAGATGTGCAGAGCACTTCCTATGTGAAGTGTTGGACTTGTACTTGAAGGCTGAAATTCATTATTCACCAAAGATACAGCATGGGGTAGCTCCAAACGTTTTCTTACATCAACTTTTCTCTTTTATCCAAATTACCCAGGTTTTGTACTGTACCAGCCACCTGCTCAGGCTGTTGGTGGGGTTGGAGGTTGTGCTTTAGATGTGCTGCTTGTGCCATCAGGAGCATCCATGTCCTGCCTGTGTCCTGCACCACGCTGGGGCTGCAGGGCTGCGCTCCCAGCTCCGTGAGCTTGGCAAAGGGGGATAAACTTCAGCACAACACCCAGTGAGCATTACTGCATGGGCTGAATTTTTAAGTCATGTGTAGTCAGAGTTTCTGCCTGAGCTTGAGTGGAAGGAGCTGCCCTTTCTAGCCCAGCCCAGGGTTAAGTTGTGAGCAAAGATGAATCTCTCCATCCTAGTCCAGTGGCCTCTCGTCTTTGCCTTTAACTCATGTTTCTAATCAACTCCATTCTTTTTCTTGTTATTTCATTGATGTGACACACAAATGTTGTCACAGTAGCTCAATAAAATTTATACTTGTGTCTTGTCTGTAATTATTTTTCATTTTATTTTTATTGGGTGTTTACATGTTTTATTGCATGTTCACGTCAAAGTAAATTTGTATCATGTTGTCATTTAAAGATGTTTGCTTCATTTTCATCCATAAATAAAATGTACCCTTTGTCTAGGATCTGAAACATGAGAATGTTAATTTTGTCAGTGAACTACATATCTGTTTTTCTATTGCAGATTTGTGTGTGTTAATATTGATAGAACTCAGCTTTGGTTTGGTATGTCTGGTATGAGCATAGTTGCTTTTCTAATATTAATTGTGGGGATGGGATAATATTAAACATTTAAAAACATGGAGCCAGTAGTCTTGCAATTGATTTTCTGTGAAGAGACTTCTGTGCTGAGTTGTTTACACAATTGTAACCTTTGTTTCTTTTAGGTGAGTGCAAGAAGTGTTTCATGGATTTAATAAATACAGTTGAGTGCACTGGTTTCTCCTCCATCCCCTTCTTCCAGCTCTGCCCTGCCTCTTTCAGGAGCTCTAATTTTTTTTGCTTATAGGTTTCTGCATATTTTTTTTTGGCATAGAGTCTTGCTTTTGAAATTCTTGGGATGTTGGAAAAGGGCAGCTTGCTAATATTGTGTTCTCAGCTCATCTCATCTCTCTGCTGCTGTTCACAACACCCTGCCTGTTTTCTTACGCAAATGTACTTTATACTCCCTTGAAACTCAGAATATCTTTTCTTCATTTCCTCTGGAAGTGAGTGGAGACTCGTGGCTGTGTAGGGGTGAGCTCAGGGGGTGCTGTGCTCCTGCTTCCCAGGATGAAGCAGTAAGGAGGGAAGAATTGTTCTCTAAGAAATTATTCTATACTTTGTAAGAATTTTATTTTTGTATTTTCCTGATGAAGAAAAACTTTTTTTTTTTTTGCTGTGCATCCCGATCCTGTGAGACTCTGGGTGCCATCAGTGTTACTGACAATCTTTAACCCCTGCAGGACTGGGGATTAATTCCCTGGTTTAGGTCAGGATATGAATCAAATTAAACTGTCTTACTAAGCCATGCTCTCATTTTATGTCCCAAACTTGGTTTGCTGTTTCCGTGCTCGTGAGGAGGAGGAGGAGGTTTCAGGCTTATTTTTAAGTGCAGGCAGAGCTTTGGTCAGTCCCATGGCTGGAAAAATTTTAATGTAAAAACTGAGTTCTTCTGTACAACTTGTGATACACATTTTTTCTTTGTGAGGCCTTTGCTGTGCTCCAGGCCATCAGCTGGTGAGACCAGAACTGTGTGGGACTTTTTTTCTTGGAGTGATGTGTTAAATACAGCACAAATGATTAAAACATCACACACACTGTGCTGTGATCAGCTTGGTTTAGATGATAAATTAAAATCTGTTAGCATCTGAGAGGTTCTGGCATATCTTGAGAATAGTTAGTTCTTTAATATGCCAAGCTAAGTAAAACTTGATTAGTGTCACTATCTGGGATTTTCTGTCCTGTAAATAGAACTTGAAGTCTAAAATTGGAACTGTGAAAACCTACTTTAACTGGGATTAGAAGAAGAATTTAGGTAGTTCAGATTGATTTCAGGATCTTAGAAAGTGGTCACTGTGCCCCAGAGCTGTTGTACGTGCCATCATTTTAAAAATTAACTTCACTGCCAGGGCTAAAAAGTTACTTTGGGACTGCAGCACGCTCTGCTTGGCCATCCAGCACAGGCTGCAGGGGTTGGAAAAGTGCTTTCCATGCTTGGCTGCTGCCTGTGTGCCAAAGGTTGTTGTGTCTCCAGGTCCTGGCTTTGCACTCCTGATACCCGGCTGGTGAAAGGTGATGGCAGGCAGGAACTGGGGTTAGAGCCTCTCTTCTGGAGCACACAAGCTGGAGTGAAAAGTCCTGATAGCAGGAGATGATGGCTCTGAGTGTTAGTTTTCATTTCTGGGTGCACTGTGGTTTTGTGCCTGAGGTGGATGCGATGGGAGCTGGTGAGCCAGAGGGAATGCCTGGTGTGGGAGAGCACAGCCACTGCTGCTGGGCTGGCATCCAGTGCTGTTGCTTCCAGAGATGTCATGGCACACTGCAGTCACACTTCATAGTGTTTTGTGCCCTATTTATTTGCTGTTATCATTTTACCAACCAGTTGTGAAGTTAATTTCAGTGGTAAGAAATATTCATTCCATATCTAGTTGCCTTTTTTTTTTTTTTTTAAGTTGTTGGTTGGCAGCAGCCCCTTTGTACGGTGTCTTGATTGTCAGCTCTTCATTATAAATTTACTTTCTAAATGCTGACTTAAGGCCTGACACTTTGTTTGTTTAACTGTCAGTTACACTACTTGGGAGACCTAATAAAAGCCTCTCAGATCTTCCTATTGAATTAGGCCACCCTTTACCACCCCAGTGACTGAAGTAAAACAACTGCAAGAGTCTCTTTCCCTTTCTATCCCATTTTTGCTGGAACCCTGCTTCGGGTGTCTTCTGATCCTGTCCTCACTGTGACAGTCGTTCTCTGGTAAAAGGTCACTGTAGTGTTTTAATTGGATTTTTCAGTTGCAAGGAATATAAAAATATAAGTTTATTAATAGAGTGGCTTTGATCTTGAAGGATTCCAAAACATTTGCTGCATTGCACTTACAGGAATGGTTTAGTTTTGCTGCTTGTTCAGGAATAATCAATTTTGTCGTGAAGCATGGAAAGCTGGATGTTCTTCCTGGGAGGTCAGGGGGAAGTGAGGGGAAATCTGGGAAGGCAGAATGTTGTTCCCCTTCTGGAATTTCCCCAGGATACAGAATCGAATTGTTATGCTGTCAGAGATGCCAAAGGATCTTTCATAAGTTGTTTTGGTTTTGTTTTTTCATCTGAAATCTTTGAAAAAGGTCACGGGCAAGAGACAATTAGAGAAACACTTAACTGACCTTGTTAGTGTATTTTTGTGGAATTATTGTGCTTTACAGCTATTGCTGCTTTACCCAGATGGTTATTGCTGGTTTCCATCTGTTCGTTAAGGAAAAGTAAAGACAGAAAACGGCAGCTTTAACTGGGTTTTTAAGCAGAACTTTCAGGTTTTATTTCTTCTTTGACCACGTCAGGTTAATGTGTTGGGTGAGCGCGCTGCGGTTTCAAGGCGAAGAGATCAAAGTGGGAGCTTGTCTGCTCAATATGGGTCACGACAGCAGCTTCCTGTGTTTTGGGCACCCTTTTCTTTGAACAGTCCTCAGGTATGAAGTGTGATATCGCCCTGGCAGGGGGCCAGGCCTAGGGAAAGACTCTGACCAAGGCTGACATTAGGGAAACATTTAAGCGTTTGTGGCCAGAAGGATCCTCAGCTCATATTGCTGCTTATTCCCAGTTTAACCTCAGGGCTCTCTGTATGACTTCAGAGTGCCCCAGTGGAGTTTTCGCTGCTTTTACTAAAATCTGCTCCCTTAAAGGTTAAAAACTTTAGAATCTCCAAGGCTTGCAGGTGTGAGAGCTTCCTGCTGGCACTGATGTAGGTGAGCTGACACCAGTTTTAGTGTTCTTGTGCTCGGGGTGATCTTCCATGTCTCAGTTCCTGAAGAATGGTGGGGGAAGGAGTCCCAGAGAGGCCAAGAGCATGATCTGGATTTTCACCCGATGATGAACAAAGTGAAATGAAAAACTTTTTCCAAATCCCATCATCCTGCTCATGGCACTAAGAGTTTTTCTTCACCTGACTATTTTCTTTGAGCTGGTGGATGATTTGTTCTCACAGAGCTGCTTTCAGGCAGCAGAAATTTCAGGTGGGATGGAAAAAGGAAGCTGTCTGGGGGGAGAGCTGTTTGCAGGGGTCCTGAGCAGGGTACACAACAGTGGTTTTATTTCCCCAACTCCTTTGCCAGTTGCTCAACCAGATGTCCTCAGTAGTTTTTGCTGTAAGATGTTAAGTAATTAGATCATTCACATTCTGGTTAAACATAATTAAAGCCCTGTGTAAACTGAGTGAAGCTGACAGGTTTTATAGGTTGGTCAGAGCAAAAATATCAGATGATATAGCTCAGCATTAATACAAAAAGATTTAAGCCTCCCTGCCCTCAAATAAAGAGGTGTTTAGTCTCCAGATTTAATCCTTAATTAGAACTGCAATTTATGGAACTTACTAAAAATGTTTTCAGGATCTTGGAAGCCTCACTCAAAAGTGCTTCCATGTAGTGTTTGCTGGTTTCTTCTGTACCTCTCAATTCGAAATAGAGAACTTACTTAGCAGTTGTTATGTCAAGTTAAACAGAAAGATAACAGAATTTTGCAATTTTTTTCCTGTAGTTTAAGTTAGTGGGTAAGTCAGTTGCAGTGGTGCTTCTTGACTTGAGAAAGGTTGGAATGAGTAGCACAATCTCCAGGTGCCTTTCCCAGTGTGGAGCTGATTTGCCTTTTGGGATCATCTGGGTGTAGCACAGGCTGTGTGAGGTGCCCTGGTTTCCAGCAGTGGTTTCCAGCCCACTGCAGGCTGGGTTCATGAGCATCCCGTTCCCTTGGTTATTGTTAAATAGCAGAACTGCAGAGAATCACCGTGTCATGGCCCCGTGTCTGCAGGTACTGCAGAGTAAAAGAGCAAATGTGAGATTGTGAGCGTGGGGCTGAAACATCAGTTCCATGTTCCAGCCTTTGATATTGTTGTTTTATTGCAACACTTTGAAGCTAATCTTGATTATTTCTCTCCCTCGTTTTACAGATATGACACATTATTTTGTTGTTTGTTTGCTGGCAGGCGAAACATATTTTCTGAAGGAAAGTGTTAACAGATCCGCTGATAAAATGTCTGTCTTCTAAAAACTGTCTGAAGACAAATTGAGTATTTGTCTACATGTGCTGTTCACACTGTTGTACCAAACAAATTAACATGATTCTTGTTTCTAGGATGTAAACTTTCTTTTCCAAAGTTGTAGGAGCCCAAAGTTGTGAACTGGATCCAAGGTGATCCTTGTTCTGCTGAGTGCTCTGAAAGCTGATTGTCACTTTACTGTAGTAATAAAAAACAATTTAGGTACAGAACATCCACAGGGAAGTTATGTTGGAAAATTCACATTTGTCTAGTAAAGGAGATTTAGCTGTTCAACTTAGTTAGAAAAAGAAAAATCATAAAGCTGCAGCTATTTCTTGGCAATCCTAAATGATGAAGCTGTGTTGCTGGGTACTGAAAACAGCTCCTTTGCATGCACTGCAGAGTTATTTCATGCAATAGCTTCCCACGTCCCCTCCAGCCTCTCCCACCACGCTTGGTTATGTCACTGGTGTGATGCTCCGAGCCTCGCTGTCCTGGCTGGAATCTCGAGCCTGTTTCCAAGCCTGTGTTTCTCACTTGGCAGCACACGCTGTGGCTGGTGGGCAATCTGCCGGCTCCCTTTTGTGTCAGCCATCGGGGTTGGTGTCTGACACTGAATCCGGGAAGGGGAGAGTGAAGTGTACAGCAGAACTGGGGAGGTCTGCTGGGTGTCTCTCTGCATTTTTCTGTAGTTATTGCTTATGATTGAGTCCCAATTCTTGTGGTGATAGAATGACAGGGATTCTGCTCTTTCGTATTTTAAGTGATTTGCATGACTTGGTAAGAGGCAAATTTTCAGCTACTCTTTTTAAATCTTATGCTTAATCTTAATGTTTATCTGCTTACAGGTGAAAAACTCTGTTTCAGGAAAATCCCCTAAAGTTCTACAGAGACAAAACAGTTCTGTCAAGTTGTGTGTACGTGTGTGTGTGTTTGTGTAAACACACAAGCTCACACAAGCACAATCTCCTTTCTGGATCAGCTCCCACCATGCAAAATACAAACCTGAAAGGGCTATAATTGATTACGTGCAATAGGAGACAAACAACCAAGATTTTGGGAGAGGGCAGGGTGTGGTCCAGATCTGGCAAAACATTTAAGAACTGAACATTATTTTTTCAAAGGTAGGGAAACTTTAAAACATTGGTCCAAGAGTTAAGACTGGTTGGGAGAAGGAAAAGAGTACAGTAAACTGAGACATTGTCTTTGTAGGGGGAGGTGTTGGGGGAGGAATTGGGAAGAAAGAACACACAAGTTTAGGTTAGTACATGTTCATGTTCTTCTGGTTTTTTAACTTCATTTGTTTCCCTGGCAGATGTCCCATGGCTTTGAGGCCTTTGTCTGTGTGAGAGAGAACATGAAGGAGGGCTTGGCAGGACGCTTGGGGTTGTGTGGAATAGCTGGTAGTCATATTTATAGTTGGTGTTGTCTCTTGGCTTGTGCAACTTTGATAACCAGCAGTCGTTCTGTAAAGTTACGTGTTGTGTTGGCAAATCATCTCTCCCTGAGTTCCCTCCACCAATTCTGCATTGTAGATATGGCTCATGTACAAGTTTTTGTAAGGTTTGAATAGGACTTGTCACATCTATGACTTTACTTTTTGTATACACCTCCCATTAGACTGTCTTATCAAACTTCTTCATGCAACAGAAATTACATGCAACCCTGCTTAACTGAGTTGAAAAGAAACAACATTTTAAAAGTGATCTAGCAGTCCCTGAGTGATAAGATTTTTTTGAGCTTTGAATCTTCTATTTATATATATATATATATATATATATATATATTGCATCCTCCTGTGAAGGCATTTAATTCATTTTGCAATGATTGTTGTACCTCAGTATTTTATATTGTATTCTTTTGACTTGCCAGATTTCACAGTGGACTTGTTCCTGCAGCCTCTGAGTTCTGCAGGGGAAGTGGAACAATATTTGTCTGCTGTACAAGTTTGAACCTTCTGGTTGCCTTTTACTTTGTCTGTGTTTGTGGCTCTAAATAGATTTATAACTCTGCAGCTTTATGCCTTTAAAACACCTGCTGTAATTGCCTAGAAATATCCTCCATGTCAGCCTTTATTGCTTGCTGTGATTACGCTTCTGGTAACCAGGCTTTTTGGCAGACTCATAAAATAAGTTTCTCATAATAGGATTCCGAATACAGTTAAACAATATGCATAGTTCAAAGTGCAGATACGTTTTATTGGGGGAAGGATATTGTTCTGCTGTTCTTTGATACCTTTAATTTGACTCTTCAGAAGCTGCTTTGCATTGAGTGTATGCATAAGTTTAAAAAAATCATATGCGACCCATTTCATTGATGGAAGTGTTTGTGTGCCTTTGTATGGCAGGTCTAGAGGTAAGAGGAATGTGAAGGCAACTTCTTGAACCTGTGTACGCTGTTTTTTTATCAATTAGCAGAGTTTGTACATAAACTGTACGCAAGGTTGAAAAAATGCTGCTTAATTTTTCTGATTTAACACCTAAGTGCTGTGTGAATGCTGAAAAAAAATCTGTCATTTGAGGGTTGTACCTTCAGCTTAGGGCTGGTGTTTGCTTCCCAGCAAAGTGAGGGTCCTGTGAGGCTGTTGGAGGGGTGATGGATGAACTTTCAGGATGTGGCAATGTGTTACATTTGCTAATTCTCCACACAGAAACGTATCACAGAGCTAGATATTCTCACAACAGCAACAACAGAGAGGAGAGAAGAACCTCAGATGGTTGAACTTTGTGTTGTGCTCCCTTGATGTCTCCCCTGGTGTCCTTCAGGTGGACATCAGAGGGTTGGGAAATTCTAGTTTAACATTGCAAATCAACCTAATGTATTAGATCTTGTAAACTGTTTCTGGAGATTGCAGGACTGAGGAGGTGTTATTTATCATCACTTTTAGCTAAAGAGTTCCACCCATGCAAAATTCTTAGCGCTAAGAGAATTACACTCTTTGGTAGGCGGGTTGTTCTCAATATCTCAAGCAGAGGAAAAGGTGGTGAATAGTTATTTTTGGGCTCTTTTAAAATATGAAAATAAAATTACTGGGGTTAGCCAATGTTCTTTACATCAGCAACTTTATCCTCAAGGATATTTTGGCATTTTTACCTTTGTGATTTAGGCTAGACTTCAAAGGATCGATGAAATTTCCTGGGAGAAGTGGGGTGCTATAGATTGGTGGAGACTGGGGTGGAGAAGAAGTAAATGAGCATGGGTCACTTGATGCTGCTGGTGTCTCTCAAATGAAGGATGCCAAGCCTTGTCTCACACTGGAGCAGGAGACCTTCCTAAGGATGAGCCTCAGAAAATGCTGCTTAGGGTTCAGCTTATGGTGCAGTTGCCTCTCACCTGACTCCTGGGGGTTTTGGTGTGCTTGAATAGGGCTGTGAACTCCTGCAGTCCCTCATGTGGTGTATGGGCTTGGTGACACCTTGTGCAGGTGCTTGGTGCTGTTGTGCAAAACCTGCTGGAGTGGTTTGAGCCATTTCCCTGCGGGACAGGGACAGTGGGAAGCTGAATTTCCTTTTTAGGCGTAGAGTTTATCATACGGCATGAAATCAAACACTGTGGGATGGCAAAGGCTGTTTTTTAAACTAGTTGGCTTGTTGTAGCTGTGATAATCTGTGTTGATCAACCCTTTTGGTGTTTGCTACAAAATTTATTCTAAAAGGCATGGTAGCTCGTTCTCGTTGGTGGCGATCCAAATCGTCTCTGCTGCCAATCTTGGCACTGGTGCCAGTGGTTTGCTTTAGCTGATCTAAGAATATAATACAGATGGTTTGATACTCAGCATGGATATATACAGATGGCTTGAAACTTTCAGATTGCTGTATTTCATTCCATTGTTTCTTCTCGGTATATCAAGTATCTCTGGATTTATATATATGTGTGAGATTATATATATATGAGATATATCTATATATATAATTGCTATTCTTAAAACAATCTGAACTGGTTTTGGTTCAGCTTGTGCCTGTCATTGCTGTAAGAATTTAGCTGCTATTTTGTGCAAGTTCCATGTTCTACATGTTGGTACAGGTGTGCTTATTTATAATGCACAAGAATAATTCTGTCGAGTTGTTTGACCACCACACCTGTACATTCTCCAGTTACATGAGATGTAGAAAGCACATCCCAAAGAGAGAGCCTGTAGATCTAAAAATCCAAAGTTTGTGGTCACCAGCACTGGCTTTGTTCAGTCTGTTGCTGACCCTGGCAGTGACATCTTTGCACTTGGAGCAATGAAGATTTAGCCCTGTGCAATAGTTCAGGCAGAGATCAGTGAGCTCTGGCTGAAGGCTGGATAGTTTGTTTTCAGTGCTCATTACAGCCTGTTGATCTCTTGCCAGCAGAAATGTCTAGGTTGGGAATTTTTCAGTTGTATACAGGTGTATGACATCAGTTGCCTGCTGGCAGGATGGGGTGTAAAATAGAATTATGACAGCATAACTTGGGTGCTCTCTGTGCACAAAATATATTGATATTCCAGCAGTTGATGCTGACATAGAGATTGCCTGGGCAAATGGTAAAAGTGGCCTCTGCTTTGATTCCTCCTGTATGGGAGATCCTCCTTCTGCAGGTTGGGGCATCGACAGCTCTGTCCTGTGTGTGGAGCTTGGGAGGTGGTTGTACAGACTTACTTCAGAGCAGTGATTTACTTAGCTGCCTTCATAAGGCTGTTAAAGTGCTTAACAATGCAATTAATGTAATTTAAGGACAGTTAAAAGCACTAGTGGTTTTTTTCAACTTTAATTTTAAATGCTGAGACAGATTAAGCAGTTTGAACAATGACATGATTCTGCTCTACAGCCACTGAGCATATAAATGAAATACACCCCAGTGCTTGGTGTTTTGAGTCCAAAACTTACAGACCACTGAAATCAGCGATTATGGATATCTTGTCTTGTTCTGGGATCATCAGACATCTGGCAAGTTAAGTGTGATCAGTGCAAGTCAGTATTTAGATGGCAAATCTGTAATGAATATTTCTCTGCTGTAGGAAGTACTGATGGTGATTTCAACGTGTTTGTCTCTTGAGTTTGCTTCAGTTCCACCACAGATGCTGTGGATGATAACTCCTGAGATGAGACATAAAATACGTTTATGCATCTCTGAATGCCTCCTATTCCATGTGCATGGAGGCATTTTATCCAAATAGTCACACAGTTTTTTGTGTGTGTAAATAGTTTGCTGTGCACGCTTTTCCCCGTACGTTGCATCAATGCTTTAGTTAATACTCTGTATACAGTTCATATTCTTAATACAGAGAAGTTCACATGTTACTAAAGAGGAAGGAAATTATGTAAGAATGCCCTCATGATGAAGCTGCCAGCTGAGTCCATCACCCCCCTCTCTGCGACAAGGCAGTGGAGCCCCGTTCCCTTGGGCACAAGAGGCCTGGCCCATTCCGTGGCTGCTGTGGAGCAGAACAGTTCCCTTCTCAACCCTTGTTGATAAGAGAGATGTTGGCTGTCCATGGTGGTAAACTTAGCAAGAGTGAAGAGGTACATAACTGCTGTCTGGGCAAACAAAAGCAGTAAGGGCAGGTGGGATGTTGTGGGAAGCAGCGTTTTACAGGGAAGGCAGTGGGGACTCTTGTGCCTGGAGAAGGAGCTCACTGGAGGGATGTGGAAATTAAAGGGGAGCATGAATTTAAAATGGAGCGTGGCTGTGTAAAAGCTTTGATGAAATGATCCTTTACACTGTGAAAACAAAGACACCTAAATCGTAGGTGGATGAGGCAGGGCCATTAGCTGACCTCAGAGTGCAGTTCTCCAAATTAATGGTCCTGGAGCAGCCAGCTGAGGTGATTTGGCTTTAAAAGTCAGATGGTTGGGAGCAATGTGTCTGATGAAAGTGTCCTTAGCTTTTAGACATTTAAAATGTTTCAGTTAGTTTTGAAAAGATAGTTTGTCTTTGGGAAAAAACAGGTGCTGATGTGATGTGTGTATTGGAACAGTCCTTTTCTACCAGCTTCAAGAACTTCAGTTCTATTTCAGCCTTACTGAAGAAAAAATAGTTCTTAAAATTTATCTTCATCCTTCCTCAGGAAGGATAGAGCCTAACTGGGGTGTTTCCCAGAGAGCTGGTTTCGGAGTTACTGACTGGTAATGATGAGTGACAGAATTAGCATAAATTCAGAGATACGGTTGGCTGGTGCCAACTGGCTGTGTGGGTATAAGAGTCGCTCTTGGGAGCGATGACAGAGCCTGATTTTTATCCCTCTCTCCCACCCCCCCACTTTCCCACCCAGACTGCTGAATATCCGACTGGATATTAAATACTTGAAAATCAACCTACTTATCAGCCTGGAGCAGGCTCCAGGGAGGAGGTTTGGAGAGAGAGGGCTTGTTTGGGGTGGTGTTGCCCACGGGGGATCTCGCCGTGGGTAGCGCCGCGCGCCAGGAGTGTCCGGCAGCCGGGGGACAGCAGAGGAGGCTGTCCCTGGTGGGTGCCTGGGTGTCAGTCCCTGGCACCCTGAGCCCTGCACGTTGCACGATTCCCCAGCAAGGTTTGCTGCTGGTGGCTCCCAGCCAGCTTGTCGTGTCAGTGTTGAAAACTCTGGAGCACTTCTCCAAACGCCTGGAACCTGTCTCGATCTGCCCGGTAACCGCGGTGTCTCCGCGAGCTCCACGCGCAGGGCAGGATGGCTCAGCTCTGCCGGGCTCCTGGCCACAACTGGCCGGCTCCTTGGGGCTGGGCTGGGCCATCCACCTGCCCTGGAAAGCCCAGGGTGTGGTGGAGACCACAGGAGCTGTTGGTGTGGCCACCCTGTGCTGGCCCGGCCAAGCAGGTGCCAGGGTTGTACCCACACTGGGCAGGGCAGTGGAGCGCTCAGTGCCTGTTCTGCTGCCTGGGTTGCAGCCCTGGCCTGGGAGAAGTGGAGGCATGGATGGGGAGCTGGGGTGGTGGAAGGGGTCAGGAAGGGGCTTCCCTGGGGCTGTGGCTGCTGCAGAGCAAGAGGGGACCTCTCACTTGTCCCCAGGCTTGGAGGTGAGGGGTCACAGACACCTCCCTCCTCACTCTTCAGGATGCCATCTACCAGATACGGATACCCATGCTTATAAAAACAAAATCAGAGGTCAAATGCACCATTTCATGGAGTTTTGGATGTTTAGGAATGACCATTCCCTGTTTTGCTGTCTCACTGTGTTGGGTACCCACCGTGTTGGACACCTCCCTGGTGATCCCATGTGCGTGCTGGAATAGTGAGGCTACAAGATGGGAATTTCTGGATCTGGGCAGCATTGGGAAGCATCTCCCAAATGCACGCCCTGACAGCAGCATTGCCTTGTTCCCAGCATGTGCTTAATCAACTGGATAAATAGAGGAGCTATTCAAATGGGGCTACTGAAAAGCACCTGCAAAATCTGTAGTCACTGCTGAAACCCCAGTCCCTGTATGCTGATTAGGCTCTTGTTTTTAAAAAACTTGCAGTGAATATGTTTAAATTCTGCAATAAAGATATTTTCCCTAATTATTTTCTGCTAAAATACACTTTTAAGATTGGTTGCTCTGATGCTGAAGAATACTTAATGCTTCTTCCCTCTTACTGGTGTAAGAATGCAATCCTGAAACATTTTCAGTTTTTCTAATATCATTTGTAAGATTATTATTGGAAGTATTTCTTTATTTTTTTGGGGCTTACTCATGAATTGTGTGACTACTTGTTTGAATAAAGACTAGGCAGTAACCCTATTAAAATATTTTTTTCTAATTGCTTAGAATTAATATCCTGCTTGTGTAGCATAACTGTATTGAGCTTCAAAGGTAGATTTATCATGAAATTTCACAGGTATCATTTTATTTGAGTTGTCTCCTGCTCCCCACCAGCACACACAGAGTACAGGTCAGTTCATGCAGGTTCTGTGCTGTGTGTTACTGCTTCTGTTGTTTGGGTGAGATAAAAACTTGTTGAACTACTAAAGTGGACAGAGTTTAAAATTACAGACACATTACTTTCCTTTGCAGCCATAATATGTTTGTTTTGGCAGGCTGTCTCTTCACTGGAACATGGAACAGTTCCTTTTTTTGTGATTATTCACTGTTTTCAGTCATACAGCACCAAGTATTATTCATGGCCCTGGAAAAAGTTACTCCTTTACAAAACAAAAGCATAGGAAGTGTTCTGAACTCCCTCATTTTCGTAATTGACAGGTATTAATGATGTGTGGGTACCCAGTGCAGTGACAACGTGCTCTAAATTAATGACCATCACGGGGTGTTTATGGCTTGGGAGCCTTCCCTGCCCCTCCAGGTGCTGTGGGTGTCCCAGTGGCCGTGCAGGTGTGTGGTACCTGCCAGGATGATGCTCCCTGGATGCACCACGGAGTAAGCACCACGTTCACCTGGGCTAGTGCTAAGCTTCTCCCACATGGTGGAGCTTTCACCCTCGACTTGACCACAAAAAGACATTTATAAAGTGCAGAGAGGCAGCTCAGGAAAGGAGGGCTCTGCTCTCCTGTTCCCCATTCCTAAGATTTGTGTGTCACCTCTAATGCTGTGTTTGCCCTGTGCAGACACGGACCCCATGGCTGTGCCAATGCCTGCACATGGATCAGTGGGATTGGGGCCCCCTGCATCCCTCCAGGTTCCCATGGCATCTCCTGCTGGCCTGGAGCTGCAGGGCCCTGCAGTGCCCAGCTGCTGAACCCCCAGCTGATTTCCAGCTGAAAAAGGCTCATCAGCTTTGCATCACATCCAACAGGTATTGCCCCATTCCCCCACCCAGCTTTGCCATTTCCAAGCATTTTGCTGGTTTTGTCATCAGACAGGAGTAGTGTTAGGAATTAGGGTTAATGATTCTTACAGCAAACTGCTTTTGAACGAAGTATTGAAGAATCTGAGAGTTTGTGTAATTTGAGCTATACTTAGGAAGTGAAAAAAAAAAGTCTGCTGCTGAGAACAACTGCCTATTTTTCAGAAATCACCTAGTTCTTTTTCATTACTTGTTTATAGTATTTTGATGCTGTGCAGCCTTTAAAGGAATTCTTTGCTTATTTGGTCCAACTGTAACTCACTTTAATGCTTATCTATTTTCTTATAATATTTAGCACAAGAGGTGCCCTTTCCTTTTTTTTTTTTTTTTCCTCAGGATGTGGTGTCTTTTTCTTTTCTTTTTCCCCCCCTTCCAGTAAGGAAAACACCATTTCCTCCACTGCAAATGAGTAATGGTGATGCAGGTCAGTTCAGACTCTCATATTGCCACTTGTTTACATAAAAGTGATCTGTTCTTCTGAAAATCTGTAATTGTCATGGGAACTGTGCATTAATTTTAAACTCACCTTGTTCACAGCACAGAAATGTATTTTCCCCCTATTTTTCCTAAGGTTGGAAATCACAGTTGTTTTTTCTGCTGTCCCTCTATTTGCTAGAAATTTGGTTTTGCTGCTGAGGTCCTTCAGTGCCTGTGTGGCTGCTGCATTGCAAGTTCTGCCACCTGGCCCCTTCTCCCTGCCAAACTTTAGATTTCTTTGGTCTTGCTCTTTGCTATTTCTGAATCAAACCCTCGAAACTTTTTTTTCCCCAGTCTTCTTCTGCCTTGCTATTTTCTTCCCCCCTTTATAAAAATAAATTGCAGAGCTGATCTGGCTGTTGCATATCTGCCCAACTGCTCGTGGATTCTCCCATACCAGGGAATAAAATTTCTAACCCTTCGTGCCTGTTCTTACAGCTCAGCTGGCTGCATGCTTAGATTTTTCATTATAGGGCCCTTGCAGAGCAGATTTAGAATGGTTTTATCAAGTGATGAGTGAGTTAAGTTCTGTGTTTTGCAATAGGAACAAATGTTTTCAAATAGTAACACCTTGTAGTGAATAAAATGATGCTCCCAGTCACTGGATGGTTCTTTGGCAGTGGGAGACTTGGATTTGTTGGTTGATATTTTCTAGGTAAGAGTAAGTAATGGCTTCTCCCCATAAACTCAGTAACATTTTAATTTTGGTGATTCAGTCTTTAATATAAATACAGTAAAGTGACAGGCTTCATGCCCTTAATATTTAGAGCTTTTAGTCATCCTTAGAATTAATTCTGGTTTTGGCAGAAGCATTTGTTATTGAAGAAGACACAGACTCAGATATTTAATTACTTGGATTTCTTTTTTTAACACATTTTAGGAACATCTGTGGATTCTAATGAAGCCAGTGAGGATCCCAGACCCTAAAAACTGCCTAAATTTTTACAGCAGCATGGGAGGAGGGGACAGATTAGGGTGGAGGGCAGGGTTCTGTGAAGATTCCTGGCACATATTTTCAGATGACTTACTGTATTTTTAGCTGGTGGGTATGTTTGGTGTCATTCATTTTAGGCAGTAAGACCATCCCTTTATACTGCTCCAATTTCTGAGTTTTCTGTAAAATACAGTGGAGTTTTCTTGTGGGGCTGATGTAGAGTTGGCTGATTCTCAGCTGTGAAAGAAATACTTACGTTGATTATCTTTGCTTCACTGTTTTCTAAAGATTTCAAGAGGTTGTGCTTAACATTTCAAAATTAGTTAGAGGACTCCTTTCAGACTGCTAAATTATACCTATGAGGAGGCTGCAAAGCGAGCTCTGCGTGCCTGCCTCAACTTAGCTGCTCTTGATGGCACTGCAAATAAATTATATATGTAAGCAAATTATTTTGAAAGCTGTAGCTTTTAAATTGGGACAGGGCTTCTCTGTGTGTTCATACATCTCGTGCTGGAGCTGGTTAACAGGTGAATTTGAACCTCTTCCAAATTTGGTGTCGTATTTTCAGACAAGCACAATGCACAAATTCTCCTTTCTGCCCTCTACAAAGAGGAAGGAAGGGAAAAAAAAACCCCAAATCTATTTCAGTGCTTTCTCAGAAGTTTGCTTGTATAAATTTCTCTTTTTCTATGAAACTATATTTTAAAATTCTTGAGGACTGCTAGAATAATTGTGCTTTTTTAGTGAATCCTAGAGATGAATGAGAAGGATCTGTCTGGACTCTTAAAAAACACTAGTTTTAAAATAAATAAAAATATTTGAAATAATAAATTATGTAACTAATGGCAACTCAATAGTTTGAATAATGTTAATATATTTTTGAATCAGCATGGGATTAGCAGATGCTTTTGCATGTTTATGCAGGCTGGCATTTATGGCAACATCAGTGAAGCTTTTCCTTCACCCTCAGTTGTATCCAATGTCTGCCCTGACCCGAGAGCCTAACTTGCTTTACACAAAGAACACAGACATCACCAGGTTTAAGAGTTTTTGCCTTCTAGTCAGTTCTTTTGTTCTCTGTGGTCTTGTAATTACATTTTCTTAAATGCAGTTCTCTCCACTGTTGTGGTGCAGAAGAGTTTCGAGGCAGGGAACTGTGCATGTGCAGCAGCTCCTGCGAGTGTAAACTAAGAGGAGAAAAATGTCTCTTATCTTTTTCCGTTATCTCTGCTTGCCTCACTCTTTTGGGGGTTGGTTTCCACCTCAGGAACACATGGCTGCCAAATGAATCTAGTGAAAATCATAGAAGTAGTGCTTCAGGCTTCGGGGTGACTTGTTTCACTTGTAAATGAAAATATTCCGCTGTATTCTGAGGTCCTGTTTTGTTCCAGATAAATCAGCACATGGTATCAAATTAACTTCATTGTTCCTACAGATATTCTGACTTGGGTGTGTTCTTGCAAGTTTTGTTAAAATTAGGGATTAATCTGTAGGTTTAAAATAACCCAAAGTGAGTGTTTGCCTCTGTTGATACCCTGGGAGCTGCGAGTTCTTGTGTGCTCAGATCCCTGAGAGCAGGGCTGGTGAAGTGGGCAGAACCTGCTGCTGGGGTTTGTGTGTGACCCCCCTAAAGGAGCAGCAAGGTGGCTGCCCTGGAGTCATTGCCTGAACATCGTGGGCTAATCTAAGTGGCATCCTGGAGAGTTGTGCTGTAGCATTCAAGGCAGCAGCACAAACTGATGTGACTGATGGTATTTGTGGATTATATCAACATCAGTGGATTATCTGCAGCAGCAGGAGGAGGAGGACTGGAGACAAGAATGAATAATATACTAAACAACTAACTAAAAGTGGCTACTGAACAGGAAAAGTAGGAGAATTATACACTGTAGGGTTTACAGTTGTTCTGTACTTGCCATCCTTTTGGTAATTTCTGTAAGAAAAATTGGGAAAACCTAATGGAGGGATGACAGCAAAAATTAGGCAATTTTCTGGAGAAGAGGAATTGTCTTGGGGAGGGAGTTGAAGTATTTGTTACAGCTGGGTTTAGTTAACAGAAGGTGAATTGGGTTTGCCATTGAGGGTGGTAACATCTGGGACAGCTCTTTATATCTTGTAAATGAAGAATTTCTGAGCAGTGTAATTTGTTTTAGCAAGAATTGGTTTGCTCAAGGGTTTCAGTTGTAGCCAAAGGGAGTGAATATTTACAGGAAAAGGCAGGGGAGGAGTTCTATTCTATAATCAAACCCCACCACTGTATTAGGAACCAGTTTGCTTAAAGGTGGCATTACTGGACAGCATTGCAGAAAGCTTGAGGTTTTGACTCAAAATAGGTTTGGCAGCACTGAGTAAGAGTCTCGTGTGTGTGTTTGTCTGCCAAGCACAGTATTTAAATGATGGGAGCATGTTTCTTTGTCATTTAGCCCTCTTGCAGAGAGCAGAAAGATCTTAACCAAAAATTACAAGTAATTTTGATCCAGAAACTCTCTGCAGCAGCGAAATCGTTGTCTTGCTGTTCATATTTATCGTTGTCTTGCTGTTCATATTATCCTTGGTTCTAGAAATAAGAATTTAAGTGACTTGAGTATCCTGATTACACGTTTTTGATGGCTTCGGTAGAAGGTGTCATTCCAAGAGTAGTTTCTTCCTAAATAAAAAAATAATTCTGTAACTTTCATGTGTGCACTGTTTCTAGGTGTAGTTATCATAGGCCTAAATTATTTAAACCATAAAGCAGCATCTCGCAGGAAATTTCTATTCCTATGATTTTTTTTTAACGTATAAATATTTCAAGTCTATGCAAAAGACAAACCTTGTATAAAAATACTATATCACCCATGAGTAGGAGAAGTTATTAAAGGTAGGCACAGGCTGAGTAATGAAATGGGGACATCAGGTTCCTCAGAATAGCCTGTTACTAAGGGATGCTGAATCCAAGGTAAAAACTCCTGTTTCTTCTCATTTCTACTTTTTTCAGGCCTATTTCACTCTAGGCCTTGAATATATCCAATCTGATGTTGATGATGGTAGTTACTGGGGATAATGATCAGCTGTTGCAGCAGAAGGATTCACTCAGATTTTTAATTTAGGAAACAGAATGCTGATTTTTTTTTCATAAACTTGGCCAGCAAACAGAAACCAAGATGATGGCAGTCTTGGATGTCACTTTAGTCTTCTATCTGCTTTCCCAGGGATCAGCAATTGTACTTGGACATTTAAGTGGTTTGGTCAGCATTACCTTTTTCAGCCTTTATATTTCCATAATAGTTCATAAACCTGCAAATAATGGTCTGCTCTGAGCTGAGCCAAAAATGAGTAATTTCCTTTTTTCTCCACAGTACCTCAGAGCTAGTCTGTAAGATTCTCCCCAATGGAAGAATGAGATATGTAATATACTGGAACCAGGACTCATAAGGGAACCAAAATTAAATTAAAATAATCCTAAGAATCCTGTTCTTTTTTTTTTTTTTCCTGCATGGGAAGAGTAGTCCCTTCATCCTTCATCTATCTTCCCAATTGCCATTTTAATAAGCTTTTAGGTGTTTATTAGAAAATGTGCCATTAACTTGCATCTGTTCCACTCCAGGAAATTGGCTGTTATCATCTGTTTTCTTCCCAAAATATTGGCTACTCCCTGTATGAGACTTTACCCCCTTAAATACAGTATTAAATATGGTGTTGATGCAGGCAGAGTCTTCTTGTGCCTGTTCTGTTTTCCTGCTGTTGCTGCAAACAAATGTGAAGAATCTTTCCAAAAAGAAAAATCCTCAAGGATCCTTCATTAGATGTACTCCTGGGAATTGGTAATAGATACTTGAATATCATTCATTTTAGGAGCAGGATTTTGATGCCTATTAAAATCAAGGTGCATGCTAAATATTTACTCTGTTTGTTTGGAAATGTGTGTTCCTTTTAACACAGCTTCTCTTGCAGAGGAAATGCACAACTCACCAGAGCACTGGGCGGTGCTTCACAGGGATATCAGGGTTTCCTCTGAATTGGGACCTGAATTTCCCAATTCCCAAATGATGCCGTGCAGGCCCTTGGCTGCCCTTGTGCAGGAGCAGATGGTACAGCCAGAAGAGCTCACAAGTTCTGGGGGCCAAGGCTTGCAGCAAGCAGGAGAAAAAAAAAAAAGAAATGTTAATTTAGGAACTCAAAAAATCCCCTGATAAAGAGAAGGGAGAAATGCCAAAGGGAAGGAACAATAGGGTTACTCTAAAAGTGGTGTTCTAAGCTCAAACCTAAGACTGAAGCTGTCCTGATCTCATCTGTGCAAGGTCTATAAAATCCAATTACTCTGATATGAGGAATTTAAATAACTAGAAACTTTATGTCTAGTCTTGTCTTGCTTTTAGCTTTCTTTACAGTGGGAAAAACTGTCCAAGTCAGTGATAAGGAACCATTTTATTTGGGGAGGAGTTTGAAACACCACCCAAGGATGATGTCATTCCTGACACTGTTCATATCCTGATTGGAAATCTGCGATGGTGAAAGAAAGAAGTGTGTATTAGGAATGCTGTATCATTATAAACCTATTAGGCATTGTTTTAGGTGTTCTAAAACAAGTCTTGGCATATAGAGCAGCTTACTGGGTTTAGAGGAGATTGATCTACTTTTTAACTGGCAAAAAAAAAAAAGAAATCATTACTCAGAGCATCTGGTAAAGTGATAGCACACGGATTTTAGGCTACAGTGGGTTTTTTTTTTAATGTGTTTAAAATGGAAAAGGTACCAAGGTCTTTGCAGGTAAAATCCAGCACTGTACTTTAAAACATTAAAGGAGAAAAGACTTGGAAGCATCTGAAAAGGAAGTGGATTGTTAGAGTTGCTTGAGAATTTCTTTTGCTGTCTGTTTAGGTAATCATAATTAAAAAATGCCTGAATGATCTTAATAACACATGATTCAACTGACAAGCACTAATTGCTCTCTATCAGGCCAAGAGAAGATGAATGTTGTCAAGAAAACCACAAGTCAGACAAGCTGATTCTCTTCTAGTCTGACACCATGTTCCCATGTACAAACCAGTTTTTACTGGAGTCTTTCCAACATCAAAAGAAAATCCTTGCCTTCCCATTAATTTTCGTTGCTGGCAGGCTCGAGCTGTTTGTGACGAGTTACTTTCGTTACTATTGCTGGGCTGCTCATGCACAGGGTTGTGCAAAGGCAAAAATGTAAACAGGTTTCTCAACTTCTCCTTATCTTTGTAGTTAAACTGAGCACATTCTTACACTGAAATATAAAGCATGAGGGATAAAAAAAACCTTTTTTTTTTTTTTAAATTGTCACAGCAATCCATTTCCTTTTTTTTTTTTCTCTTTGCCCTGCAATGTGCAGTGCACTGGGCCAGGTGGGATAGCATTATTTTTCTTCAAAGATGATCTTTTTTTAAGACAACCTATGCAAATGCAGTGAAAAATCCCAGTTTTGTATAACAGATGCTATCTGGCAGGATTTCCTGCAAGGTGATGTGTATCTAGTGCCATTTCTTGTCTTTTGTTTTAAAGATGCCCTTTTTGTCTGTGCTCTAGTCAAATTAAAAACTTGTTCTTCGTTGCTTGACTTTACTGTACTTCTTGATTTAGATACAAGCGGGAGGAGATGTTCCACATTGTTTCATACTTTCCATTTCTATTTGGACATGGGTTGCTCCATGGTGTTGTAAGGGTCTGGGCCACTTGGGCAACCATCTACCCAGATAAATCTAATGACCTTTCTTGTAAACAGGGTTTAAAAAACAGTGCCTGCTTTGAGCTAAGTAAATTCTGACTTAGTCACTCCAGTGTTAATTATGAAGGGAGATCATGTTATGTTTAATGTAGGTTTGAGACTCTTAAAAATAAAAACCAAGAAACCCTAGGATCTTATTGTAAACAGAATATCTCCTTTAACCAGATATTTTAAGTTGGATCATTAAACCTCTCCCCTGAGCTCAGTAGTGCCAATTCATCTTTTAATTAGTTTTTCTGAGGAAGAGGGATATTGACATGGTTGTGAATGTACCCTGCTCTCTGGAAGGACTTTAACTCAATCCACTTTATGGTTTTATGAAGATGGAAATCAGCTCCTTAAAACTTCACCATAATTCTCAACCTTCAGTTCTGAAACAGCACTGTCAGTTATCAATCTTTGTAATACTTCCCTGCCATCTTTGATGACTTTTAACTATTCTGTGGCCACCTTTAGCGTGTCTGCAGACAGGGTATCTTAAAAGGACTTTGTGCAAGTTGAAACTTGGAATTCTCACTCAAATTTGGCACTAAAACAGAGTCCCCTGTCAGCATCTTGGTGCTGGAGTTGAACCAGAGTGATAATGAACTCCATTTCCTTACCAGATTTCTTTGCTGGTAACAAAAACCCCCTTGCTGAAGGTTAATGTTGCAGCACAGAGGGAGGGATGGGTGAAGAACGTGTGAAGGGAGCACTGGGCATTCCTGACTTGTTTTCCAGCAAGTCCCAGTCCCTCCTGTGTACAGAGTCACCCTCACAGATATTGTTCCCCAGTGCTTGGCTCACTGACAGTAGAAATAAGTAAATAAATCAGAGTAGAGAGGCAAGACCATGAACTGACAGTGGGTTGATCTGTCATCTCAAGTCTCCTGAAAACAAAAAAGTACCTGTGTTTCTGTGTCAAAAGTATTATCAAATCTATCTAAAATTATAATAATCTCTGACAGTTTAACAACGTCACGGGTTATAAAAAGCATCACGATAAGTTCCTTTTCTCAGTTTTTGTGTGTTCTGGGGGAACAATAAATTCCCTTTTTCCTCAAATGGTGCCTGGTGCTGCTGCTGCACACCCAGGGATGAGGGGACATTTTCAAATTGGAGGGCAGAGCCCTGTGCTGTCACCTGGAGTTGAGATCCTTTCGGGGCAGCAGCAGGAGATTATTTGCTTGTTCCTACTTTAGAGTTTTCTGCAGAAAATAATGAGAACCCTAGAGTCTGTCCTGAAATGACAAAATCCTTTGCTTCTGTAGAAAAGTGAACAACTATTTAAAAAAGGAAAAGGGGGGAGGAAGAGGGATTAGCATGGAGGCTATGAGTGTGTTACCTGAAAAGCACCAGCCAGTCATGGGATATTCTGAAAATACCTATGATCAAATCAGTGGGTTAGATAGGATAATTCTGGCATGTATTTGAGTAAAATATATTTAAAATTGCTCCAGCACCTTCTGCTGTACAGAACAGAGCAGCATTGGGGTATCTGTAATACCAGAGTTCTGACATTTTGTGATGGTATTTTTTTTTTTTCAGTGGATTATATAAGAAATAATTTGGGAGTTTATTCATTGACTCTCTGGAGCAAGGCATCTCCTTTGCTATTTGTCCCAAGAGCAGGTACCAGGCTGCCCTTCAGGAGCAGATGTCCCCACTGGGCTCTGGTGGGCTGGGCAGTGCTGGTCCCCAGTCACAGCCGTGTGCAGGTAGAGGGTGCTGGCAGCTCTGGGCTGTGCTGGTGACATGGTGTCCCTGCACTGGGGCTGCTGCTCGTCCCCCTGGCAGGACAGGCCACAGCAGCCCTGCAGGTGCTGAGGTGTCTGCCTTTAGTGCATAATGTGGGTGTGATGAGCGTGCTCTTTGGCACGGCAGCGGAGGAGCAGCATGCCAAGGAGTGATAAGCAGTGCCATCTAGGGTTGAGCCTGGCCAGGATCTCATCCTCAGAGCCCTGGCTGAGCACTCAGCTGCAGCCCAGTGTGGAACAGTTCCAAGGGCAGAGTGTGTCATTACTCACGCAGAAATATGGTTTTCTTTAGATGATAATATGTATTTTAAAAGTACTGAATAGCACGCCCTGAGTCTTAGCAAGAACTTTTAATCCTCATGTTATATCCAAAATACATACCTGTGCCAGGGAGACTTAAGGTTGTTTTTGCTGGGTCTGTGATGTTATGTGAAGTCTGGGGTGTTCCATGGTGTGTAGGGAAGGGATAAAGCATTTGGGCTGTTATTTAGAACCTTCTGGCTGCCTCATGTGGGAGAACTTGTGCTTGAGGAAAAGTTACTGCATAAATTTGAAGAGGAATAATGGAGTTTGATCATATGGTTGAGCAGACCTACCCACGCCAGATGAGTTGCCCAGAAGTCACTGGGTATTCTGTCTGGGTCTTGATGGCACTGCAAACCTTATCTTTTTTGGAGTTGGGGTTGGAATTAAAAATCTCATCCTTTCCGTGAGGTAACATGTTTGAAGTTCTGAGCAGCAGTCCTCTGACAGCACATTCATGCATCTCCTTTCCTTTGCAGCTGAGGCATTCCTTAGGGGCAAAGATGGAGGAAAGTCAACTCCAGAACTGACCTAGAAGGAACAAAAATTTGTTTTACAGATTTCTCTGAGGTTTGTGTGTAGCTTTGGGGGAACTCATTAAACTTGACAGCAGATGCTCTGGTGTTGTCAGCACCATCCAGAAAGGCCCTGTGGTTTCAGCTTTGGATTGCAGTTTGCCACAATCACCCACATTATTTTAGGGTAAGGAATTGAAGAAGGTGCCAACAGTGAAGTTCTGTCCTGTCCTTCTGCACCCAAACTGCCCAGTCTGAGGCCTGCACTGCAGTTCTGGGCTTGCTGGGGACACTTAAGCACAGCCTTTGCACAAAGCCATGGAGGGCAAACCAAGCCCCAGCCCTGGATCCCTCTAATCCTCTGTTTGTCCCTGTGCCCTTGGCACACACAGAGTGCTGCCTTTCTTCAGGCAAACTCAGGAGCCAGTTCCCAGCTGCTGGGGGTGCCTGTGGGCAGGGTTAGGTTTGCTTTAATTTGCAGCAGTGTTTAAGGTCGAATGACTGTAACTTACAACAGCAAGATCATACTTTAGTGGACAGAAACAATTTACTTCCCAAACTGCTGAGCAGTCTGTTGCCAAATTATAGCAGGATGTACAATGCTCTGTGGATTTTATTTTTTTTTTCTTCAACTGGGGGGGTTTTCCTGGGTGGAAAACCCTCCCTATGGTGAAGGAATGTAGTGAGTTTATGTGAGGAGATGGGCTGGAGGAATGGAGGCACATCTGTCAACTGCAGCTTGTGCTCAGCAATTCTTGAGAATTCTGTGGGCTTGAAAGGCCCCTTCTGACCCATGTACCCAACCTTTGCTCAACTTTCAGTTCATCTTGAAAATTATTCATTTTCCAAGGAATTCACTTGCCTTTTGGTTGTGTGCTTTAGCCAGGGGCGTTGACAGTAAGCTCAAGCTGCTTAAAAGGTGGTTATGTTGGAGATGCCCTCCACTCCACCCCAAAGCAGCAAGCATGGTTTGCCTTGGCATTCCAGATCCCTGCTTCTTCCTGTTGGAATTTCTCTGTTTGCTAGCTTCAGGCTTGCTGATTTCCTTATTTATTTAATTTTTTTTAACCCCTCTTTTTTTTTTTTCCCTCTGAAAAGAACTGGTATAAACGTCTCTGTGTTCTTTCTTGGCTTTCCTGATCAAATGACTAAAGGCTGGAGTGGGAAGAATGTCTGGCCTTCAAGTCTGTGATCTGCTGATTCATAGATAAATATCCTATAAAATACATAGTTGAGCTGCTCTAAGTTTAGGGCTGAATATTCTTTCATGATCTGCTTGGGAAAGCAGCCACAACTTGACTCAGACTTTCCAGTTCAGTGTGTCTTGGTTGCAGTATGATTAAGTTCATCAGCCTGACTTAAAGTGAAGTCCTGGTTCTTGCTCCTGTGTGCTGAACTCATCCAAGTGCTCTTACACTCTTGGGGGAGCCAGGTGAGCAAGCCTTGATCTCCTCCTTGCAAAGCTGCATCATTGTAGGCCTCAAATAGAAATATTTGTGATCCTGGAGCATTTGAAACTCATCCTTGCAGGGGCCCAACTAAAAAAATTAGGCCTGGATTCAAAGTATTAAAAAGAAAAATCTGTTTATCAAACTGTTTTAAGAGTATGGGCAGAGAAAAGGCCAAAAGCTGTTTTCCCCCCTTTTTTTCCCTGTCCCGAAAAGGGAAGTTCAGAGAGGAACTGGTCTATGTAAGTAAGTTTTCTGTGGTGAAGAAAATAAGTGTTTTTGTAAAATTTGCACTTGTGGGGAAAGAGAGAAAAGGGAATAATGAAGATGAGTGCTGAACACAGTGAAATGTAGTCCCTACTTGGTTTTCTGTGGAAAAAAGTAATTATGTAGCAAAATAAATTATGTACAGTCTGAGAAGCACTTGTTTTCTTTCTTGATCTTGTTAAAGCATTTCTTAACACAATGGCTTTTTTTCTCAAGTATTAGCATTAATTACTGAAAATGTTAATAGGTTTTGTGGATTGTACAAGTGGGAAGACTAGAAACAACCTGATATTTCAAAAGAAAATAATATTCCATCCTCTAGATTCAAAGATAATTCAGGAAAGTAATAAAAGCTTGTGAAATCATATGGAAGAAAGCTTTATGTCACTTCACTCCTTCATCAGATAGAATGCAAACACTTCATTTCATTGGCCAAAACTCTGTGTCTTGGAAATGACCCTGCAATTTTTTATTTTGCAAGTCCCTGACTTTCATACATTTCAGTGGTCTCTTCCCTCCCCTCCTGGAGCAGAAATCTCACACCCTGCAAGTCTCAGGGCGTTCTGGCACTCGGGGCTGCTGCTTCCTGCAGTCAGCGTGCACCAACCATCACTCTGTAAATCACACACTGCAGGGCTTCATTAAAAATTTGGAGAACCATCTTATGACTGGGCTGATGATCTCATTTTATCCATACATGGTACTTATTAAATAAATACCTTTGAAGCATAGGAAACCGTCTGGGAACCAACTTGTGTTTCTTCCTCTGTTATCTTAATTCAATTGGAAGGACAGAAGTCCTGAAAATATTTTCTAAGGGAAATATACATTGGAAATAAAGCAGTGCTATTCTTAGCTCTCTTTGCAAACTTCCTACTTTTTTTTCTTTTTTTTTTTCCTTTTCCCTTGTGACTTTGCTGTTCTTCAGGTGCTTTAACTTTGTATTTACCCTGATTTCCCCCGAGGGGAGGATTCGCTGAAGTCCTGAGCACGTTTCAGACCTGACTCCAAGGCACCAGGAGGTTTTCCAAGAACTCATTCTGGCTGTTTCTATGAGAATCCTTGTCAGCACATTTTTTGCTGTAATGAAACAGTGAATAAACCCGTGTATTTTTGGTACCAGTGGTACACCACACCTCTAGCAGCCTGTCCTCTGAGGATGGGTGCACTTGGAGACTCAGGAATTGCACATCTTGTGCATGTTTGTGCTTCAGTTATGAGGAAGTGTTTGTGCCAACAGGCTGGGGCAGAAGCTCTCGGGAGTGAGCTCTTATTGTTTCACCAGGAAAAATACCCAGCCTATCCCCTTCTGTGGCTGTTACCTGGTTAGCTGGAAGTCAGAGCTGTGAAACCTAACCAAGGGCATCATCTCCTTCGGTTTGGTCTCCTTTGGAGGCATCCAGAGGAGAGATCCTGCCTTTGTGGGCACGCTGGATGGGAGGAATCTCCAGCATGATGCTCCATGTCCTGCCTGAGAAAGGCCTGTCACCCATCCTGTGTCTTTGTCCTAGCAGACCATTGGGGCTCCCCACAGATGGAGTTCCCTTGTCGTGACCTCTCAGTGCTGCACCAACTTTGCAATGAAAATGCCCCTTCTGAGCATCCCAAGGAATGATTCTGGCAGTTCCTCCCTAATTCAGACCCAGTTTGGACTGTGGCACTCTTTGCTTTAGCAGAGTGTTGCCTGCAGCATGCAATGAGCTCTTAGTTGCCAGGCCTTGTAGAAGGCTCCTCTGTTAGGAAAGTCAACAAATACTTTGCAAGGGGACGTAGCTACTCACCCAAGCCCTAATTTTTACGTAGTGGTGTTACCTCTGCAAAGCCAGCCTCTGTATTTGACAAGAGGGAGCAGCAGCTGGAAAACTCTTGATGAAGAGAAGGAGGAACCAACCACCCAGCATTTAGCCCAGCATTGCTGCACATTCTGTTCTGGACTTCCCAAATTGGATTGAACGTTTTGATTGAAAAGATTGTCAGCACTATGCAAATGAGAGGGAGAAGTGAAAGTGCATCTCGTGCAAGTAATTCCTATGTAGATAATTTGCCATAAAAATTTATATTGCAGTCCTTAAAACCTTCAGAGATTTATTCTGTCTAGGGAAAGGTGATTTATATGGTATTAAAACACTTTTTATGTTCCAGTCCTTTAGATTTAATGTTTATTGCCTATAAAAATGAAATCTTCCTGTGGATATTTAAAAGTTTTGGTACTGTGTGAAATATATATTCAGCTTAGAATCTGAAATGCTTTAGAGATGCAGTAAATAAGTGATGGAGTGTTACCTCAGGTTCACCAGCCTCGGCAGTCCAGCCTTACTCCAGGGCTGAATCCATTATGTAGGTGGCATTCTGCTTACCTTAGACATATGGTAAAGGAGAGCATGTAATGACAGAGGTAATGTGTAATTTTGTCATTCTGTTTTGGCTGAGTATTTAGGGCACTTTGTATATTTGGTTTTTTTGACTGATGTGTGTAGTCAGTATTAAAATGCAGCAGTAGCTTTTATCCTTACCCACAAAGGGCTGGATTAAAGCACAAGATTAGGGCATGCTGCAGGAGTGTCAAAAGAAGGAAAAGCATTCTGCATCATTTCTCTAAATATCTCCTACCTGTGGTAAGGGGGGAGCAGGGCAGGCAGTGCAGGGCTGCTGCAGTCCCTGTGGATAGATGGGCAAGCAGAAGTCTATTTCTCATCTAATTGTTGGTGATTTTTGCTATCTCTATTACTATTTGGGCAGACACAGAAGAAACTGTAGTGCTTTGAAAACATAATTCCCAACCTCACCCTCTCCCCTTTTATCATGGACAATTTTCTAGAGTATAGTCTGTCTGTCAAGAAATGTATCAAATACAGAGCATGAAGGATAGAGCAGCAGATCAAGTGAGGCTTTACACAAAAATAGGAGAGTGTGTGTAGGAGGTTGTTTTGCCTTGTAGCTTCTGTAATGGTGGTGCCCTGAAGAAGGAACTGAGGTAACACACTTTGCTTCTTCCCAAACATTTCCCAGCGTTTCAGGGTCCATCCCACAGCAAACCTGGGCCAGTTCAGCCCTAAACAATGTCCTGCTGAGTGCTGAGGGAGATCGAGGAAGGGCTGTGGAATCCTCTGGGGATTTTTCATCTGCAGCTGCAGGTGGATGGCTGCATGTGGAGCACAAAGATTAAAGAAGGATTTACAGCCAGGTAGCTCAGACACCCAGAGATGATGTGCTGAGGGCTCGCCAGCAGTGCTTCCTTTGCAGGGGTACATCAAACAGCAGCCAGCAATCCCTTCCCAAACTGCTGTTTCCTAGCAGGAATCTAACATTCCTGTGGCTGCCTAGCCAGATTCCCCTGGAGCCCCAAGCCCTGATGCCCGCCGTTCTCACACCTCTGCCTCCTCCCCGTGTGGGAAGAGATGGGATGCAACTGGGATGTCGCAATGCCAGGCAGCCAAGGGGATGGCAGCAGTTCAAGAGGAGCCCTGGTGAAACTTCCCAGGGCTGTAACTGTCTGTGCCCTGGCACGTGAGAGCCAAGGAAGCGTTGGAGTAGCAGTAAAAGTCAGGGATGTAAATGCAGCACTTGATGCTGCATGTTCAGCAAAGGTGTTTTGTTTGGTGTTTAGAGGCAAAGCCAGCCAGGTGTCCTCAGGTCTGAGTGGGTAAGGCAGCTCTCAGACTGGGACAGACAACAAAACACACCGAAGGAGTATCAGAATAAAACCTTTATTTAAAAAATATACAAACAAACAACCTCCCACCAAAACCTAACACACCCCCTCCACTCCATTTTTATTCCGGTCTGCAGAAAAACTTTGGGAAGCCAGGATCATATTCTAAATATGTTTTTCCTGGGTGTTGTGAAAGGAGTGCTTATAGGGTTGAGAAATACGATTTTGCTAAATTTAAGAGAAAAACAGTAGCTGAAAAAGTATTCAGGCATTAGCTGGTGGTTGGTGGTCTTGGCTCCCTCATTGCCCAGGTTTACATCCCTAAGGTGAGGAGACCACTGCATTTCAGGCTTTCTCTTCTCCCACTGCTGGTTCTGTGCATCCAGAGAATTTTCTGCAAGGTGTGCTCAGTGATCTGCTGTGGATGCCCGTCCATAATGCAAAAATTAAACTTGTGTTTTTTGAATACTGAAATCTGAAAAGCCTTAAGAGGTTTTAGGCTCTCTGGGAGGCTGCTGTTGGAGCAAATGTCTACAGATGTCTTTGTGTAGAAAAAAATTATTGTTTTATTTAGATTGTCATTTGTACTTATCACCCAAATACACTGCCAAAACCCAGCTCTGGTGGTCTGATAATTCCATGGTTTTGTGGAGTTTCATATTTGTTCACTTGCTGCTTCTGCAATAAGCTTAGCAGCTACATGTACATCCAGAAATGAGTTATCTTTTAAATACATACATCTTCTTATAGCTACATCTTTTTTTCCTCTTTTCCTAATCATGAAGGATCTAAACTGAGCAAGAAAGAAAATCAGTTTCAGAGTGAAACCTCTATTGTTTGATATAATGTGCAGCATGTTGTGTCATCTCAAAAAAGGCATTTTTGGATCAGTTTCATATTGTCAGGCCTGGGGCTTTATAGTGTTCCATGGGTTTTCTCAGCAGAAGTGTTTGCTGGCATTTGGATGAGGGTGTCCAACCTCTTGTCTGCATGTATGAAAGCTAAAATTTGGCTTCTCTTCAAGAGTGTCTAGATAAAGTATGAAGATACTGGAGGCAGTGATTCTGAGAGAGTAGCTCAGAGGTAATCCAGCCATTTATTTGTGGTTTGCTGAAAAAGCACGTGGGGATGGAGAATGGCAGCAGCCACTTCAGGCTGTTCACTAAAAACCTGCAGTTGGTTGCTCTAGGTCACCAAAATCAATGCTGGTTTGGGGTCAAAAGTGTGTTTCTGATTAAATGCATAATATAGATAGGAAATTGTTCATGAGGACTTGACTTTTGTTCCTGAAGGGCTTACACAATAACAGAATCATAGAACAATTTGGGGTTGGAAGAGACCTTGAAGATCGTCTACTTGGTTTCAGCCACAGCAAAAGAGAGGGGAGGTATTTCCATTTTATCAGAAAGTGGTGCTCTTTATTTCAGTTTTCATACAGGAGAGAGAGATGTGTGTGTATTTATAAATATGGACTGAAAATCACTGGACGAGAAAGTGCCTGGAAAAGGCACAAACATAAATGATTTCCTGGTAACGAGATCACTTGTGTCCCTGGTACATCATCTACCTCCCCAAATTGTCGGGAAGCAAAAATTACTGTATTGGAGATAACTATTTGTAGTTTCTTTCTGAGTGTGGGGAGGGAGTGAAGTAATCTGTTCCATCAGCTTGTAAAACGGAGCTAATTAACAGACAATCAGCACTGATTGAGACAGCTGCATTCTTTACTGAGGGATTGTAAACACTGAGTCTTCACAGAATTGTTTTTACTGCCCTAAAGTGCAAGAAATTGAAATTGTATTTGATAGCCAAAATTAAGGACTTTTTAGTGCCAGTGTATCATAGCGAGGTTGACAGTGCCACTGCAGCTAAATCTGTTGTTTTCATTCTAGGGTGATTTGTTACAGTGAATAGTGGAGGAATTCTGTAAATTATCAACAAAGATTTTTTTAAAAACTTGTTTTAGCTGTCCTGTCTACCTTCGTTGTGATCATGGAGCAAGTAGATATTGGCTGTCCATGGCTTGGTGCTCGTCCTGGGAGACATCTCCTGATTGGAAATGCCAGATTTGCAATGTTTAACAACTATTTTATGAATGCCTTTCTTAATACATCACTTCCGGAAGGTCTTTAAATAATTCCTGATGTACAGTTTTAGGGTTTTGCTATCTATTAGCAACGTTGGTTTAAAATCAGTCAGTCCATGTTAAAAATACAGAGAATAGTCCTTGTGGCTCTGAACCAGCACCATTATTAGCATAAAGCATGTTAGTTTTTGTTAAATGCAGTTCTGGCTGCTGTCAGCTCCAATCCGGCCTCCTTGTGACTGTACATCAGCTAATTTTACTTTATGACTCAATTCTGCTATTTTCCTTTTCATGTCACAGAAAATGAGCTTAACTAAGTACTGCAATATGTTGTTGGGAAACACCTAGAAAAGGCATTCTGCATTCCACCGCCTCTGCCTCTTGATTTCAGTTCAGTGTGAAGTGTGATATTTATTGGTATTTATTTATGCTGGACTGTAATCATCCAGTTTAAACATAAAAACCTGTAAAAAAATCTCTGAAAGGCTTCAAAATCTGGTCTTCTCTTCAATTGTCCAAAATGTCATGTTTGTTGTTGGCATTGGATGCCAAATATACATTTTGTTTGCTTCGTGTGTTGTCACACCAAACTGAGTCACTGTTTGGGATTTGGATCAGAAAGGATACCAAGATGCCTAAATGGGACTTTTTAGTAGTAGGAAAAGCCTAAATAAAGAAATGGTTGCTTTCTTGTTTCCTATTTATATCTATAATTTTTTAGAAAACATCCACCAGTTGCATTCACAGGCAACTTCTCAAAAAAAGAGCTGTATTTTTCCCATCATGGGAAACTGCCTAAACCTTACAGCAATGCCCAGAAAGTCAACAAACTCAGACCAAGGGAGGAAGCATGTTAGTCAGGAGTCAAGGACCGTTCCCTCAAAACCCTCAGCCAAATACTCTTCCTGCTTAAATTGTTTATCAAACAGCAATTTCATTTGCCAGTAATATTCTTCTGATCTTGTTTTTGTTACTACTGATTTCTTAACACAAGTTCCTCATCCAGCTTCCCCCTTGTCCCTGTCCTGTGCCCGTGGAGCTGTCGAGCAGCTCTTCCACAGGCAGCAAAAGCCACCAGTGAAGGAGCAATTCAGAATTTAAATGTGTCCCTGGATCAGCAGTAAAAGGGGAGGTGAAATTGGGCCTGCTAGAAGGGGGCCACTGGGCAGCGTTTCCATTATGTATTTTATAGGTTTTCCCTAGTGCACATGCCTGTGGTTAAGGATTTTAAAATTCTAACAACAAAAAATTCTAAGTTCTGCCTAGCCCCATCTTTCCAAACCATATTTGTCATGGTAGGATAGTTTATTCATCCATTATCCCATTTCTGCAATGCCCAAAAACATGAGAAGGGAGCAAAACACGAGGTGATTAGTTCAAGTCCATGGTAATTTTTTCCCATCCCTTAAGGAATTACTATGTTGAAATGTGGCTTTAAAAGTATTTTTAGGTTGCTTTTTCAGTGCGTATTTATACTTTTGTTGGTAAATATTTTATATCCCAATGTTAGGAAACAGCTGAAGTAGCTTTGAGATTGGAAATTGCATTTGTAGACTGAAGGATTATTGAGTGGGGGCTGGGATAGGCTCAGTCTGTAATAGTTAACCTTGTTAAAAAAAATAAAATTAATAACACATTTCATCAAAGAAAAATTGTGAATTTTTGTTCTAGAAGACAGTGTAGTTGGGAGTTGGGCGAAGTTGACTAAAAGCTGAGCAACGAGTTTGTTTTTACTAAGAATAAAAACAAAAAAGCTTGAGTTTATTTTTTTTTTCAAACAGCAAGTTCCCAGAACTCACTCTGAAACACGCCTGTGTGTGTACACATATTATTGATTTATTGGTGGCAACCTGTATAGCAAGTTATAAATCCTGGTCTGTGTTACAGGACGTGTCTTGCTTTAAGCCTGGTCATGCTTCATTTACCAGCACAGCTTAGGCTGGAAAGGGGAGTAACTCAATACTTTAAATGATGTAACAGAGCTTAGTTAAAGAGTTGAACTTTCTGATATTTAAACCACTCTTTTAAGACTACGTTTTACTTTGATCTGTGGTCAAAAGAATTATTTAATGTACCTCATGAATCTGATCTTCCTTGGAAGTAAGACATTAGCTGAAGGTGTGTTATTCCAAAATGGCAGTGTAATCCTCTTCCACCTGAGCACGGGGCTGCTGCATTTGGGCTTCAAATAGCAGGAGTGGGGCATTCAGTAGTTGGTAATTATTCATCAGTTAACTGCCTTTTATTTTATATGTTTTTCCAATTTAAGGGCTAAAACTCATTTTAAAATTGTCTACCAAAAATGTATTTTGTGGATCATGGGCATCTCCTGTCTGGAGCCTCCTGGTTTGCTGGGATCAGAAACACCGTGAACATGTTTTATGGATCATGGATGCTGTGTATCTCCTGGCTCCCACTTGGCTGGGATCAGAAACGTGGTTAAGCTCTTGGTTTTCCCTCAGTGTCCTTCTTCATTCCCTGTCACCTGTGTGTGTGTGTGTGTGTAGGCCTGAGGAGGGGACAGGGGACATTCCTCCTGCCCCAACCGACCGTGACACAAGTGGAGGGGATGGGCAGGGCAGCCTGGCCCTGGTGGGACCCAGCGTGCCATGGTCTTCACAGAATGGGTTTTATGTTCTCTATGGCCACTTCACCCAGGGGATAATTGGCTGCTGTGGTGTGTGGTCAGAGCTATGGTCAGTACGGCCGCCGGCCTTGGGGTTTGGTCAGCCTTTGATCAACCAGCGAGATAGGAGGTCAAGCAGATGGACTTTCCACTGGATCTTGCCCAGGCAAGGGCTGTGCAAGCAGCAGTGGGTTTCCTTTGGTTTCCCATAATTTATTTTATTTGGCAGAAGAAGATGCAGTTTGAATCCCCACCACCCTGTAGCTGGCCTGAAAGTCACAAATACTAAGCTGAGGCATTTTTTGTTTCTTTCACAGTGATTAACTAGTTTGTACGTGATGAACTTAATTTTATCATAGAAAACTGGCACAGGGCAATTGAGCAGGTGTTCACAGGGCAGTGTTGTGACTTCATGGCCAGTGGATGGTGGGTGAGCAGATTGCTCCAAGTTGGAGCAGCATTGGCTGCTTCCCACTGTCCCCTCGCTATATCCATCCAAAATCCTCCCTTCTGGGAAGACTCACCGCAGCAACACTTAAATTAACTCATTACTTTTTAGCTTTTTCTGTTGTAGCTATTAAAGCAACCCGTTTGAACTTTTGCTAAGTGGAAGAGTGTGAAAATGATGGTGTGGGAAGTGGGTGAAGCTGTAGGCAGCTCCGCAGCGGGACAGGAGCCGCAGCCGGCTGGCTGTGGATGTGCTGTGCTTGCAAAACCAAGGGAGCCCTTTCCCCAGCAAACACTCACTTTTTAGCAAATTTATGTCCTTTCAAAGTGTGACGAACTGCAATGCAAAATCAAGCAGAGTGTTAAGTAACTGGTGGAGTGGGTTTGCTGACAAGTTTCTCTGCCGTGTATCCAGCCCAGACTGCGGGTCTTTGGGTGAGGTAATGGAAGCTGGTGGTTTCACACTGTGGAGCTTCTGTGGAAGAGCAGCTTGGGAGAAGATGGGAAAGGAGCAGGCTGGGAGGTGCAGAGAGAAGGGAGTGCTGCTGGGTCTGGTGAAATCCACCTTCCAGCTGGTTTTTAGCTTGCCCAATGCTTGAGGTGAATGGTGCTGCTGTAGGGGTGAGGTGAGGGTGGACCTGGTGGGAACAAAGGGATTAGTGAGAGTGTGGGGTAGAAACTGAGCAACAGGAGGAGGAGAGAAGCTTTGGGGTGAAGGTTGAGGGTGCTGTGAATGAAGCCTGAGCAAGATTTCTGGAGAGGAGTCAGAGCACATCACCCACGTGGTGCCACTGTGAGCAGCTCTGGAGACCCTCGGGCCTGGGACTTGTGCAGTCTTTCTGCACCTCGGTTTGAGGAGGATGGAAAGAGGGAGTAAATAATGCTGGAAGAAGAAAACAAATTGCCTTTTGAAACAAATAGGCAATGTTTCATTATTTTCTTGAGTGAGAGAAGAAGCTTGTTCAGTACAGACTTTTGGATGGTCTCCAGTTCTTTGCATTTTCTAAAAAGTTTTGAAATGAAGGTGTAGAAGTAAAAACAGGAATAATCATCGTGGCTGTGGCTCTGCCAGGCTTTTCCCCTCGCAGTGCATTTGTTGCTGGCATTGCTATTTGTGTGGTTGCTTTCTGCTGATAGTAGCTCCTTTCAAAAAGCCAATGCTACCTTTCCCCTCTTGCAAGATGGTTCGATAGGCTTTGCCTACATTTGTGGCACTGGCTGTTGTTGGTTGTGAGCAGACAAAGCCACAACACCCTTTTTTTTTAACATTTTCCTTTTGTTTTTTTTTTTTTTTAGTAGCCTGCTAATTAAGATAATTTTATTGATGGCTCCATTGGCACCTCTGTTCTTGCTCTCTTTGTTCTGTGCAGTGGCCACCACACACGTTGACTTCCAGTCCCAAAAGCATTGCATAGAGCCCTATATTTAAAGTTAAAGCTTGTTTAAAAGCTTACTTGGAGTCAAATTACTTCAGTATGCGGAAATAAAATGGGTTTATTGAAATTTTCTAACTAATTCTGTGTGTGAAAGGTACTTGCATCAGTTTGCCAAGTGGCAGAATGCTTCTTAAGAAATGTTTTAATGCTTGTGGGTTTTTTTTTTTTCTTCCTCTGGGAGTGTAAATTACAGGTATTCTGGTCTTCATTATTTGTTCAGCAGTCACTGTTGAATTGTAAGATGGGATCATGGTTCTTGAGATGTTGTGCTCTTTTTGGGTTGTCTGGTCTTTCCTTTTGCTTGTTTTAGAAAGGGGCTTTACAGCAAGGCTGGCACGAACTCTGCTCACAGAATCCTTACGATGTTTTACCTTTCTAAGCACTTTCAGCTTAGAACTGGGGCTGGCCTTTTACAGTCAAAACAGACATTAATAAAAATTCCCAGTGTCAGCTCTGTGGTTTTTCCCCCAGTCATAATCTAGAGTGTTATCAGGTGAACGTGGCTCTGTTTTTCCAGAGGAGCAGACCAAGCTTTCAAAGCAGTTTATAATTTCTGAAATATTTCTGAAATACTTACATAATCGGTACTGTGGCTTCTGGACACATGAAAATGATGAGGTTTTGAGATTGAAGGGTGTGTTGCCTCATGGAGCAGTTAGGGAAATGTAAAATTTCCCCAAGACAAGTAGGCTGTGCATGTGCAGAGTTGTGCCAGACGCTTCTGCACTGGTGTCATCCTGGCACCAGGAAATTTTCCTTTAATAGGAAATTAAACATTGCAAAAAGCTACATTGAGAGCTTTGATAGATCTGACAAATGCAATCCTGTGAGAGGATGAAAACAGGAATGAGACTTCTGAAAACTCCTTTCAGTAGCAGATTATCAGTAGACTGGGGAACTGATTGAACTGGTGATAAAGGGAAATACCTTAAATACACAGAAACAGGATTTCGGGGGAAGTGGTTAATGCTACATTTACTGGTAGAAGATTCCTAATCTACATGAAGTTGTGGTTTGTGTCAGTCCTTGTAATAAGTAAAATGAGGTTTATGGTGAATCACAGAATCATTAAGGTTGGAAAAGACCTCTGAGATCCTCAAGGCCAACCTGTGACTGATCTCCACCTTGACAACTAAGCCAGAGCACTGAGTGCCACGTCCAGTTGTTTCTCAAACCCTTCCAGGGATGAGGACTCCACCACCTCCCTGGGCTCCCATTCCAATGGTTGACCACTTTTTCTATGAAAAAATTCTTGCTGCTGTCCTGTTAATCTCTGCAGTCATGCTGAAGGCTTTCAAAGGCACAGCCTAGGCTTTGCATCCATGTCTAGAAGCCTACCAGGAAATAACCTTGAAGTTTGTCTTAAAGTTGTGATATGTGTTTCTTGCTCCAGTGTAGGAGTTTTGTGGTAAATGCAGCAAGGATTAAACACTTAAATGTGGGAGAATTACAATAGTCTGGGATACAGTTATGTCACAGTACTTACAGATAGTTATTACAGGTTTTTGTAACTTCTTCCGTGTGAGCCATGGGAATGCTGGTTTGAAGCAGAGACTGAGGACTAGTTATGGTTGTTGGAGCAGCTTTTGGGGGAATTGGGATGCTGAAGTGTGGTGGTTTCTTTGGTTGTGAAATACCCATGGCAGGGCAGTGGCCAGTAACTGTTAGAAGTGGGCGAGGGAACAGAAACTTCATAAATATCCAAGAAAGTTCAATTTCTTTCTGAAATTGTTTTCCTAAATGAGTAATCTTTAGGACTCAACTTTGAGAGCTGCCACCCAGCAGCTCTCAGGTCTCAGGAATGGAAGGGCTGACTTGAATCTTCTTGTGGTGGAAAGGGAAGGACTTGTTGTGCTGAGCTGGGCAGTGGTGCAGCCCTGCTGCTGGGTGTTTATCAAGGAATGCATCTGGTAGGCAAAGACATGTCAGCCATAAAGGAAAACAACCTTGAAACTCGCCTGCAGTGAGCCTGGAGTTTCGTAATTACTTGGGGTCAATCTCATTGCAGGCTGGTGCCAAAAAGGGGGATTCCACACCCCCCTCACTCCAGCTGTGTTTTCCCACCTCCCTGTTGTACTGGTGCCATTTCTTGTGGGCACACATGGGCCCTGAATGGGGAGCTGATTCGATGCAGCAGAAGTTAAGAGGGGAAGGATGGGATGTTTCCAGCAGGCTGGCTCTGCTCTGGTGGATCCCAAGCAGCCATGTCACCATGGGGTGACAGAGACAGGATGAACAGAAAAGATTTGGAAGTACCTGAGTTAAGAGAACATAAATTCATTCTAAGGTGATTGTTGTTACACTGGATTCACCCTCCTAGTTTTAGATTTTTTATTTCTATACTGCCTGAAAGAAAGCTTTTAATGTTTGTTTTCTGGGGACTGCTTCTAATGACTCCCACACTTAGGAGCACAAGACTTTCTTGTCTCCTCTCCTCCCACTGCCTCCCTCCCACCCCCAGTAAATTTGTTAAAATGGGTTAAAGTAGAAACCCTGGAGAGAGTTCTTTAGTTATCTCTGAACTGCCCTAAATCGATGGGACTTTGGGGCAGGGGGAGGGATAATGGTCTTATTTGTTCTCTCTCAAGATGTGCTCCAAGCAGTGACTCCCTTTCTGCAGGGGTGATTGAATGGTGGCTATTTTGGGCCAGAAAGTTCATTAGCCAGTGTTGAATCAGAGGAACGAAAGCTTCCAGGCTTTGAATCCTTTCCACAGCCAGGTCATTGCTGCAACACCTTTGAGCCCTGGTTTTTGTTAGCTTTTCCTCGGAACCCTTTTGATTTCAAAGTGTGAAGGATGATACTGAGACACGGGCTCCTATTTTTGACTCTCCAAGACACTTCTCTCTGTGCAGAATTACATCTCCTTTTACTTGTTACCTGCTTAGAGGGTGATTGCAAGGCCTGGGCAAGTGTTTACCTCTGAGTTTTACACAGTACTCAGGTTTGAAATGTTGAAGTTACTACTATTTACTCCTTAAAATGAGCTTGCTTGCAGAAATAATGCATTGGCCACATTGATTTTTTTAAACAAATTGGGCTATCTCATGAGATTAAATCACAAAAGTGTGAAAAATCTGCCATTAATGCTTCTGGATTGTAATCCTGTATCTATTATTAGGTTTAAATAAATGAAACTTGCATTGTACATGGTTCAAATCAAGTAAGGAAGAAAAGATTAGCGATTTTCCAAACAGTTTTGATTTGGGTCTTATTAACTATGATATGGCTTGAAGATTTAATATCTTATTTTGTATTAGATCATGGGGTTCCTCAGCTGGAATTGCATCTTACACTCTGAGTCTCTCCTCAGTGCAAGATCTGGAGCTGGTGGGCTCCAGCCCCCAGTCAGACAGCTCGGTGCAGTGGGGTGCTGGCAGCTCTCCTTGGCAACGCCTGCACCTCAGATGTCACAGAAGGAAATGTTTTGTGCTGAGGAATTATCAGACCTGTCCCAGAAGGAATTCACCAAGCAATGGGAAGGCGCCCGGCGCCGTGGCACCCCTATCAATCGAGCAGTGAGGGGGAGAAAGTTCTTTGTCATTTGCTTCCTGACTCTTCGTTGTAGCACAAAATATGAAATTTTACTTATTTTTTAATCAGTTCTTTTCCTTTCTTGTCTCTGAACTTAGAATCACAGGTCTTTAAAAGTCTTTCTTTTCCATTGGTCAGGTTCCTTGCTAGCACTCAATATCAGAAACCAAAGCACTTGGTTCTTTGCTCGACTGAAATTCCCTCTTACTTCATAATTTGTGTTTTCTTTGCTTGGCTCTAAATGTGTGCTTCCTTTTTAAATATAGTTTTCCAAGTTTCTGGCCGTACCAGATTGTTTATATTTTTTAAAAGCCTTCTGCTTAGCCGTTATATTGCTCTTTATAGTTCTGCTTAACCACATTGGTTTCTGTTGCTCTTTTTTCTTGCATAAACTTAGCTGGGATGAATTTCAAATGTGGTTTATCCAACTGTTAAGTATTTCCCACTTTTCTGCAATAGATTTCACATATGTTACAGAATTCCAAACCAAGATCTGGTGGACATATTGCCCTGTTTCTTTACTCAAAGTCAGATATAGAAGGATTTTTAAGCATTTCAGTGACAATATTTAGGTCACTGGCTCCAGCATGCTGCTTGGCTTCAAATCCATTTGTCATATTGAGCTGGTTTCTAAGGATTAGTATAACTATGGTCCATATATTTATTAAAAAAGAAAAAAAAAGAATCTCAATTTTATACTAATAAACCTAAAGGGGGAAAAAATATTGGTCCTCTTGAGCTGGGAACTGCAGAAGGCTTTTTATTTTCCCTCCAGAGGTCAAACTGTGGAAGACTCATGTCAATCCAGCCAGGATTTACCCATTCAAAGATGTATCTAAAATTAGGAATTAGGCTTTTTCAGAGTATTTAAAGAGTAGTATCTGTATCTATTGTCAAGTCAGCAACTTGCCCACTTATTTGTGGTCTGGTATTAGACCTGACAGGAGGTCCCAGGCTTGTGCTTCTGGTCCCTCAGAGGTGGTTGAGTTATGAACAAATTCCAGAAGTGTGCCAAATTTCTGGTGGAGAATACTGGGAGTTTTGCAGGCAGGTTGGAGGCACATTGGCAGAGGGATGAGTTGAAGGTAGTCTTGCTCCAGCACGTCGTTCTTCCTTCTCATGAACTTTGCTCAGAGCCAGGTTTTTCTCTTTTTGAGTTAATGAGAGGATAAAGCAGTGCCAAATTACTTTTATGAATTCTTGGTTCTCCCAGTCACTTGGGGAATGATGTCTGTAGCTGAATGGACTGGTTTGCCTTTCTTTTTTCATGTTCTGTGGAAATTCTGCAGCAGAGGCCTAAACTGACACAGAAGACTGAATGTTGTTGGTTTAGGCAGTGATAAGTGACCCATTCAGTCTATAAGGGTGACATTTGGAAGCACAGCACTGAGTGCAGCAACTGGGATGGGGATAACACACTTGGAAGAAGCTGGGAAACAGTGGGACCTGTGCTTTAGCTCAGCAGAAACTGTTGGAAGATACTCTGGCATTCATCAGGTGCTTAAAAAAAGATATGTTTTGGAGAGGAAATAGATATGTTAGGAAAATAAAATTGGAAAAAGATATGTTTTGGAGATAGCTGCTAACAACTTTGGAGGAATAGTTTCCAATAATAGGAAAAGGTAATTTTGTATTCAAATAAGGCAAGACTTAAATGGAAAAGAGCACTGCAGGGGCAGTATGGAATTATATACGGCATGTTTTAGGAAATTAAGAGTAACTGAAGTGTAACCAGTTCAGATTCAAGTATAAGGTTAACCAATATTTGAATTAATAATTTTTTTTAACAGGATAACTCAAAAGGGGGAAAACTAATATCTTTAAAAAGCAGGCAGGTGAAAATAAACCCAGTTTGAATATGTCCAGTATTTGTAATCTTGACTGAATTTGGGAATTTATTAGGAGGTGTGTACTGTGTGCCACTGCTGTTGTCCTGTGTAACGCTGGGGTGGAGCCATGGGTGGTTTTGAGAAAAATGGTGATGTTTGGGTTGCAGGATGGAATGCAAAAGGTTGTAGAGCTTCATTTGCTGTTATTCAGGACAGATCTCTGGCAGCCTGGTGCTTTGCTCTGTGCTGCTCAGTATTCCCAATAACATGAAGTATATATGAGGGGGTTTTTTTTATTATTTCTGTAACAGAGCTCTGACTGTATTTCCTTTTTTTTTTTTTTTGTTTATGTTTCTTTTCTTAACAGAGAGAGCTCGATACCACAGCAACAATATTGGCGAACCGGCAAGATGAAAGTGAGCAGTCCAGGAAAAAACTTATTGAGCAAAGTCGTGAGTTCAAGAAAAACACTCCAGAGGTAAGGAGAAAATCTGTCCCAGTCCCTTGCTGTAGATGGTCTCAGGCATGTGGAAGAGATGATTTCTTCTTAATGGTTTATTTCTATAATTTTTTGTATGTATTTCCAGGTCCTTATCTAAACCTGCTTATCTCTGATGTTTTTCTCATCAGGCAGCTTTTACATTCAGGAAATACTGAAATATGGATCGATGTTTTTAGAGGAAGCATCAACAGCAGCCTTGAAACAGGCTTGCTCTAAATTATATAATAATGTAAAACCTGGAGAATTGCAAAGAAATTCCTTTGCCAATCCAAACTCTCCGAGCACTTGGATGTAGAAAGTGACATTTCACTGCCTAAATAAATCTTTATCAAGGGCATAACTTCAAAGATGCTCATTTTTCCATCAAAAATCAAATTAAGTTTTGCTGTTGATTTCACTGGAAACACAAGGTCAGGGCTGAGCCAAACTCCCCTGGGAGAATGTGCTTGGAGCAGCTGTGGGGTGAAGCTTGCAGAGACCGATGGGCAAAGCTGGGAAAGGTGAATATTTCGTGTGAGAAGCTGGGAGTGTTTAAACTCTTCCTGTAAGCTTGTGCAGTGTCTGTGCACAGGCACGTGCAGTTACCTCAGTCCCACACATAATCCCACTTTGTTGCCTCCTGAAAGCAGAGCAGTGCTTAGGGCTGGCTGCCTCCTCTGTTTGTTTGGGGGATTTGGGTATTTTTTCCCTGCTGATTGCCAGCAATCTGTTCATCCAGGAATGTTGTGGCGTTCCAAAGGCAGTTCCAGATAACTGATGCACCAGTACCAGCTCCTTCCAAGCCTCTTCCTGGGAGGGAGGCAGCAGGCAGCTCTCCTGGCCTTTATTGCTGCTTCTCCAGTAGCAGATGCTGCTCTGCATCCTGTGGGTGCAGAGGGAGGGATGAACTGACCCAGAGAGGGCAAAGGTAATTTGGGAGCAGAAGTGACTCGTGGAGAAGAGGCAGTGTTGTTTAACTGGGGCCCTGAGGAGGCAGAAATCAATTCTTTTTGAAGAAAAAGTAAAATTTGGGGACCATAGCTTTGAAGGAACAGTTTTTGAAAGGAGTAAAAGAATTTGAAGGGTGAGATCAGGAGCTGTGAGAGGGAGAGTTGATTGACTTTGCAAACTGTTAGGAGGAGAAGGAGGAAGGAGAGAAGTGAAAGAATGTGGAGGGTATAGGAAATTGTACAGAATCCAGAAAATACATGGAATTCTGGGGCCACATTTTTTCAATTGTTTGCTAGAAGCTTAAGTTGATACTACAAAACCTAACTTGTTTCCTGCTGCCTTCCTTTTTTTCCTATAAGGAAAATGACAAATTCTTCAGAATGTGGCTGTAGCTGCCAGCTCCCATCTGATGGCATGGTACAGATTCCAGGAGATTTCTTTAAGCCAGTTTTATTTTTGTGGAGCAGAAGGGGAGCTACAAACAAAAAAACCCCCAAGACACTACACTTTTAAAGTGCATTGGGAGAGCACCTTGGTAACTCAGTGGGAGAGGAATGTACAGAGGGAAATAGATCCTCTTGTAATTACTTTTAAGAGATATAGTGGGAAATTATATGCAATTAGTCCTTTCCAGTAAGGAGGATTCAGAAGTTAAATCATTTAATGGGAAGGTTTTAAATATTAGTTTACAAAATTCAATTCTGTAGCCTCTGTTCTCTTCCAGAATATGTGGGTTTTATTTATTCAGGGACTACATTCAAAACAACACTGAACAATCCCCAGTGTTTCAGGAAATTGGGATCTCTGCTAGATTCTACCTCCTCTTTTGTCCTGGGCCCCCCTATGGAACCACATTCCTTTACAGGATTTTTTAGGTTCTTTTCTTTGTCTGCCTTCTCTGCTGTGGTTCTCTTCTGCAGCTTTGTTTCTGAAGAGCAACTTCTTTCTCTGACAGAGAAAGAATGAAAATGGCATCAAAGAATTAGAAGAAAGTATCTGAACTGTAGGAATGGGCAGCTGTAGCCAACTTGAGATGCAGTTTTTGCCCCAGGAGCACGGAGTGAGCTCAGTGGAAGCTCTGGCCTGTCCAAGGGTTTGGTGTGGTAGATTGGGTGTCCAGCTATCCCTGCTGGAAAACTGCACTGGATTTCCTCCTCACATGGAGCTTAAAGCTTGTGCAGTGTGTGTTCACCTTCAGTTGTTTTTTGCACTCCCTAAAAGCAGGGAGGTCTATGAACATTTCTCAAAACTTCACCAGTTTTGGGAGACAGTTTGAAATCAGAAGTCAGGATGAGTCACTGCAGCTTTGTCCAGAAGCCTCCCCAGAATGGGAGACATCCTTGAGATGGGCAGGGAATGCACAGGAGCCACTGGCATCTCCAAACTGATATCATGTTTCTGAAACATCCACCCTGCTCTTTTCCATAACAAAAGAGTTCTGTGGTAGAAAAGCAGCTTGGATGCAGAATGTTCTTCAGATAGATAAATAACCCAGTGTACAGCTCAGTTTAGATTTCCAGGATGAAGTAACAACTTTCTTGGCATTAAAAAAAGAAACAAACCCACAAGGATGGAATTGTTAAATGTATCAATGTGTTTCAGAATTGTACTTTTCATTTTGTGTTTCACCCTGCCTGCATCCCTGTTGGTGCAGCCCTGCTTTAGGCTGTGCCAGCATCTCTTTTCCTCTGCCCTTGCCAGTCCCACCATAAATCAGGAGACAAGTGTGGATTGCCTTGACTTACCTATTCATTGCTGCCTCTAGACTTTCTGTAATATCTGCTTGAAAGTTATCTCCTGTGCAGCAGAAAAGCATTCAAACAATTGCTACAAAAGTTGAAGATACTTCTTTTTCTTTTTTACTTTAAAAATTGTGACAGATCTATTTGGGTCATTTCTGCCTTCCTTGCAAATTATCAAATTGCTGCAAAAGCAATACAAAGTTTTCATGTTTAGAGGAATGACCCTAGGGCTTTTGGTATTTAAAAATGTTAAAATACTATTTCTGTCTTGGCATACTGGGAGATGACTCTGGGAAGAAGTATCTCATGTTTGAGAACTTAATGTGAACAGAAAATTCAGCTGTGGTTGTGCAGAAAATTCTAGAAAGGGTTCTTAACCTGTTACTGCAAAAATACTCTTTAGCTCCTCACACCTTTTAGGAGGTTGTGTCAGACCTGCTGCTCATAGATGTTTTGGAGTGTTTTCAGTCTCAATTTGTTTCCCCCTGAGCAGCTACTGTGGAAGGCTGAGACTGGTCAGGAGATTACTTGAAACATCAATTTTACATGACTGTTACTTGGAAGGCATCTCAAAAATATATCATGTGAATTGCCAGCCTGCATCAGATGATTATTTTCTTACAGTGACAAATCCTGAACTGTTGTGACCAACTGGGATATTTTTGGGGTATTTAAACCCCTGTAAAATTCTTGTTTTACTTAATTCTGTCCTCATATGCCAATTCTGGTGTGAATAAGGGAATGTTTCACTGACCAATTTTCAGAGTTGGGGTTTTTTAGTCTCGAAATAATTTCAGGTGCAGAGGTGAATAATTTTTGGCACAAAGTGTAGATAATTCCTAATGTTGATAATTTTGCTTTTGTTTTCACCCAGATTCTTAGTTCAGTAACCACTTTTTGCTTACCCATTTCTGTTTTAACCATTGAAAAGCTTATCTAGTACTTCCACTTTTAAGCCTGTTTAACCTGTAACTCTCCATTGCTTTTCTCTATGATTTGAGCTGTTGGGGTTATTAATTACCAGGCTCACCTGAGCCAGGGGTCATTAAACTGAGCACAAGACAAAAGACCAGCCTGGGAGGCCTGGGTCAAGCTGCTCTTGGGAAATGAAATAAGCAACTAATTTTATAATGGGAGATCATGAGCTCTAGAAAATCAGGCAGATGGGAGGTGCCTTCATAAAGGCCAGATTTAGAGACAGAAGCTTGCCCTGTTCCTGTGGCCCTTTGTTTTTATCCTGGTGGGTAAAATGGTAAATTGGATGGGTGACTCCTTGCTGTTGTTGCCCTTTGCAGTTTCTGGGTTGTAAATGTACTCAAGTGGTGAGATGGAGAAAGTCAAGATTACCTTTAAATGCCCAAATTCCCATCTGAAAGCAGATTAAAGTTCAATGGTCAGAGTTATTGAGGGATGTGGCAGAACCTCCAAGCACACAAATGTAAATTCTCACACCAGAGATGCTCTGGAAAATGGAATATGGGAAGGTGCAAGAAAACAAAATTATACTTGAACACTGACTGGGTGGAGGGAGCAGCCTGCTGACCCTGAGCCCGTGGTTGATCTCAAATAAAAGACTTTTACCTGCCTACACCAAACCTGTTTTCCATCAGTGTCACCCAAACCATCTCTGTCCCCCCCATCCTGCTCCATCACAGTTCTGCAGTGCCCCAAAGAGAAAGAAAGATGCCTTTAAAATCTTCTCATACACAAGTAATAGTTTTATTCATCATGTTGTGTGTCAAGGTGATGCATATCTTTAGGATCCATAAGCTTTTTTTAAACAAAATCATGATAATTGCAAGTCATAAGGAACTAAAGGAAATTAAGACAGTTATTGTGGAAGGGCTCAGTTTTTCAAAATATAACATTCTTAAACTTTTTGTCTCCAATGTTTCTGGAGTATTCTGTTGAAATATCCAGTCTTTACAGCAAAAGATAATCAAATTAATGCTAAAAAAAAAATATTTCTGCTGCTTGAAGTAGTTCTTGAAATGAGAGCAGGATCTTCAGAATTGTGGGTAGTGAATTGTGTTGATTCCTGATGACGTTGCACAGTCAGCTTTGGTCTAGTCTGTGTGACAAAGTGGAAATAATAACAAAATCTACTGAAAACACACAGTCTGTCTGAGGATAATTGATGTTCTCAGTGTCTGTGTACAGAGGGGTGAATATTGATTTGCTGCCATCTACAGCTGGGTTGTTCCACTCCTTTTATTGTTTTCTTTTTTCCTCCACACCCCCTTTTTTTCCCTTTCCCACTTTCTCCTTCTTTTTCCCCCTCTTTTTTTTCCTTTTTCCTCCTTTTTTCCCCTTTCCCTCCCTCTTTTCTCTTTTTCCTTTTCCCTTTGATGAACACCTCTCCTTTAGGACAGTATTTAGGTGCCATGTCCTACCTTCCCATGTTTTTATTCTTTAGAGGTTTGTTTGCCAGGTAAATGATTTTTATGATTATTTGTACTGCAGGGGCTTGGTATTTCAAAAGCTAAATGGAGGAGTATATTATTATTATTATGTGACTTTCTCAGAAAACTAAAAAAATCTATCTCCATATCTTTAAATGTTATCTAAACACCAGTCTTGTGGAGTCAGAGGGGTTAAATCAGGTCTAACCTGATCCTGGACAGATTATTTAATACATATTTCACTTTAGCATGTTCTCACTGTTGACAGGAAACCCATCAGAATTTCTGACATCTATTTCTATATTAAGATCTCTTGCTGCCTTTTTACTGGAAGTCAGAGAACACTAAAACAGTTATAATTCACAGTTGTGTTTTCCTAGGATTCTCCTAAAACTGACCTTCACTGACCATTCCCACCACACTCAGTAGACTTTATTCATTTATTTTTTTAATAATTGTCTTTATTGTCTTGACTTGTGCTGTTTCCTGCAGGGCAGGGTGGCAGCAGAGGGTGGGCAGCAGTTTCTGTGCAACTTGTTTGGGAATAACAGGGCTTGAGAAAGGCTTTTTACCAAATGAGGCCATATTTTGGGGATTATTGTAGGATTTCAGAGTTCATGATTTTCAAACAGCATTTTTAGAGGTCTGAAACCCAGGAAAATAGTTCCCCTGACCTGCAGAAGTCATGAACGTGCTGTGTGTTATTAGGCAGAGAAATTTAACTTAAAGCATTTTTCTGGAGCCACATGACCTGGGCCACTTGGAGTTACTGTTCTGTCTCCATTTGCTTTCAAGGTACCCTTAAATCAGTTTCCTACAGCACATTTACCTCACAAGTCTTTTTGTAAATCTGAAAATATACAGGCAATTATTTTATTCAAGAGTTCCAAAAATACTCAAGAGGGGGACACATCTGATTCAACCCAACTCATTAGAGCAGTTGAACAAATTAATTCCTCTGAAGTCACTTGCTCTTAGTAATGTAGATTTATTTCATCTGAGCATTTTCCTGGTTGAGCATTCTTGAGAGCTGAAGAATTCACTTTTCTTCTCACAGCATTGGTTGCAGGTATTGGATTTCAGTAATGCCAAGGGTGCAGCATTTTCCATTGCAGCAAAGGAGAAAAGGGGATATTTTGGGTATTACTGTGGTTCACAAAGGGACACACTTGTAAGCAAATATTTACAAGTTAATCTCTCTTGTTAAGCCTTTGATGCTGCAGTGAGTTTCTGCTGGGGCTGAAAGAAGGCAAAGCAAACAGTTTGTTTTTCCTGGTTGTTCTTGCCTTTGCTTGAACCTGGCAGGGCTGACCCAGTTGGAAAGTGGCCAGAGCAGGCAGCGGGGCAGGGGAAGGTTGGGGGTGAGGGCTCAAAGAGGAGAATGTTTTCAAGGTCAGAACTCAAGGAAAAAAGCTGAATGTGACAGAGCATTTGTCATCCTTCCTCCTGCAGAATGGTTGTACTTTATGTGGTGTGCATTAAGATGTAACGTGATTTACTGATGTATCATTGACTGGCTTTTAAGGGAAAATATTGTCATTTTTTTAGCTGAAATAGCTGAGATTTTTCTCACTGTGGTACCAACAATTACCAGCCATTCTTACATTCTCTTTTATGGTACTTTTAAAGGTAAGTGTAAAACACTTGGAATTTATATGGAGATCACTCTCCAAGCAAGTCTGAAGTTCAGTTCCTAAATTTACTCTGAACAATAGTTTGACTTATTTTCAAAAGTTAGAAAAATATCAGGCATCAATATCCCTGCTCTTCCTTCCCATTTGCATTTACCAAACGAAGAAATAATTAAACATCTTCAATTAGTATTTCTGCTTTTTCACTTTGTGAACAAACATTCTGTAACCCTCTGGACCACCCCAAAGTCACTCAGGTGTAATTGGAGGAACACATTGTTCTCATTAAAGTTATGATGTTGTCACAAATAACTCTTTTAACAGCAGTTGCCAGTTAGGAGAGATTCTGGTCACTGCTCTGGCAGGGGGTAAGTGAGCAGTTGGATCTGCTTGAAAGAGAAGCAGAAACTATTCCTATGTGGAGTAAAAATACTCACAAACCAAATGCCCGAGGTACAAATGACAGGTTGAAGCTTTTTTATTAAAAACCCTCCCAAATATCCCAATTTTCTGCAGGGCTACTCTGTTGTGGTCAGTTTTGGATGAAGTCTTGATTTTTAGGGGGAGAAATGGCTGTAAAATGCTCTTAAAACCTATTTTCTTCCAGGAATTTTTAGTGTGTTTTGCTTGCTTAAAACAAAAAAAAAATGTTTCCTGGTAACAATTTTAAAGTAAATTAAATGACAGATGAGAATTAGAGCAGTTGAGAGTAATTTTTATTTTGGAATTCTTTTTGCATTAACACATCTGTGTTGATGAATATATGGAAAAATGAAATTGTGCTTCTATCCTGCCGTGTCTCCAGTGTGACAATAAATCACCTTTTTTTCCTTTTAAAACGTCTGGCCTTGTAATTTATGTTTGCATAACCCATTACTAAATTCATGGTAGGTGTTTTAGTTGGCAGGCACAATTCCAGGGATTCAGTGGACCTATTTTAATACTGAGCTTTTGTTACTGTTCATAATTATGTGTAGAAATAGATGTATTTTCTTAATTATAAAAAACCCAGCCTGCTATAACTTTGGATCTCCTCTCACTTCCTCCACCCAGAGTGCTTTAAAGCTTTGAAAGAATTAGTGCTTTTTTGACTTGAGAAAAGAAATGGATTTACCAGGCTGAGGGTTTTTTTTCCAGTTTCAAAAAATAAAAACCCAAAAAAGTAAAAAAGTACAAAGCAAAGTTATGATGCATCCCTGGTGCTGTTTAGAATTTTTGAGGATTCTTTTTATTTTATAGTCTAGTTGTAAATATTTAGGGCAGCATCAAGACAGTATGCAAATAAAAGAAGTTTTATTAATAACCATTATCTGGCCTCTGGTAATAAATATGTATGACTCACATAGGAATCTACCCACCCAATAAATATAAAAGCCATACAAAACCATTAACAATTTTTAATGGACTTGCAGATGGAATAATTTAATGCAACTGTAGTTACTCAGGTTGCAACTCCTGTAACTATTCCTCATCTGCTTGAAAGCTTTCATCTGAAATACACTGCCACCATTCAGGATTCCACCTTGTCTCTGTTTAAAACCATAAAGCTGTGGTTTCACAATTTTTGAAGCACTAATGCTTATTTATGGCCATAGTTCTGCACTTTTTAAGTACAGAGGTGGTTATTTATCTCCTGAACGTACACTGGCTTTGTAAGAAGGAAGTTTTTCTTCGGAAGCAGCAGCTCGAGGACGATGTTCAGCCAGGAGGATGAGGAGTTGGGAATGAGCTCTGTGCTGGTCCTGGGCATGCCCTGGCACAGGCCTGCCATTGGGACTGTGCCTGCAGCCAGCTGGGCAGACATCACCTAATTTATTCATTATTGTCACCCAGGGACACTGGGGCTGTGGTTTCCCTGTCCCTGGAAGTGTCCAAGGCCAGGCTGGATGGGCTTGGAGCAAGCTGGGACAGTGGGAGGTGTCCTTGTCCCTGTGGAACTGGATGAGCTTTAAGGTCCCTTCCAACCCTACCCATCCTATTTGTCTATGACTGTTACTCATTAGGATTGAAGCTGTTAAAGGACCCAAACTTGGGATGCTTCTGCCCCAAAATGGTTTTCTTGTGGTTCTCTGAGATAGAGAAAGCAGTGAAAAATGCTCAGTTCATAAATGAAAGCAATCTGGTTTGTGCAATTGGTGAGGTAGATACAGCATCATCACATCTCCTAATAAGCTTCTGCTGTGGTTGTCTATATATTTTGTTTCCTCCTGTGTAAATAACAGTAATTTAAAGTATTTTGAAGAATTTGTCAGGTTCGCCAGTGTGTCTGAGTGTGTGTGTGGGCACCAAGAACCTTTCAATAAAGTATTGCAAAAGAAACTCGTGTTACTGAGCTGGATGCTGATGGATGAGCTGCTCTCTGAGGAGAGGCACCTGCAAACATTCTGCAGTTTCAAAGCTGCTTTTAATCCGAAGCTTTCATTCGGTGTGAGATGGTGCTGGGAGTGCTTTTAAAAGCGCCCGAATGTGTTAAGAGTTCTCAGTCCTGTTCAGCAGAAGTGATTTGAGCACTGAAGAGCCCAACTCTGCAGCACTTTCAGTGCACTTCAGGGCATGTCCACACCTGCAGTGGAGCTTTGCTAAGGCTGCTGGTATGGCCATGGCTTTCAAAGGCAGCTTTAATGCCTTCCTTGGCTGGCAGCAGCGGGCGGCTCCTTTCAAGCTGGCTGGGCCTGGCTCTGGGGACTCTGCTGTATTGAGTTCCCAGTGCCACATCTCCCAAGCCTTAATCAGACAAATTAACCTGGTGCTGATTATCCCCTTTGCCTCTAAGTCCTGCTGATGAGGCACTGAAGAACTGGGATGGGTCAATCAGCAACACTTGATGAAAACAAGCCAGAGGTGGGCTTGGGGCTCGCCTGCCCCACCTCAGCAGGAGCCAGGTTACCCTGCCTCCAGTGCCTGGATACTTGGCTATCTGGAAACACCATCCCTTACTCCTTGGGAAACTCTGTCCATTGCTCCTGGTGAAAGTATATCCATTCTTTATAGGAAACTATCCACTGCTTTATGAAAAACCATCCATTACTCTCTGGGAAACTGTCCATTGCTTCCTGCTTTTCAGAGCCTCCCTGGGCTGGGCAGTGCTCAGCTGGAGGAACTGGGATCAGATTTGCAGATCACTTTGGAGCAATCCACTCTTGCTTTGTAGCAAAAATCAAACAGGCACCTGATTCCAGTGAGCAGCCAGTGGTCTCGATGATGGGCAGTGTGTGTGTGAGATCAGAAGGAAGAAAATCACCCAGGGTCACTTCCATGCTGATGGGATGCTGATCAGTCATACTGTCACTCATGTGAATGCTGAAACTCAGCTTAAAACCAAGAGTTGAGTGTGGAAAGCAGCACTCCAGTGTGTGTTAGACCTGTAAACCCTGGCATTGCAAAGTACAAGTGTTGCTGCCCACGGTGCACTTGGTTCATCCATGCAGGTAGAATAAGGGCAGGAATGAAGAAATGAAGTGCTGCTTTGTTAGCAGAGGGAAGACATTATTAGTCTAAAAAAAGATTTAAACAAAACCAGCTAACTGGTTGAAGTAGTTCTTCAATTAATGCTTGAAAAAGCAATAAGTTTAAAATGTTCTTTCAGTCAGTCACAGGAAAAGGCATATATTAAGTTCACCTGTTGAGAGGATTATCTCTGCTAAACACACTCATTTTACTTGAGACCAAAATAGATCCTTAAAAAATTAATACTGAAATAGGTTTACAGCCAATAGAGAGATTTCCTTCAGACCTGTTTTGTGGTATGCTCATCTGCTTTTTCAGGAATTTTAAGCATTGAAGGAATGAAGTCAAAGCTGCTGCTTGTCTTTGAAATGGATGCCTCTTTGATAAGCCTCTGATCTCTGTACCCAGAGTTGTAGTAGCAGATTCAAACACTGATTGTAAAATTGGGAGACTAAAATGTAGCCACGACAGCTTCAAACACTCTGTCTCTCTGTCAGATTCAATGCACAGGACATTGCCAGGAGTTAAAACGATGCAAAATTAAAGTAGCCTACTAAATTTACCTGCCACGGAGAATCCACAAAAGAGCTGCCACTTCTAATCCTCCAATTCGTTTCAAATTATTATTTTTTCAAATTGGACTCCCTGATCTCTTCAGCTCAAGCTGTTGTAGAGATTTGAAGAGCTGTCTCTTCTTGTCAGATCACTGGTTTAATAATAATAATATCTTACGTTTATATAGTCCTTTTCATCCTGCAGCTTCCCAAAGTGCTTTACAAGCTTTCTATACACAAAATCATGCAACCACCTCTTGGGTGGCTGCTGCTCATCAGCTGCAGAAGTGTCTGGCAGCTCGTTGTCCTCCTTCCTGGCTCACTTGAAAGCACCAGGGAGGGGTAAAAGACATGGAGATGATCCCAGTTCATCCCAAGGGGATGAGAACCACTGCTGGGATGTTCTGCCCTCCCCAAAACTGGGGACACAGTAAAGAACAACCATCACTACGGTCTTGCTGGTTTGCTTTCTGATGATTTTTTTAATTTCATTGTTCTCACAGTCTGAAAAATCCCTCTGTCTCTGGAATTTGAGGGAGCAAGAGGAGTAACTTTGTCCCCCTCCTTTCAAAAATGTACATGGGAAAGTGCAGGTACCTTGAATATAAAGCAATTATTTTTAAAAAAAAGAGTCCAGACCTCTCCCAGGATGTTCTTACTCATCTGTTTTTGTTGGAGACCAATGGAGAGATGTTCTGTCCTGTCAGCAAGTGCCTTCAATGGTTTCTTTAAACCTCCAGAACCAGGGGATGATGGTGCAGAACAGATTTTTGTCAAATTAGTTCTAACTCTTGAGGTTATGATTCCTGGGAGGGAAGAGGCATTGAAGTGGCATGAGGCTGCTCATTAGGAGAGGAGGCACAAAATGAGTGCAGCCACTCTGCATTGGTTCTCCAAGGGGAAAAGGCCAAGAACACATTGATAGAGGTTGAGACACAATTAATATAATGAGACCAGGTTTCTCTAATGATTGATCTGGCTTATTTTTTTATTTCCTGTAGTACTTTTTGGTTTGGCTTCAAGTGCACCCTTCCCCAGATTGCTGGTGCTGAAAGGTATATTAAACACAAACCAGAAAAAGTCAGGGACAGCTAAACTTAAGAGTCACTGACACATCTGCAGAGCATCCTGCTGTGCTGTGCTCATCTGAATTTGGATCATGTCCAACCTCATAACTTTTTCAAATTATCCTGAATTTCGTGTTCTAGATACCTTTAGAGACCATTTACTGCATCCAGATTGACTTCAAATAATCCTGCCTTCTTCCTTACCCACCCTTTGGGGGTGGAGAGGATGCTAAAGAGGAAGGCTCCTCTTCTGCCTGGAGGGAAGGGGTTTAACTTCAATGATTTGGAGCCAGGAAGAGGGAAAGCCAGAGGCACAGACATGCTCTCAGAGGCCTTAAATATGTGGAAAAATAGAAAGTGTACATCCATAGACACTAATGCTAATGGACACTTACCCTGTCTCTGGCTGTAAATTATTGAGATCCTGCTTCTATCTGGTAATGCAACTTAATCAGAATCAGTTTTACTGCTCTGACCCCACAGGGAACCTTCTAATTTCATTTTATTTTACATTTCGTCTAGTCACTGTACTAGGAAGCTTTCAATCCAGTCTCCAGGTGAATTTTGAAGTTACATGCTGTTGTATTTACCTAAAAACCCTGGAATCAGGAGGCTGCAGTTCAGTGCCATAACATTTTTCTTGCAGTCCTTCAGCTGATGGTCAGTTGAGAGGACAGAAGGTGCCCAGAACTTTGCAGTCCTGCAGTCTGTTCAGGGCTGGGGTGATTAAAAACATCCCAATGCCATGAGCAGAATTCCCCAAGGCAGCCTGGTGCTGGGCTGTCCTGTGCAGAGAACCTCTCTCTGCAGCTCCTGCATCTTGCAGCCTTTTCAAGTTGCAGCTTTTGCTTTTCTCTGTGCTGTTGCTCGTTGCCTCCTCACAGCCTCAGCACTAGAATTGGATTTTTCCAGTCTCCCTGTGGGCAACAGCAGCTTTGTAGGCAGGAGGAAATCTGGAAATCAGCTGTACAGCTTCTTTACACATGTGCAGGGAAGATGAACATCAGTTATTGGGGTATCCAAAGGCAGGATGGTGGCACAGCATTTTATGGCTCCCATGGAGGATTTTTCCAAGGCTGTGCAGTGTGGAATGGTGTGAGACCATTTAACCCATCTAAATGCTGCCTCTGCCAGCAGGAGGTGGCACTCCAGCCATCTCCTGTTCCTCCAAGAAGGACAGTCACCAATTTTGTGCTGTGCCAGCTGCAACAGAACTTTTACCTTCGTATTATACAGATGGCAAGGGAAAGGATTTCCATGTCAGGTGGAGGCTGAAGGGTTGACACAGCTGCAGGTCAACATCCCTCCTGCTGCTGAGGAAGGAAACACAACATCTGTGTGCTTTCCAAGGGCATTATTCCCTGCCCAGTGGTGGCAGCAGCCTGTCACTGGTGGTGCAGCAGAAGTTGGGGTGTCCATCTCCCACCCCGACAACGAGGTGAGCAGCACTTGTGCACCTTTCAGTTCCATAACTACCATATTTTTTTTTTCTCTCAGCCTAGTCTAGCAGGTTTCTTAAAGGGATTACACTCCCAAGCCTGGGATTTAAAGCTGGGTTTAATGAGTTTGATGAGCCTGTCTAAGCAGTGTTTTTAATAGCGATTCCCCCTGCTCCGGAGATTAGCGAGATTAGCGTGGGAGGGCTTCTTCCCCATGGATGGTGCCACATAAAGACAAGCTCTACTGATCACTGATAGTGTTTGCCAAAAAAATGAGTGTCTTTACACTTAAAATAGTGTGTCTCTAGTGCCAGAGCCCTTTGTCCTGGGTCAGCAGCGGGTGTGAGGGGTGCAGGGTGTGAGCGCCGCGCTGTTGGATGCTCAGCTGCATCTCCACAGGCTTTCACCCTCACCCCATCTGCTGTGGAGGATGCTGCTTGCACATCTCCCAGAAGTGATAACTTGCTCTAAAAAAAACAAAACCCAGCCTTCAGGAGTACTTATTAAAGAAAGTAATCTGTGAATTCATGTTGTTCCCTTAAATTTCTGTTGGAATTCTCTAACTGTGAGCTGGCAAAAAGGCACTCGGATGTTCTCTGTGTATGTATTTGCATATATATATTTATGTGTGTCTGCACACATTAAAAGTAGCTGTACTCAGAGATGAAACTGGTGATAGTGTCTTAAAGCAAGTGGGCAGAAGAGTCCCTGCAATGGACAGACTTTTCCACTGAATTCTGTCTCAACAATAGTGTTAGCACATTTTTAGATGTCTGAATACATATAAATAAGTCTTACAAAATAGCAACTGATAAGGAATTTTTTATGTGAGCAATAACTGTGCAAAATATGTAAGGGTAGATGGCATGATTAGGGGGTACTAACTCTTTAAAACCTATTGCTGGTCCAAAATTAAATATTGCTGTTCTGTTTTCCAAATCAGTGTAATTATGGAGCAAGGAAAAAAAGATTTCTGCATACTTTAAAATATTTTTTTAAAATAAAAGATGAAAAAGACAACATGTTTTGTCTGTGAGCTTTTGAAATGTTAGCAGTATTTTGGGGAGATAGTTTAGTTGGCAGAGTGCATATTGCTGGACTGCTGTTCAGAAACAGCTTTTGGTGGGTGTGAGGATTTTGATAAATCTGATTACACACTCATTTTTGTGATTGTCCAGTCACAAACCTTGGATGAAAAACGTGGATAACTTTTCCAAAAGTCCCCCTTATTACTGCAGTGATCACACATGAAGTTCTTAGGCACTTTGTGTTTCTTTTTTTTTAAATACCTTCCTCCTTCAGAACACAGATGAGAGAGAAATGATATTTTGGGGGATTTGGGAGCACTGTTGTCTGTTTTCTGCACTTATTTAAATTAAACAATCCTTAGAGTGTAAATTTTTAAAACACACCCCTACCTTATACCTGCACATATGAGCCTGGAAAATGGGGATGGGGACAGCAACCTGAAGAAATAGAAGTTCACATTTGAACACCTGTAAGTTGTCTTTTCCCAGTGATAGTTCTTTGATGGTTTGTGTTATTTCAGCTCTGTAAAAGAGGGTGAAAAAGTGGGGATTCTCCCCTGTCGATACAAGTAAGTGCAAAATGCTTGGCATCATCTGCAGCATCTCTGCAGCATTTAGGGATGAGCAGATATTTAAGTGCCAGCAGCATCTCCAGGTTTCTTTCTTCCCTCAGCAATGATCTGAAGGAAGAGAACGAGGCTCACAAGTCCTGACTTGCTGCTACCAAAGAGGAAAGGCTATAATTGAAACTTTGGCATTGGCTGCATGTCCCTTTCATAAGTCTTTGCTTTGTACCTTGCAGGATTAAAAAAATTGGAAGTGAAATACAATCAGGTGTAAATGATGTTATATAAAATCTTATTGCCAAATCTCTGCTGTTAAGAAATAAAGTATTTTTTTATTGAAATGAATAGTTTAATTTTACCAGTGTACTGATTTTTTTCTTGCTCTCAGAGTAGGAAAATTGGCAATTAGTATTCCAATAACCCAGTCTTAATGGAAAGATTTGCCTGTTGTTAGATATGTTAGAATTTATATATTACATAAAACCTAGTGTGTTCCATGCTTTAATATTGTTCAATCATTTAAAATTTGTGCCAGGAACCAGAATCTAATGTTGGAATTAAAGTTCAGAACATTCAACAGCTGCATTTGTTGACTACAGAAGATAATGAAGGGATAACTGGTAGATATGTTGTGCTTGAACCATCCTGGGTTTTAATTCAATTTAAGACCCTTGGACACAACATTGAAGTGTCTGTTAGTAAAATTTGCACGTTTTCTCCTGTGTTGACAGATAAAAAGGAAAGATTGCCTTGAAATGTCAGTGAAACCTGGGTTCCAAATGGCAGGGAGGTGTATTTGTAGCTGCTTTGCTGCTGCTCCCCTTTCCCCCCCTTGTTGTTTAGGAACAAATCCTGTGTTTACAGTAGGGATTTTATACAGTGATCTGCGACCACTGTGGTGCCAGCAGCAGAATGGTGTTTGTTTAATAAAAGCTTGAGTTAAAAAGAACCTTGGTGTTTGGTCTCCAGTGTAGTCACTTTATGAGCTGAAACATTCTGGAGCCAAACTAAGAGAAAAGGTATTTAAATCTTTGAAACAGAGCAATTTCTGAGAGTTCTAGTGGCTTTTCTTAATATCTGTGGGTGGATTTAAAAAAAAAAAAAAAAAAAAGGTGCTTAGCAGATAAATATAATGAAATGTATCTTTTTAAAACCAGGGTCTTTCAGGTTGGGATCTTTGGTTGGAGACTTTCCAAAGCTGGATGACTAAGTAAGAAAGGACAACTCCCAAAGCTCCTGGGTGGAGTTCCTCCACTGGTACCAGCAAATTCCCAGAAAGGAAAACAATTGCTCTTTAATTGAAATTCTTTCACCCAAAGATTATTCACTTATCAATACTCTAAAAATATCCTAAATAGTTTCCCAGAATTCTAAAGAACAGGAGTTGTTTTAACTGGGGCAGGTGTGTCATGCTCCTTCAGCAATGGTACACAGGGCCTATGGTGGGTTTTGTGTTTCTTTAGTATTTAGGAGCAGAAAGGAAGAAACAGAAAATTAAATTAGGAGTAGTACAACACAGACTGCTTCCTATGAGGGAAGACTGGGAAAACTAAAACAATTTAAAACTTTAATGTTTTCTTTTGAAAAAATGTATTATTTTCTCTTATTTCCCTTTTTTGTATTTCTGTTCAGTGTAAAATTGCGTTTTGTGACACATTGAGATAACAAAACTACATTTTTCAGTATGAGTAGCTTGATTTTCCTCAGTAACTCTGGTGGAGTGTTGTGTGTTCTGCTGAAGGGGGGGTAGATGCCAAATTTTTATATACAACATGACATAGTGAGCTTGTGTGAAGGAGAGGACAGCAGTAGGTATTGCTTTAATATTTGTAAAATGCCTTCTAGATAAACACTAAAATGCTTTGTAGATAAACACTTTTCCAGATAGAACAGATTGTTGGAAACCTGTGGTCTTGCCATCAGTAAATCTTCAGGCTGTTAAAATTTCAGCTGCACCTTTCTTTAGTGTTTCTTATGCATGAGCTAATCAGGAGGTGGCTCATGGTAAGTTGGTGAGAACAGTACAAACCAGATTGTTCTCCACACAATATCAGTTACTTCTTCAAAATTAAATTCTTGGAGTCGATAATCTATAAAATCTGGAATTTACAAAAAATATTAAATCCTTTTTATTGTGGAAAGCATCTTAATTATTTTGAGGAAACTTCCTAGTTGTATACATTTGTGTTTTGTTGTACAGAATTTGCTATTTTGTTGTTTACTTTGAATTTACTCTTTAAGTTTTTATATTAAAGGCTGATGGTAGATTCTTGCCCACTTACCTTGATTTGTTTCAAATCTATTCCCAATGATGCCAGTAAAATGCTATCTGTCCCATATCCTCTGACACTTTCTTTGGAGGAAGAAGCCACTGAATCTGTATCATGAAAGTCTTGTTTGGACTTTGAAAACAAACTCTTCTGAGACTACTGAACACTCTCTGAATATTCTGCATTTATTCTGGTCCTTAGGTTGGACCTGGCAATACAGGAAACCAAGCCAGGGGCTGGAATTCCCCCCCCAAAAAAAACTTCCCTGTGAAGGAGAGGTGTTTTGGAGGAGCTGGAGTTTCCTGATTATTGAGCAGGGGGATGAGATGGCCGTGGGATCAACAGGGAACGTTCTGTGGGGAGGAGTTCACATCCAGGACATTTCTGTGCCAGGGAAATTCTGCCAGGGATGGCAGCACAAGTTTGGGATTATGTTGAAAGTGTTTTGTCTGTGTTTGCTGTCCTGTTGGAATTATTATAAGCTACAATCCCACCTGTTCAGTTCTGGCATCTGGCACTGTGAGGGCCAGGTAGGAGCTCTCAGTCCAGCTTCTCCTGAGGCACCTTTTGTTTTGCTCTTCCTCTCTTGCTGAGGAGCAGGAAGGGTCAAAGAGGACTTCCTAAGAACCTCTCTGCAAGAAGCACTGTCATTACAAACATGGATTGCAAATGCCTGTAGGATAAAAGTTTCTTTTTATTTGCTGGCCATCAGTGGTAATTAACCCTTACCCTGCAAAGACTGGAGCTTTGTACAGCATCGATCAAGCCATGCCCTGAGTGCTGTTTAACCAGCCAGTTCCAAGCAGAGATTTCCAAGGGTGTGGAATTCTCCATGGCTTGCAGGACAAGATAATACCTTCTCTCTTAAGAATGGTGAGTGAGGCTGAGGAGAGTTTTGAGAACCAATCAGGCACAGAAAGTCTGTTTCTCAGGGAAGTGGAGTGCTTCCTCCTGGCCTGGCCTCTCTTTATTTGTCCATCTCTTTCCTCAACTCTTCAGTGATTCCAGCTAATCAGATCAGTATCATCATGAGTCTCTTAACAGAAATTTAACAGCTTAGGCTTTTTTTTTTTTTGTTGGAAAGATTAATGGTGGTGTTTTCTTTCCATGGAGATGGTTAAAGTTTTAGTATTGTTTTTGTCAGGTCGGTAGTTCTGAGTAATTTTGGTGGCTTATTTATACAAGAAGTTAGTTTATATACTCCAGCTTAAACTTATTCTGGCTGCTTCTCTTAAATCCATGTAAAGTAGCAAAGTAGAAATGCACAGTGGAGGGAAAACTGGAAAAACAAACTTCTGGGTAGAACCTCTGTGCTGGTTTAAACAGATCCAGCTGCAGTGCTCCTACAGGAGATGGGCTCACCCTGCACTGCCCATGCATTCTTAGCCCCTTGCTTGTGGATAGCTTTATATCTGTTTGTGCTTAAAAGTCAGGTATTTACTTAAAGACTGGCAAAGTGATCAGTAATCCCTCCGTGGGATTATTCACACATGCTTGTGTAACGTCTTTCTCAAGAGCCAGATCCTTCAGGATAAAACTCCCTGTAAAAATTGAACAGAAGTGCTTTCAGTTGAGTTCCTGAGCTGTGGTGGTTTCTTCCCTTGCACGAGGGCATAGTCACTGGCTTTAATCCTTCTTTTCTTCAACTGAGACCAGTTCTCTGTGGTTGCATTGAAAAACTCTGCAAAGCTCACAGCTTCTCCTTTCCCCTAATTTGACCCCAACTGCACAAAGTTGCCTGAAGTTCTTGCTTTTCTCATCGACTGAAGTGAGCAGGTCCTAACAGGACTCTTGAATTTCACCAACTGCCTTATTCTGGGTTGGCTCCATCTTATCATGTGTAAGCCTGTTATTGGCCTCCAAGCTGGAAGTGCCTATTCCCTGAGCAGAGGTATTTGGGAAAGGTTCTCATAAAAGAGCTGTCTTGAAGTTCCAGTTGACCGAAGTGGCTTTTCATGGGTAGATGTTCTGATAAAGTGTTAGCTGGCAATGGTTGCTCCCAGACAACGCATCCCACAGTGAAGGAAATTACCTGAGGAGAGGTCTGGGTTGAGAATCTGAATTTCCTGAGGATTTGGGTCAGGATCCCTTTGCTGAAGTGATACTGTGGCATTAGACAAGAGCTGTCCATGCCCTGCACAGAGGGTTTAACTCTGATCCACTGAGGTAGTTTCCATTATAAAAGCTTTTCCACATGCAGTGCAAAGAGAGATTGTGGCTTTAATGTGAACATCTTCTCCTGAATTACAACTTAAGTTATGAAGACTTTTTCTGACTCTTTCAGAAAATCAATCTAATCCTGAAAACACAAGAATTTGTGATTAAACCCATTTGATTTGTGGCAGTGACCAAGCAGGCATTGGCTCCCACCTCTCCTTCCTTGTACTTCACCCAGTTTTGATGGCTGGGAGAGGATTGGTCATTTCCTTTATTCTTTTTTTCCTTTTTAATTCTGAAAGGTTTTGTGGGAAGGGGGAACTGCCATGTAGCCTCAGAGCACGCAGCAGTGCTTTGCAGGACTTGTGGGAGATGTAAAAGTGGTACCTAATGGTGTCCCTTTTGTCCTCTGTTGTGGTAAAGACCACGAAGGGAAGTGCTTGAGGGTCCTGGCCCCCCACCTCAGGTGAGACTCCTGGAGCAGATACCCTGCACACAGGATCTTTGAATCAAAGAACAGGAACAAAGATGAAGAAATTCCAGAGCAATTAACTTGTTGTGCAATATTTAAATTATTTTTAATCATAGTTTTACCTCAAATTATAATTTAAGATATATCATGTAATCACTAGTAATACAAAATGAAAATGGAAAGGGCATGTTCTTTCTTCTGAACATTCTCCATATAATAATCAGCTAATAACTCTGTCTGCTTTAATTCAAAAAGTTCCACTCACTCAGTTTTTAAGTTGGCAGGCTGCTTTTTAATTCTTCTCTTCTAATTTGTTGCAACATGTATGAAATACATGGGTTAATTTGAGTAAATACAGTGAAGTTAATCAAAGGAAATGATTACAGAAGCAACCCAAGAGGGGAGCTGGATACGCTCAGGAAGGCATTGTGTAGCTCTGCTAAATTAATTAAATACTAGTGCTTAAAATCAAGGCTTAGTGATAAGAATCTTGTTGAATTTGGGCTACAAGTGACTTGTTTTAATGGGTGAAATGACCCTTTTTTATTTCCTGACAGGTTGAGTATTGTCCCCTCTCCTGTCACTTTTAACTCCCAATTTCTGTGTGGGTTTCCCCTAATGGGGTGAGCAGGGAAGTTCTGCTGCCTGTCTCCCGTAATTCCTGGAGGTCTCTGCTCCGTGGTGTCCCAGTGTCACCAGGAAGTGTCACCAGGAAGTGTCCCCACTCCCTCCAGAGCTATAATTAACTCGCTGGAGCTCTCGGCTCAGCGCCAGGAAATCAACCCCAATTACTGCATCCCCTTGTCACTAATGCCACTTCACGGCTCCCACTAATTTGAGGTGGCAAGTCCCA
>JACBWW010000032.1:6321327-6335189 GCA_020086605.1 Lanius collurio | reverse complement strand
ATATAAAATATATAAAATAGCCTTTTTAAGCTTCATGGATCTGCAAAATCCTGAGATGACCTATCAGAAGATGATTTTTCCCCACTGCAGCCTTGCCCAGTGGGTGCCTTTTGGGAAGGCATTTGATGATTTGGGTTGAAGGCTGGGGACATCGGTGTCGGAGCTCCTGCAGGGGAGAATCGCTGCTGCCTGCAGGGCCATGGCCTGAGAACACCACAGAGTGTCACACACTTGGTCACACAGCAGCAGCATTTCACAGCAGCTGCCTGCTGGAAGGGGCAGGATTGAAAATGTGGGGTAACTTCCAAAGTGCTGCCTCTCTGTGCTGTTTTCTTTGTGACCTCGGTTTAATGATGTCTGAGGATGGATGGCTTTTATTTGGAAGGAAAGTTTTTGCAGGAGCTGTACAGCAAACTGTAGAAACAATAGGAAGTATACATAAAATCCTGAGGTGGTTTCAAGATGAAGGTGGTGTCTTGGATATTAAAGAGGGCTGTAGATAAATAACATTTGAATGGAGAGGTTGTGGAATCTCCCTCACTGGAGCTGTTTAAGAACTGTCTGGACACAATCCTGTGCCATGTGCTCTGGGGTGACCCTGCTGCATCAGATGACCCAGTGAGGTCCCCATTCTGTGGGGACAGGAATAACTTCAATTTTAGTGTCTCTTGAATAATGGTCTTACTCAGTACCTCACACCACCTTCCCTGCAGACCCTCTTAAACACCAACACAGTTGTATCCCTTTGGGAAACAATGCAAGTTCAGAGATCTCTTTGGGATTCTGGCAGTAGCTTGGTGACAATTCAGAGCAGGACTTGCATCCCCTCCTTTTTTAACTTGATGTTTTAAGGAGTAACCCTGAGATTGGCTCAGCTGGTCAGAGCATGGTGCTGATAAACGTGGGTTTGGTCCCTGTGTGGGCCATTCACTGAAGAGCTGGGCTCAGTGATGGTTGTGGGTCCCTTCCAGCTCAGAATATTCTGTAATTGAAACCACAGTTCGATCTGTGGGCTGTTAGTGGGGTGAGTGAGTGCAAGGTGTGAAGCAGCTCCTCCTCAAGCTGCTGAAACAAGAGTGGGGTTTGCAGGTTCAGCGACGTGACTTGTGTCTGTCCCATGCCCTGGTTTTGGCAGCCTGCTGGCCCAGCTGGGGAGCAGGTCTGAGGCTGAATAACTCCAGAGAATTCATACAAGGGTGAGAACTGCCTGTGAGTCAGCAGGAGATGGAGCCTGGGGTGTTTGCAGGATGTGGGGAACTCTGAGCCAGCAGGATTTAGGGATTAACACTGACTCTGGTGCACAGCCCCGCTGTGCTGCAGGTGTGCTGTGGCTGTGGGCAAGGACAGCTTCATTTCATCTCATTTTGGAAGAGAAGAGCAGGTCAGGTGTCCATGAGGGCCGTGGCTCTGCCTGGCAGCTCCTGGGGTGGTGGTTGTTACTTGTGGGTGTAAAAGGAGAGGAGCCACAGTTGGGATTTCAGTAGTGCAACTTCTGCTTGTGAAAAGATTCAATGGTGGGAACTTTGAAGTTGTTTTCCCTGACTGTGGTTTATTCTGAAAGTGAGATTGGGTATCTGCAATTTATTATGAGCGCTGTTGAAAATCAGTCTTACTTTTCAGCATCCTGAATAGCAGTTACAATGTAAAACATACTTTTGATAGCAATGGGGCTTCCCCCCACTGTGAGCAGGAGGGGAAAGGCCAGGTTGGATGGGGCTCAGAGCAACCTGGGATAGTGGGAGGTGTCCCTGCCCATGGCACGAGGGTGGAACAAGATGGTTTTAAGGTCCCTTCCAACCCAAACCATCTGTGATTCTATGATTTTACTCTTCACAACAAATCTTGCTTTACTTTCTTAGAAAAGAAAAGGTCGTTGGGGTGGGTTTTTTTCAGCTCCAAAGGAGATTTTTCAGAGCCAGGGCCAAACTGCCAGAATAGCAGCACCAAGATAGATTCAGTACTGGGACCAGCATTCAGACTGGAAACTGGTCTGCCAGCTTTATCCCAGCTCATTTCACTGGAGCTGGAATGATCACTGTAATCCCTGATTTTAGACATTTTAGCAAGGAGGACCCAAACAGCATTGTACTGGCTTTTACCATGGTCCATAAAATCCACCTGAAATAACTAAAATGGATTTTTGTCCACTTGTCTGTGGCTTTGGACAGAGCTGGATGAAAGCTGTGCCCCAAAGTGGTTGTCCCTTTTGGAGGGACTGTCCTTCTCCTGCCCACGCTGCTGCTCTGTTGAGAAGGGTTTTGCATCCTTCTAACAAAAAAATCAGGGGGAAGAGGTATTTGTGTGTGGAGAAATTGTGATAGTGTGCAACACGACAAGAATAAAGTCTTGCTCTTTCCTCTGAGACTGATTATGAAGAGGGTGGAGTTGGCTGCAGTTAATTTTATTGTTTTTTTACAAGTCATACTGTTTTTTTCTCTTCTCTGTTTGTTCTTACTTGATTTTTGGGAGGATTCTGTTTTTGCTGTTTAATTAGTAGGGAAAATATCCTCCTTTTTAGTCTTGCATCATGTGTTAGACCCATGTTCTGACATGGTGGAGCTTGTGGACCCTTTTAAGTACGGCTTCATTATTTATAAGGCATTAATCAGATTAATTTCGTAATAGTTTCCTGCTAATCCTGCCATTGTTCCTTAACTCAGAACTAACAAAAGCACAAATTTAATACCCTTTTAGTTGCTACAACATCCTTCTATTATTGGTTATATTTTTATTAGAGAGTACTTTCAAACAGTTTCCTAAAATCTTAAAATGGTTGAGCAACATCTTAAAATTGCAGCAGTTTTACTGCTAATAAAAGGACAATTTCTCAAGCAAATCCCCTTTTTATTAAAATCATGTTTCTTTGTCAGTTGAAATTTGTAGGAGTTTTCTTCTTTCTGTATAATCCCAGTCCTTGTGCCAACCAGATTTTTTTCTAGCAGTGATACTGAGGCTCACTTAAAAATGTGTTTCATGTGTGGAAAAGATCCTTTTAGTGATCCTGAGAGCATTTATAGTGGAAGTACTTAACATACTGACACGCAGCAATAAACACCAAAATCCTAATTACTTGCGTATTATTTTGTTATTACTGAAGAAACCTGTGTTGGAACATCATTTCCTTTCTCAGTTTGCAAGGGGCCTCATTTCTAAAGCCTTTTAATGAGATTAATTATTTTTCTTCTATCTTTTTCAGTTCTGTTTTATAAGATACTTCTCTGTTATCTGATACTGAACTGTGCCATTCAGGAAATTTTGTGACATTAGGTATCTTAGAACAGAAACTTTACCTAGTGCTAAATATTAAAAAAAAATCCCAAACCCTGAAAGTTATAAAAAGAAGCCTTAAAAAAGGTTGTCTGATTACCTGCATAGATAACCATATTGATTTCATTCTCTTTTAACTGCTCTTCATCTCATCTTCAATAGCATTTTAAATACTCCAATAAAAATGTATGTACAATTACAAAAAGGCTATTATAACCAAAATGTAAAGGTCGTCAAGCAGATTTCTCAATTGATGTCCCTAGAAAGTACATGATTTTTTCAGTGATGATGAAAACTTATTCTTCTGTACCAAAAAGGATGATGGGAACAGCTTCCATGCAGCTGAGGAAGAGACTTTCCCTCAATAGCTCCCCATGATAGGGTCATTGAGGTGTCAATTACATATTTTATATTTATAGAGCACTTTTCTTCAGGAAAGATTCCTGAGTGCCTCCCAGGTCCTACCACACACACAGGAGATTAATGTATTATTTTTCCTTTTGAAATTGGAGTGGTTCAGAAATAGGAGGTATGTTCTGTTAAATGGATCCTCTTTTCACCAAAAGACTGACTCACATAGAAGGGGCCTGTAGGCATTCCTGGAGTTGTCACAGGTTTTTTTTTCCTGCATTATGTATACTGGGATCATTTTCTTTCTGGGCAGGGGCTTCCCTGGAGCAGTGACCCTGCCTCTGATTTTATTCTTGATACTGATTAGTGAGACAATGAAAAGTTTAGAAAGCACTCTTAACTGCTTTCACTAATGGCTTATCTCCTTTTAGAAATTGTATCTATATTCTACTTTGAAGCACCAAATGAAACATCATTTTACAATCCCATCGTTGTAGGTCTCAAATTAGGGTGGGTTTAATTGCTTTGAAGGAGCTCCTCAAAAATGGGCATGATTTAAAGGAAGTGGATTTTTTTCTGGTTTGGGGGATAGGCTCATTATGTCAGCAGTAGTTACTGCTCTGTTGGAGTTTGGTTTCTGTGGGACAACTACAGCAGAAGTGCTGCTCTCTTGGAGTTAAATTTTCAGAGCCTTCCAATGCCCAGCTTGGCTAAGACCTGTGGTTCGTTGTGGGATTATTTTTTTTCCCTGAGCTTTTGCTCTCTACAGTCTTTGAATTTTGTAAGTGAATGTGTCTTCAGCATCTCTCCTTGGTCATTAATTCATTCCCTAAAAAAGTTCCTTGCATGCTGCATTTTCCATGGTCCAGAGTTGGAGATGTTGCTGTTCCAGGCTGGCTGTGTTGTGCTGGCAAGTAAAGCACTTCCCTACACACATGGGAGATGCATCTATTAATATTCTGTAAACCAGGTGTTTTTTTTTGTTCTCCAGGATCAAAGCTGGTATGTTAGCAAAAACTTCAAATTCCTGTCTTTTAACTTGCTGGTTAGTTTGTAGGTGTATCTATTCCTTCCTGCTTTCTTGCAGCCAGCTACATGCATCTCTCTTGCTCATTTTAAGATCACACAAAGCAGCTGTTGTTATTGTGGCACTTAAAAGCGACTTGAACGTTTTTTTCTTGGAAGGAAAAAGCAGGTAAATTAGTTTTCTTCACAGCAGCATTAGCAGCACCACCAGAGGTGGTGAACAAGGTTCTGGAAAAGGCAGAAAACCCAGTTAGCAAAGAGGTCTTGAGAGAAAGGAGGGGAAGGCAGGTAGTTCTGGGAGACTGTAATTAGGGCAGATTTTATAAATATTTTTGTGTTCCTAAAAATGCCAGCATGTATTATCTCAGTCAGTGATGACAATAACCAGCAGCAGGGGAGAGAGGAAGGGGAAGTGGAGGGAATTAATACACAGCCCAGTAACGTGGCCATTCCTCTTTTCATATGAGCAGCTGAACTAGAGCAGGAGTAAAGAATCACAACCTCTTTTTCCAACAAGAAGCTGGTAAGAAATTACACCTTCATATAGGAAGCCTCCAAAAGCCATGATGTCCTCAGATTTTCATGTTAAATCATGCTCAGAATTTTATAGTTCAGAGCAAGTTCTGTGCCAGAATCCCGAACGCTTCGTTGTGAAAGCAGCTTTGCAAAGTGAGAGAGAAGGACAGTCCCAGGTTCATTATGAGCCTGTTGCAAGGAGCTGCTTTGTTTTTATGGCTTCATATGCCTTGGCTCAAAATGCAGAAATCAAACAGGAGCTTCTTCTTGTCATTATACAGGTGTGTGAGTCAGCTTCTTGTTTAGTTTTTCACAGCCTTTTCAATTGTGCAATAAAATCATGTTGAAATGCATTTTAGTACTACACACGTTGTTTCTCTAAAAGCTTCACTTGGGTTGTCTCTAAAATGATTCCATTTTCCATCCACTCGATGAGAATTGTCTGCAGGAGGGGTTTGTGGCCTGGCACCCAGATTTACCAAAGCAGGACACGAGGTGAATTCTGGCCATGCAGCTTCAGGTCACATCGAGGTAATGAAAACAAAAAGTGACCAAAGGAGCCCTTTGTGCTGATATTGTTATTCCTAATGCTGGTCCTGGGAGATACAAACACTTACTGGAAAGGTCTAGGTTGGAAGCAAAGGAAAATGAGATTATTGCTGTTTAGGATGTCCCCAAACTCTATGAGGAAATGCATTATCTATACCAGAGTAGAAAACCGTGTTTTATGTAATGTAGAAGATTTGAGGTGTTTTTCTTCTTCTACTTTAAAAAAAAAAACAACACAAAACAACTGCAAAAACCACCTTTAAAATAGACCTTGTGTGGATTTTTTTTTGTTTAAGAACAAACTTTCCTTTTGCCCTGAGTGGAATATTCTAGAAAACGTGCCTAGAATTCAATGCACATTTATATTAGTCTTGATTTTCTTCCTGTATGACTGAAGCAATTGTTTCAACTTTAATTCAGGTTTATTAAATGTAGAAAGTATCAAAGAAGCATGAAGCTTCCCACTCCTTAATGGCCTTGATTCCTGCCAAAAGTGCATTTTCTTCCACTGCATCTTCCCTGTACGTGACTGCAGGTCCAAGTCCAAATTATTTGTTGCTTAGCTGAGAGCAAATAGGTTCAGGGAGTTTTCTCTGCCAGTTTCAAAACATTAATGCTTTCAAAACAAATAAATTCATTTTTTCTTCCAATTAAAGAAAGAAGTAATTCCTGTTTGAGCAAGGCATGAGAAATTGCAACCCTCCCATCACAGTGATGAATTTTAGGATATAAAGCCTTCCTGCAAGCAATGTGAAATGCTCTTAAAAAGGAGCATTTGGGGGAAAATAAATGAGCTTCATCTTGTGCTTGAGGAATTAACTTCCATTTTAGTGGTGGAAATTGGAAACACCAATATAGGGAGTGAGTAGAAATCACACAGTGAAAAGAGGACCTTGCTCTGTAATTCCAGATGTTTAAGCATTTTGATTCCTTTGGTGAGGGGAAGTCAGATTTGTCCTTCTCTTGGACTTTTCTGCAAGGTTTTTTAGCAAAGTTCAGAAAAAAAAGGTTCCTTTCTCCATCTCCATTTCTCTCTGTCCATACCATGGAGAACATGTTGCCACCTGCCTCTTAGCAGCAATGTCTTACATTTGAAATCCCATTTTCTCCATCATCTTCTCTTTCCCAAACCCACATTCTTTTGATGATTTTAACCAGGGATTATTTTGAAGCATCCTGGGCTTTGTGACCCAGTTCCTCCTGCATCACAGAACTGCCCCTGTCCCTTCCTTGCCCAGCTTGTGCTCGTGCCAGGAAAGCTGGTTTGATTTCCCTGATTCCTGAGCAGGCTGAGCTGCCCTCCTGCCTTGCCTTGCCTGCAGATGAAGCTTCCTGGGCCTCTCTCTGATGGTTTCCACTGCTCTGGAGGTTCTCAAATTGAGCGATATCACTTTTGAAATGCAATACCCAAAGCCAGCAAAGCCTCAGCTGGAAGATTTTGTCCAACACTCACTAGAGCAGAACAATTATTTCACATCTTATTGGCTTTCTGTGGGGGTTTGCTCTTCTCAGAATGATGTCTCCCTCCTTTGAAACAGAAGGACACTGTTGGGTCATGTTCAACTTGTGATCCAGCATTCTCCCTGCTATATATTTTTTTTTGCAGAACTGCTGAGTACCCAGTTGTTCCTGCTCAAGTGCAATCTTTTACATTAAACATTTCTATGGAATCTTAGGGTTTAGGGGGGTTTGTGGTTGTTGAGGTTTATATTAATTTTTTCAGTTTGTGAAGTTCCCCTGGAACTGTGATCCCATCATCTGTCACTGTTGCTGCACACACCAGGCTCCTGTTCTCTGCAGGTTAAATAACTTTATCTGTCACAAGGTTGTTGGGGACAGTGGGGTAGGGCAGATCCAGGCCAGACACTCAAAGAACTTCTCCCTACACATCAAAGGGTTTGATAAACCACTGATAACTTCTCGCTGGCTGCTGCTTTGTGGCTCGTGAGCCCAGAGCAGGTTTCCTTACCTACCTGCAGAGTGTGCTGAGCAAGACTTCACTGAATCCTCCCTCACTTCAAATTGTGGCATTTTCTGGTTTTCTCTCAGTCCTTCGAGCTCCTTAGCATCTCAAAGAAGGAAATCAGTTGCTTTAACAAGTTATTTTTTGACAATTTAGAGCTACCCATGGGTTTTCCTCTACGTGCATATAAGCAGGTGGTGATTGGTGTTAATTTTTCCTTGATTTCTGAGGAGGTGTCCAGCCCTCCCTGTCCTCTGCTCCTTTTTCTGCCACTTTAAAAATGTGCTCCATATTCAGCCTTTTTTAGGCCCTTTTTAAGGTAACAGCAAATGTCTTGAATTATTTGCCAGTTTTTCAGCACACACAGTGACAAAGTTTATGAAGCCCAGCCAGTCTGAAAATATCTAAACCGTTTAATTGGCATCTTTGTAATCTGTTCCAGATAAAGTTTGAAACCCTCCCCTCTTCTCTCCTCATGTTATCTATCTACTGATAGGCCTTGTAGTAAAAGCTGGTGTACAAAGACATCCCTTGTGCTCTTGATGTCCCTTTTCCAGTCTGATCTGCCTCGAGTCCCTTTGGTTTCCATCCCACTCTTCCTTTATTTATAAAATGTGTTTCTTGCTGCTTATTGGATTTCTTGCTGGTTTTCTCCCATTCTGTGTTGGAACACTTCTGATTTCATTTCCAAATGTTTATGCTGTATGTTTATACTTGCCTTTGGCAGTCTCACCCAAGTGTTTCATCCTTTTCATTTGAGGTCAGGGAAGAGCTTTGCTTTAGCCATTGGGCCCTTTTCACACTCCTCTTTGGGGTTTGGACCTGTATCTTTAATTGCTGCTATTTAAGATTCTGCCAAGCTCTTGCTTAACTTCTCTCCTCGATAGATTTGTGTCCTCTCTCACTCAATCTACCAGTTTTGTGAATTTGTTACTCTGTTGTTTTGAGTTGTGTGTGTCTCACAGAACCCTCTCGCTAATCCTCATTTGGAGTTCAGAATAAATTCCCATTATAAAAGCTCCCATATTTGTTCTCCACTTTTGGTTATGACTAGGGGCTTTTATTTCCTACAGGTATCTAATTTTTGGAGTAAATTTTTAAAATCCTTGATGTGAGAAACAATCCTTCCCCTTTTTTTGCCCCCCTTTCCCCTGTGTCCATCTCATTGTGCATTTTCAAGACATCCCCACTGTGAGCAGGATCCTGGGGCTCTGCTCAGCTCTGTGCTCAATACATGCCAGGAAACCTGAAAGCAGCAGTAACAAGGTGTGACAGAACTTGATTGCCCTGATTTTTACTCCTTAAAAATGTGCAGAGTCAAGTCTGTGGTGGTGCTACTGACACTGTGATTGGATTTACTGAGCTCACTGATGTAAATACGTCCTGACTGTGTGGATTGCAGCCCTGCTTGGACTGTGGATGTGTTTGTATTTATTCAGGAGCTCGTTGATCATAATTGATGCAGACAAGGGGTGGGAGGGCAGAATTGATAACTTTCTGGGGAATGCTAGCAGTAGGTACTGTAAGGAAATGGAGTATCTTATTAAACTTGGATAACCAGACATGCTGACAATTCCTGAAGTATCATTTGCTGCCCAGTGCTTACAGGGAAGGTGCTGTTAGGAGGCACCTGCATAAGAAATTTGATAATCAAGTATCTCAAAGCTTGGAGGAAAAGCCCAGCTCTGAGAGCTGTCATTTCTCCGTGGGACAGCACCACAGCAATTCCTTGGATTACAGCACTCTGTTTTAACCCTGTGGCTGGTGCTTAACACTGACTAATGAGCCTGAGCATTACTTGCCCTCAATAGCCCAATTTCTGACTGTCTGGGGATGTAGAACAGGAATATCTTCTGCCACTGGTCCTTCCCAGTTGTGTTGGGAAGCAGCTGGGATTGATTTGTGTTGGTAGGAAAAACAGGCTGTAAGAATCTGAGCATCAGCCCCAAACCAGGATATTGCTGAAAATCCCTCCTCACCAGAACTCAGTCCTGCTGTGGTCACCTGGGAGCCATCAAAACCAGGAGTCAGGTATTTGGGAGGCAGCTTTCCATGAGTGAGGAGGTTTCAGTGTGCCCAGGCAGAGTGAACTGGGACAGACTTCAGGGCTGGGAGTGGAAGAGGGTGGTGAAAGGAGCAGGAGAAGGAGGAGGAGGTGGGCATTTGCCAGGACACGGAAAAAGGATAAGGTTAAATGGTGATTTAAGGCTGGTGGAAGTGACTGAAGACAATAGAAGATATGCTGAAGTTGGGATGTGAGGTGAATTCAGGCATTTATCAGGAGACATGAAAACTCTGTATAAACTTCTTTGTTATGCTCCTATTCTGACTTTACACTCCTGGTTCCATCTTCATAAATTAAACCTTACAAGAAGCAGAAAGATTTTTTTTATCTTAACCACAATGACAACTGTATTTTAATCATGCTGGGTTTTTTTCTTAGTGTTGGCATGATGGGTTTTATTGTGTGTGGAGTTGGGAGGAATTGTACGGAAATGTTGCATTAAGTAGATGAGGGGACCAATAGAGTCCACGGATTCACTGCTAACACTTGCAATAATTGTCCATTACTACTTCTTAAAAACAGCTCTCCTGCTCTTAGAATTGCCAGCATGGGGTCCTTAAGAACCCCATTTTGGGTGGAAGGAAACACAGTTGTAATCAAAACAATGATTACCATCGCCTTCATTTAAATGCAGAAGGAGAAACTAATGTGTGCTCTAAAGGGAGGTAAAAAATTTACAAGTAATTCCTGGTTTTGAGGTTAGGTTTCTGATGTCCATGGGGAAAAAGTTAATTTCTTACCTTTCACTTTCAAGTGAATATTTTTGTATTCATTTCTCACTCTGCATTTAAATGAAGGTGATAGTAATCATTGTTTTGATTACAGTTGTGCTTCCTTTCCCCTATAATGGTGTTCTTGAGTACCCCATGCTGGTCGTGCTAAGAGCAGGGGAGCTATTCTTAAGGAGGAATAATGGACAATTATCTGAACATTAATAGTGAGTCTGTGGACTTCTCAGGACTCTTCAGCTCTTAGAGAATTCTCCTTTTCCTCGAAGGTGAGGGGAAACTCCCCAATAGTCTTATCTAACCACACAAAGTTAAATTCTGTAGCTCTCCCATCAAGCTCACAGCAAATGCAGCTCTGTCTCCATTTCCCACACAACAGAATTACAAACAGACTCTGCATTCCCTGTCCCAGGCTGTTGGACTCCAGGCTTTTTGTGTGTAACTCTTAAATACCAAACTGCAGAAATACTCTATAACTGTCAACATAAATACAGACTTTTGTGCCATTAGTAATAGGTGATGACAGGCTGCATGAAGAACACATTCCCTGTCTCTGCCATTCTTCCTTTCTCCCACTCTCCATCCACCCACTCCTTTTAATGTTACTACTATTGTTATTATTTTTCATAGCAGGCATCATATCTGGGAGCAGGGGATTAAATGAATAATTCCATTTGGCAACAGGCAGGCAGCATCAGTGCTGGAATCCTTTCTGTTCTTTAGTAATATTAATGTTGTAGAATATCATCAGGAGGGAGGTGGTTGACTGGAAACTTGCAGATAAACAGAGGGGGGTTATTTGGTCAGTATTGTTTGTTAAGGCATTTAACTACACAGGAGCAGCAACACTGCAAAAATACTCAATGCTTATGTTTTTAAATGCGTTTTAATCTTGATTTTTACTTGAAAACTAGAAATATAATGCATTTTATTTAGAATTATGGTGCTAGTTGGGGTGGCTGTCAGTACAAAGGCTAATGCTATTTATTAAGGTCCTGGTTTTATTTAATAGCCAGATGAATGGAACAGTTAATAAAAGAAATATTGCTTTATTCCCTGACATTTATGTCCTTGGTTTCCAATAAAGAATTGAAATTATGAATAGTTGATGGTTTAAATTGATGTTTTATGTTGAACGCTAGCTATAATTTCCCCTCTGAGGATTGTAATACCGAGAAACAGATGGTTTTTCACAGTAACAAATTGCTGTGTGTGTACTGGATATAGAGCTGCCTTTCAGCTCCCTCCACCTTCCCCGCCTCAGCTCGAGCAGAGGCAGCACTGCTGCTCTTCCCAGGACAAAGCCAGAGCTGGAGGAAACTCAGCCTATTTTTCCAGGTGTGCTGGAGATGGGAAAGTGCTGCAGAAACTCTGCAGAAACTCGGTGTGAACAACTGAGCAGCATAAACACAGAAGTTCTTGGCTGTTCCCTGGGTGGAAAACGCTCTGAGCCTCCTGTTCCAGTGTGCTCTGGCAGGCTGGGCTTCCTTTCCTGATGCTGCTGGAGATGGAAGTCCTGGAAGGCTGGGAAGAGTGGTAGCAGTGGGAAAAGGAACAATGGTTTGGAGTTAAACAGGCAGCTCCAGTGCAGCCCCAGCGGTTTCTTTGCTTTGGATTTCTGAATGCAGCCAGTCCGCAGCGTCTTGAGGTTTTATTGACGTTTGGTCTCAAGTAAATGAGCACTAAATGCTCTTGTTTATGCGTTTTTAAACTGTTTTTCAATAATTGTTACTGCGGGGAAGTGGTGTGAGATGATTAGTGGAGAGTTTGGCAATCCACATTAAAAATACACCTTTTTATAAGCTAATTATTGAGGGAAATGGTTAGTAATTATCAGTTCTAAATGTTCTCTGCTAAGGTTTACATGTAATATTTGTATCGAGTCACTTTAATCTCCATTTAAAAGCAGAAAGAGGGGGAAAATCAGAGGTTAAAGGGGGATGAGTGAAGGGAGGGATCACAGCCAGGTCTGTCCTCCACAGCTTGTGGGTGTGAGGCCGTTGCTGGACTTCAAAATGCTGCTGCTATTGGCAAAATGAGTATTTGGCTTTTCACAAATCCTTCTCTGATAAATCATGTTACTGACACACAGTTAAAATACACAGGCTTCAAGCTGAAAACAGCAGCTATTTCATAAAAGACATTAATTGTTCAAAACTGAATTGCATAGATCATAGGATCAAATTTTTAGTACTAATTTTCAAAAGAACTCTTACTCTAAAAAATGATATAATGCTTTCAAAATCCTTTTTTTTTCCTTGGAAGCATGAGAGATTGTTGCTTACTCAGTCTTAGTGTCCTGAGACTTCTCTGTGTCCTACAAGATTTGGAGCTGAGCATGGTTATTGCATACCTTGACTGTAGACCACTAGTGAACTGTATTTTTATAAAGCAGTGAGGTTGCTGGAATGAAATACCACGTTAAAAATCCAAGTTGGTGAATTTAATACTACCCTTATTTTTCTGGTTGTTCTGCTAGCGGCTTGTATTCAAAATAGTGAAGAAATGCATCAGAAATCCTGCCCTTTACTTTTCCCCTTTTGGCTTAATGTCAGGAAATGGCACATTACAGCAATTTGTGTGGCCCTGCACCACTGCTAACAGAGATAAAGCACTGAGACCAGGGCTGGAACTCAGTGTGGCCATGGCCAAGGACAGGAAAGGTCAGAAAAGGTTAAGATGGTTGGGAAAGCCATTTCACATATATCAACTGTGGTGTTTAATAAGTTACCTGGAACTAGTTTCTAGCAGTTTGTACTATGGAGCTTAAGCAGGAAAATTCAGCAGAAAACCCGTCCATCTCCAGTAAGTGTGGTGTAGGTTATAATTTAAAAGAGCTTGCTGGGACCAGCTTTACACAGCTTGTGTAATGAGAAAGTTGCCATCAGAGTAATTCAGGAGTGGCCTTTTGTCAGTAGTTTCTAAGTATCACTTGATTAAAAAATTCAAGATGTGATTGCCATTAATTTTCTGGTACAGAGTGGTCAGGTGGAGATTTCTGCATAAGCAGCAGTAGAAGTGGGATCAGCCTATGGGCAAGTGAGAGCCCATAGTGGTTTGAAGTCAGTGCTGAGGGATGTTAATAAACTTTATTTCCTGGCTCTTGCCCTGAGGAATATTGTGCTAATGCAGCCAGGGTTAACTTCCAGGTGAGGGAAGAGTGGGAGAGAAGGCAGAGGGAGATCTGCACGCACAGAACAGAAGGAACTTGCACTTGGGCGTGTGTTGTCTTTAACAACAACTCTGGTTCCTCAAAGTTCACAGAGATGACATGAAGAAATAAACAGATATTTTCGGTGCTAAAATAAGCCTGGTGTTCTCCCACTTAAAAGAAAAAAAACTTCCTTCCTTCCTTCCTTCCTTCCTTCCTTCCTTCCTTCCTTCCTTCCTTCCTTCC
>JACBWW010000032.1:6195047-6320990 GCA_020086605.1 Lanius collurio | reverse complement strand
TAATAGTCACATCTGCTCATGATTTATTTACTTAGGAAAAAGAACAACTGATAATGAGTGAGTGTGTCTGTGATCTGAGGTTGTCATTCCCCTGAAAATCAGAGGTGTGGGGGGGCCTCTGGCTCTTGCTGGAGGAGCTGCTGTTGGCAGAGCTCTCAAGCAAAACATGCTAAGCCACGTCTGTACATAGGAAAGTGGAGGTATTAGGCAGCCATACGCTGTAAGGAAGAAGCACCCTGAATTTCCATCTCCTAATCCACTTGTCTTTTTAGTACATGTATGCACAAAACATTATTATAGCACTTTTTAATAAATGGAATAATAGTAGATTTAGTGTTACATACAGGAGATTATCATCTTCAGTGATTGTGTGTGCACAGCTTGTGTTATCAGAAGATTAAATGAATCTTAAGGAGACGCTGCTTCACAGTGAGATTTGATTTTCCCCTGCACGAATGCTTCTTAAATTATTGAGCCTTTGCAGCGCAGACAACACTTGGCAGGTGTGAAAGCCAACGGGAGCAAAGTTGTGAGCAGGCTTTACCTGTCTTGTCAGATGGCTCACCTTGGCTGAGTGGAGAGGGTCCTATCGTAGGGAACACATGGGGTGAATTATGGGCAGATTAAGAGCTTCCTCCTCGGCTTAAGGCAGCGTCAGGACTGCTGCTCCCACCTCCTCCCTGCCTATTCATCTCCTCCACAAACCTTGGCACGGGGGACCATGAAAACTATCACCTTAAGTAAATCCTCATAAGCTATTCATGCTCCTCGACAACTTTGCTCATGCTGTTTGATTCACAATCCTCTGCCTCTTCAGTTCTCTCACATATTAACGAGTTTGATCACTGCTCCATATAAATGAGGCATAATCTGAAGCTGTCAGACCTAAACTGTCTTGAACATGCACTAAGTGAATATATTCAAATTTCTCTTTAAAGCTAGGAATATTTATAATAAAACTTGTCAGAGCTTTGGTTAACAGTTTACACTGGAAGTATTTTTGGTTGTGAAATACAAAAACAAGTCCAAAAATGACTTTTTTGAGCTGATATTATTATATTTGCCTTGCATATGGAAAACTCGTGTTGTGATTTCAACAACAAATGAGAAAACTGTCAAACTTTTATGAAAATTAATTAAGCACAAACTTCTATGAAAATTAATTAAGCTGAAACTTCCATGAAAATTAATTAAGCTTAAATGAAAAAGTGTTAAAACACTTACAAATTTATACTAATGTGACTTGTAACAATCACAATAAAAGAGCAACGGGCGCTGTTAACAGTGCTTTTAATTTGGGTTGTGCTGCCTCTTCTGTCACAGCCTGAAACTGGATATCTATCAAAGTGCAAACACTGGACTCATTTATTTTTTTATCCCGTGATGTTCCCAGTGAAGAATGCTGCATAAAAATGTCTCCTGGCTCTCGGGAGAGGCGGCCTCTCCTCTTTTCCCTTTGAATGCTCTTTGGTTTTACCTCTCCCTCAGACTGCATCTGTCTGGGCTCTTATATCCTGTCTGATACAAGGCTGCATCCTCGCCTGGCAGAGGCCAGCACAGAGGGAGCTTCAGAGTCCTCTGGATTTTTCTTTGTATTATTGTAATACAAGTTTATAAAATTTAGGAGTTTTCACCTTTGTGTGAAAGAAGCCCAGAAGTAAACAATAGATGGTTGTTATAGGACTTAAAAAATTGAATTCCTGACATCAAAGATGCAAGACAGGCTGGCTTTAAAATGAACTGGCAAAAGAAACCGTAGTAGGAGTAAATGTTGGGGGGTTTTAGTTACTAAATAATATTTTGGAACTGAATGAAGACTGCAGCTTATGAATCTCATTTCCCTCCTTAGCCACATCCTATGCAGAGGACGAGTGGATCTCACCAGTGTGCATTGGTGAGCTAAAACTGAAACCCAGCCGAGGTGTTACGGGACTCCTGTGAGGAGTTTCTGTGGTGTCCCAGCCCTCAGGTCATAGACAGGGAGCGATCTGGCTGCCTTGAGCATCCTTGAATTTTGGCCTCAAGTCTAATGGCAGAAGCGACACAGTTTAGCCCCTAAATTCAAAACATTATCTTACCCAGTCAGAAAACATTCTCTGTGTCTTGTGCCGTGTCCAAGGCAAAGCAGACACTCGAATTTAAGTCGAATCAAATGTGGGGAAGGTTTCCTCAGCAGCCTTGATGTGAACAGGAAATTGATCCTCCAGCACAAGGCTGGAGTGCCAGGAGCTCATTCTTCACTGAGATAATCAGGCACAAAACGCTGCAAGTTAATCAGTTCACTTTCAGTTTAGTATGTACATTCACTTCAGCTTTAAACAAGCATTTAATTAGTTCTGAAAGTGTATTTGAAAGCCTTCGTGTTGGACCTAGTAGATAATGAATGGTGCCTGTGAGTTTTGTTTTGTTACTGGAAAGTGAAACCAGATGCAGCTTCGCCATCCAAGTTCAGCCTCTGGCTGGCTGGACGCCGTGGGAGATAGGAGTTTTTATCATTTGGGGAGTGTTCTGTGTGCTGCACTGAAGCTGGTCATTGTGTTAGGGAAGAATGTTGATTCCACACAATGTTTAAGTTGTTGGAACAACATTCAGACATTCAGCAGCGGAATTGGATTCCTCTGTTCAAAAACAGCAAAAAAAAAAAAAAAAAAAAAGGGATTAGTCTGTGGTTAATGTAGTAAATCCCAAAGTTGCCATTACAATACACCTATATTCATTTCCTTATTAATTACGTGGTTGTGCCATTTAAGCTTCCTTTCTGTCCTTTGGGACCAAATTCTTGTCCTGGGTGAGAAACCAAGCTCCCTTTTGTGTTGGAATCATCATGTGATGTGAGCAGGGATTATGCCCAGCCATTCCCGAGTCATTAAATGGGATTCGCCAGTGAATTGTCTCCCTCCGTGGGTTCCCTGAGGGGCCCCTGGACCTGACCTGATCCTGCTGCTGCTGCAACTTGGTTTTTGCACTTGCTCAAGGTTTGGGTGGTGTTGAAAAACTCCTGGAAGTCGTTTGTTGTGTGATGGCTCTCTAAAGAATATCCATTTTAGATTTACTTAAAGCAGCCCCGTGTCTTCTCTTGCTGCTTTTGACCCTTGGGACAGGCTGTTAAGGATCCTCCCCGAGGGGATGCAGAGGGAAAATCCTACTATGTTTGTGATGCTTTTAATCCCCAGCCTGTCTATGGACTGAAATAAATAGAGCATTCACCTTTCTGCTCGTGGATTCCTTTCAAATACAATTTCATCGTCACCTGTGGCATCCTGATTCATCAAGATCTGTTCTAAGCACTTCTGAATCTTATTGACCACTTGTTTTACAGGATGATAAATCCCTGTTCTCCCAGAGCAAATAGATTTAATAGAGCAGATTTTTTTTCTCCTTGATTTATGTTTGCCATGACCAGAAAGCAGGATTTCAGCATCCAGCAGACGCTGCTCCACAATTACAGAGTCACGAGCAGGCAGTGTCTGTTTTGTTGCTGAATGACAAATATTGTGAGAGGACTTGGTGACACTTTATATGTTCATCTAGAACCAAAGCACGTGGTGCAATTGTTGCTTCAAGATTAAACTTGCTTGAAACCTGTTTTTGAATTTAGGGGATGCCTGTGAGACAGGAGCTCAGTAACTTATCGATGAGGGAATGAAAAGAGACAAAAAGAGTGTATTAAAAGCAAAAAGAGTGTATTAGACTTGAAAACAAAGATGAGACGGTTTTAATGTGTGTATCCTTTAAAAAGTGGAAGTAGTGTGCATTGTACAGGGTTTGGAAGATGACTGTGGACATTTGAAAATTATTTTTCTCTCTCCTTTTGTAGCATCATAAGAGCATAAAAACAACCCTAATTACATTTTAACAAGCCACAGTGTTAGTGCCCAACAGCTGAAGAAATGGAAGACTGGCCTGCTAAACTGTGCCTATATTGTACAATTAGATGGACTGGAATAACCAAAATCAGGGTTTGGCTGAGGGGATGGGTCTCTGGTGACAGCCCCATGCTTGTACATTGTCACCAGAAACGAGAGTCTGAGTTGCAGGAATCAGTGATGATGAGGCCCCCACGATTTATTGATCAGGAGATTAAATACAAACTGGTTCCTGCAGCTGCTGCTTGCTCTTGTCACTGTGGGTTTGTGTGATGTGGGAGGGGTGCCTTGCACTGGGATATTTATGGGGTATCTGGGCCTGTCACTTCTCAAACCTTTGGGAATCAGAGCCAGGGAATATAGTCCAGAACAGCTGTGTGTATTTATTGTCATCCTTACATTAGATCAAGACTTGTCTTAGTAATGAAATCCTACAAGAGCAATATCTCTCTTGAAAACCATATGTCAATAGAGCTTTAAAATTGCTCAAATATGAAGAGGACATTACACAAAATAGATGGATTCTACCAACCTAAGGAATAGGAATTGACATTTTTCAGAACAGATGTCATTGATAATTTATAGATGGCTTTAAAAATTCAACTTTATCTAGAAGCTGGCTTAAAAATGAAGTGCTGTCAATGTTCTGAGTGCATTGGGTACATTAAGCAGAAACGTTCGTGTCACTCAGTGATATTTAAATACTGCAGAAGTCAGGAGCAGCCTGACTCTGAAAGTCTGCTCCTGTTCAATATTAAAGGCTCATGTGAGTCTGCTGGTTTCCAGATGATGTAGCTGTACCCCTAGGAAGTGTTTTGAAACCAGTAATTATTGATTTTGTCCCTTACACTTCTGACTGAAACCTGGAAGTGAAGCACATGACTCTTGGAGAAGAACAATTTTACATCCAAAATTATCAGCTTAGCTTTGTGGTTTACTAAGCTGTAAAAGCTTCATATTGCAGCCCTCCTAGTTTTAAAAACAGAGTGACAGTCCTCTCAGAAAGCAGAGGCATCTGCTCTATATGCAGCAACAGAACTGGGAAAATTATTGCAAAACTTCCTGGTGCTTTTGCAGAATCAGGATTTTTAAATTTTTCCTAAGTACACTTTTTTTTGTTAAACTGCTCCACCTAAAACGAAGTAGGGGTTAATACACATTTTGCTAAGTAAGAAAAACAACGAAAAAAAAAGCCCCAGGCCAACACTGGAGGCTCAGCCCAGGAAGATGGGAATTCTGAGATAATATTCAATGTGCCCAAAGGGACAATGCTGTCTCTTGTTGTCACTGTCTATATTTAGCCACCGTGCTCATATGCAACTTAAAATACCTAGAATAGCAAGAAGAAATTTTTTTTCCCCTTCATTTGAAGTGGTTCAGTGTAGGGTTGTTAATTTTGGCTTATCACAGCTGACACTTGAGTCGAGGGGGAGAAAATAGCGGTTTGAAGCTTTAACTCTCTCCACATGTGCCCTCCGAGGAGCCCTCCTGACTCCTGCAAAACTTTCTCGGCTGCCTTAAATTATGTGCCCCCCATTTAGGAGCAGTTCACAGGTCATTTAGTTGATTTAAAATCCATTGTTGTTTGTGCAGCTGATAAGGGGTGAAAAAGCTATTAGTTAGCAGACCCGGGTTGAGGAAAAAATGTTAATAATTCCAGCTTCCTACTTGCATCAACTGGAATTCTTCTGATCAGTAAATGTAAACAGTGTGATTTATACTTTAAAACTCTAGTTTACATGAAAATGAGCAATAATTTTCACACTTTCAGGAGTGTTTCATGCTGTTGCAAACTTAAGTTTTTGTATTTTACGCAGTTACTGAAAAGATAATGAAATATTTCTGCATGACAATCTGGCAAATATTTATGTTTTAGGGACATATTACACACTTCAGTGTGCTGGTTTTTAATGGGAAGCACTCCCGAGCATCCGTTTAAAGCCGTCAAAAAAATTGGGCACAAAAATGGGAGAGAGCAAAGTCCTTGAGGAAGTACTGGACAAGTTGTTTATGGGGGGAATGACCTCGGCTGGTTTGGATCCCACTAATGGCCTGCATATCCCAAAAGTGAACTCCTGGTCAGCAGGAGGGTGCTGAGCACTCAGGGTTGGGGGCAATAGGGAGGCCAGGCTTGCCTGAGGAATTCCTGCTCCGGCCGGGAATGTGGTGGGTTCACAGCTCTGGGAGATCCTCCAGCAGGTCAGCAGGAAGAAGCACCCTAAAAATTCAGATTCTGCATCTGGCAAGGCTGGAAAAAATCGGGTGGCAGTGCAGAAAGCTGGGCGGTGGAGTCACACTCACAGTGCTTTCCCTACATCTACCCTAAGGAAAAAAACACACATGGAATGCAGCTGAGTGATACCTGCTCCCTCCCCAGAGGTGCTGACAGTTGTTTATGCTCCCACTATCTGATGGTGGCACCAAAATGTTTCCTTGTTCTTATACAAACTTCGGGAGCAGCGTCAAAAGCAATCCTGTCTGTTTTGATGGATCGCTGGCATGTGCAAGTCCCTGGCGTGGGTGAATATCTCAGTCCTCAGGTCTGAAGGATCAAATGCTGCTCAAGCCATTCCAAAATCAATTTTAAAAATGAGCAATTACATCTTTCCATAAGTGGATGATCAGGATCCAATGAATAGAAGTTATAAGATCAGATAAGTCGCTTGATTAATCAATACTGATTTGGAGATTCTATGATGTCACTTGCCCAATTTTACCTTTCCCCCTGTCATGGTGGTCCTCAGTGTCTGTCCTGACCTGGCTAAGAGGGAGCTCAGTGCTTCAGAAGTGTCAGTGTTCCTAAGGCTGTAGTCAGGTGGGAATACTCGATACGCTTTGGGTCTCAGGAGTGCTTATTCAAACATTGCATTTCCAGACACGGTGTGCCTTCAGGAATTTAAAATAACTTGTTTTAACTGCACAGTGTTAATGAGCAGCTGGGTAAGATACAATCTCCTCGGAACAGTAGCTTTTTCTTTCACTATTTTATCTGCATTTCCTAAGAGTGTTTCACAGGACAGAGCATGACCGTGCTTATATTTTGTGTTGGCAGCTCTCAGTGCTCTGTGACTCTGTCCCACTGTTCAGAGCGACCTTCATCATCTGCTGAGGTTTCACCAGGGCCATTATTTGTAGATTCTAGCCCAGGAAGAGGCTGGCTGTGGATCTTTGCTTTAAATGTCATTTAAAAGTGAGCCCTGTAGTGTTTTTTGTATGCAAAACTCAGTGTTTGCTTGCAGTCTTTGAAGTTTGCTCACCCTGTTTCACTCCTGGCCTTGAGCCCTCAGTGGCCCTGGATGTCCCTTTTGAGGCGTGTTAGGAATATTTAGCTTAAAGAAGGTGCTTGAACTTGATGTATCCTTTGCTTTGGACGCACAGAGAAGGTTTTGGATGCAGCTAAAAGCCTTCAGTATGGTATCACATGCTGCTGGCTTTGATGTATGCACTTCAGCATCTTGTAAAAGTGATCTGATGTATAAAAGATGGTGATAGGAAGAAGTTTATTGAGTATTTCTCTGGGTAAAGGGTGTTGCAGGCATTGCTGGAATTCCTTTATAAGTCCCTCTGTACATCAGTCAGGCAGTTTTGACCTTTTTTTCTTTAAGTGTGGATTTTGCTTCTATTGTCAGTTTGTGCTTGACTTCTCATGGTACTTGATGTACTTGATGTTACTTGGTATTTCAGGTAGTAAGTGATGGGAAACATCTGCTGTTTGGTGAGGTGCACCTTCAGTGACAGCACAGTAGTGTGAGTGAGAAGATGAGCTCCACATCCTCACAGGCTGGGTCACCCCTCACAGAAATGTATTGCTGAGAGGCAGCAGGCACTGACAAAAGTTAATTTTTACTTAAGTGTATCTTAATTCAAGGTTTTTTACTGCCTTGCAATGAGTGGGAAAATGCTTCTGAGAAAAGTAGTTGTCATTTTATGTTTAATTTAGCAGTGCTGCAGCTGAGGGAAGTTTGCCACAAAGCCAGGAATAAGGTAAAAAGTGTGAAGCTTAGGTTAAATCGATGGCAGATAACTTGATCTGTAGTTGCCATATATAGTCATCCAAGAAAAAGTCTGTAGGAATCCTTCAGACATTTATGGACTTCTCTGATGCATCTGTCGGAGCCAAACAGCTCCAGCCAAGAGATAGGGAATTTGTTAAACTGCATTAAATTCCTAAATTGCTGTAGCCCAAAGGAGCAATTCTTCCTTTTATAGGGGGAAGAGTAGGAGGGAGTAGGCAGGGAGGATGGTACATTATGAAGTCTCTTCTTTTGGTAAGAGTTTCAAGAGATGAGTAACATTCTAGAGCTCTTAAAAAAAAAAAACAACAAAACACAAACCACAGACAAAAAAACTTGAATTAATTTCCGTTGCTCTCATCAAAAGCTGGCTGTCTAAATTTAGCCATTTCCTATAGACACTCAGCTTATGCTGGCAACAGTCAAACTGTTTGTCCTCAAGTGCAGTTTGTCACCTCCCCCTTCTAAGTTGGTAGAAGATAAGGCTGTATTAATTCTGCTGATTTATTATTACACAAGTGTGTCTCATTTTCATCTGCCATCGGGCTGATTGTGATTCAGCAGCACCCGGGAACAGCTCGCTCCAGCTCCCCGTGTCTCCCTAATCATCCATCCTCTGGGTTCCTTTTCCTGCCCTTTTTATCTCCTTTCTCTCCCCACCCCCTCCAAACACTGGAACAGTTCACAGTTCAACACATGAATTTGGGAATTAATCCCAGCTGAGACTGTATTTTACAGCTGTGAGGGGATGCTGCTGCTCGAAAGCGCTTTAAGTGGGTTTTTTATTTCTGAAGTTCAACTAACAAACAGTAAATGTATTCAATAAGTCTGTAGTGAGCTCTTGCTTTCTTTCATCTGGGTGATTCATTTCTATCTACTGTGTGCTCCCAAAGCATGTGCATTATGGGCCTGAGCCTGTTTCCATAGGAATTTTGCCAGGAAGCGTAAAGGCAGCAAAAGTTTTGTTTTCTCTGAATTGCTTCACTCACTGAAGCAACATGAAAAGCTCTGTGCTGTGTTTTTTTTTTTATTTAGGTCAGCAGGATGACAGTTAGATTAATTTTGAGGTGTTTTTACCAGGTATGCTAAATTAGATGTAGTAAAACCTCTGGGTCTGTATCCTGATGTTTTTGAGGTTGTCAATTTATTTTTTTTTCCCTTTGAATTTCTCATCTTTGTTGGAATCTGAAGTTCTCACGTCAGCTGCATCCAAAGGGCGATGCCTGAACCCACAGCCAGGGACTCCCTGCACAAAAGAAGTCACAAAGAACATAAAGACAGCAAAGATCGTGGTCATGAGAGCTTCAGCAAATACAGGACATGTATTTGCAGGACAGCAGGCTTTTTACTCAAGTCCTCATGAAACAACTTATTTCCTGTAGGAGCAACTGGATTTTGAATAAGACTGGATGGTCAGGATCAAGATTAAGAAGAAAATCTTATAAAAAGATTATTAGAGGATTGCGTAGTATTGGATTTTCTTGCATTGAAATCAAAGCAAAAGGCTGACTGTAATGATAGAAATCAGTAAATGCACCTGTGCTCTTACATGCAGGTATGTCAGAGTGTGATTAATGCATGGGCTGCTCACAGCTATATTTGTAACTTGTGTGTAAAAGATAAGTAAGGTGAAAACACTTTTGCAATACCTGATGTCTCAGCAGTGCCTCCTCCCCAGTTTACAGATGGCCTGTAAGGATCTGGGAGGATGAAGCCTGGCTCCTCGTTATTCCATTTAACACAGAATTATTCTTCTTGGAAACATGGCTTAACTTCAAAGCAAGATACCTGTATTCTGGAAACCAGTAACAGGTTTTACAACATGAATGTTTTAGAGTAATCTCACTTTTCCTAAATGAAGCAGTCCATTGGAATTTATGATTTCTGAATGGTTCTACCCATCTTTTCCTTGAGACTGAGGAGAAATCCCAGTCCCACGAGCCCAGTGCAGTCAGACAGCTCCAGCTCGTGATCCCATCCTCCCAGAAGGCTGAAGCAGGGTGCACTCTGACTCCAGCACTGCCTGTGTAGAGGGAATATGGAAAATTACAGCTGCAATTATGGTTTCACATTAAATATTCTTCTTTCTAAATCCACCATATGAAGCATTAGGCTGTGTTTGAACTGGTGTTGTTAATTGGACCACAGCACTTAGGTGCCTCTTCTGCAGAGTCATGGCCCCTGTCATTAGCCTCTCATTAGACACGTTAATTTTTTAGGGCTCATCATAATTACTTTTTTTCAGAAGTTCCCCATTTTACACTGAAGAGAAACCTCTGATCTGCAGGCTGTAATTCTGGATAACCAGGGGAGCGTTAGGAACACTTTCTCTGTGGACTTTCAGCATGGGAAATGCAGTGGATGGAGAACGAAATCCTGCAGGATGTGATTTGGGAGGAGTGTTCAGGATCACTGAAAACTCAAATCATGGGGGCAGAGAACTTGTGGAACAACATGGAATTTATGGAGGGACAGAGCAGTTCTGGTTAAAATCTGACAGATGTAGGTCAGGCTGTTTTTTGGGATGTAAAAGTATATTGGCATGCACAACTAAGCAGTCAGTTTGCTTCCCATGATTTTGGACAGATGGACTCATCTAATAACATCTGCAGGTACTTAACAAAGATCTAATTATCTTTGCTCTGTGTAGGGATACTGGCCTAAGCTAGGAATGGCAATTCCTGGATTTCAGTGACACGTGGCTGTCCTGCTGGCAAGAACAGTGCACTTCAGAGGTTCTGAAATACTTATTTAGTGTATCAGATGTGTTTTCATTATGTAAATAAGGAGTTCTGATGACCTGGGATGATGCAGATGTGGTTTTTCCCATGACAGGGGTCTGTCATGGCATGTTTGATGTCACCTCAAGCCTTCAGCAGGGACCCCAGGGTTTAACAAGAGAGCAGGAGGGAGAATCTCCATGGAGCCATTACCCAGTGTGAAGCCTTTTAAATTAATATGTTTGTTAAAAGTGATGCTTGATTTTCTGCATGTGTTGGTGAGCTGTTACACGAGTCAGCTTTTCCTTTTTTTTTTCTACTGGAATTCTAGTGTCATTTCATTACAATTAGCTCCTTCCAAAGCTCCACCTGAGCCATTTTTGTTTGAACTAATTTTTTGGTTTCCTAGCAACTCTACTTTTTAAGTTCTGAGTAGTTCCTGTTCAATGTCTTTCCTAGCCACTGTTAAATCACTGGTTTATAAATGACATCAGGGTTGTCACATGATGCTAAAAAGCTTAGTTCACCACAATAATTTGTAAAGTTAGGTAAAAAAAGCCTTCTCCTATTCTGCATGGTGTGCATGTGTATATATACACACACTTCCATACATACATACGGGTGCAACAGTTCCTCTCTGGCAGGGTGGCTTTTTAAACAATCATGAAGGTCCCCAGGCTGTTTGGACGTGGCTGCACAGGCCCAGAGTAAACCTGTGAGCTTTTTGTTTATTTGAACTTGGAAAAAGCCATAAGAGGATTCCATTAAGACTCGGGGAGATTCCATTGAGAGCAAAGTCCCAGCGTGGCGAGGAAGCTCCTTCCCAGATGCTCCTTTTTCCCCAGCTTGGGAAAAGCTCAGTTTGCACCTTGCCACTGGAAGGGGTCACAGGACCAGCCCCCAAATTCTCCCTCTTGACCCATTTCCCCACAGCTGAGTAGGACCCACGTGGTCTTTGGAGTTTGGTAGAAACCAGGGGATTTCCACAAAGAAACTCTTGAAAGTTCTCTGTGCCTCTGCTGTGGCTTCCTTTGGGACTGTCATGTGGCTGCAATCTTGCAAAACTGTCTGAAGTGGTCAAACAGCAAAAGTTCTGTCTCTTTTCCAGGAACCTGTATCAGTGTTTACTCTGCAGGCCCTGCTTTGTAACCTCTCTCCCCCCAAATTACAGAGCCCAGGGTTTTGCTCAGTGTTCCTCTGCAAGCTGAAGTCTGCACTCACTAAGTCAGCCCTTCACCAATGGAATATTTTTTCACTTCTTGCTGGGTGGGTCCATATATTGAAAAATAGGTCAAGAACAGTAATCTAAATCTACTGCTAATAAATAATTAAAGCTAATGGAATTTGCACAAGATCTGTGAGCTTGAAATATTTCCGAAAGTACTGTGGTGTACGTTTTGCTACTGTAAATCAAGATTTTTTATTTATCATTGTGCTAGGTTGAAACATATCTATAAATGTAACTTAAAAAGGATTTTTTTTTTGTACAGAGAAAACACTGGCATGTTAGTGTACTGAAATAACTAAAAATATCATAGCAGATTGATAAGATCGTGATTCATTCTTTAATGATCGTATTTCAGGTAAATACTTCAGCAGCCTTCAGCAATAAGAGGTTTTGTATCTCATTAAATCAAAGTGTAAATTGAGCAATAAATTGTTTACTCATATGGTTTACTTTGCCTTATATTTTAAGAATTAAGTAAGTCATCTGAGCTACTGTATATTACCTGTTTGAACAACTACCTGGGGTTTCAGTTTCATCTCTTTTAGATTAAAGCAAAGTGGAACTTGCTGGAACTAATTAAACATAAAGACTTAAATGTTTCCTTTAGTACACCCTCAATCACATGTGCCCAGGAATTCTGCTGGAAAAAAAAATGGAATATTCTGGATTTTTTTCATAATGCAAGGAAATAATATTTAAAACTTTTGCACTGGTAGGTGAGTGTCTGAGTGATCCCAACCCCTTCACCCATTTCCCCATAGCAGGGCGAAGCATCTGTGCTTGCTGCCTCTCTCTAATTAACCAGCAGAACTGCTTACTCCTAATTATAGTTAACTTGCTGATTTGTGTGTTTCATAGTGACAAGTTGTGTCCTTGAAGTACACAATAATCAAACACACCTCAGAAGTTGATGCCAGCGTTCTTCCCAAATCCTTCACGCTTGGCTGCCTCTCACCTCTCCCCCTTTCAGCTGTATTTATGGGAAGCTCAGCAGCATTCTGGAGATAATAGCGGGGTGGATGGAGTGTACGGAGCCCTGGCTGTGAGGGCACGTGGATAAACATCCTCCCAGTGCCCAGGAACAGATATCCACCCTCCCAGCACGCTGCCTCTGGGGAGAGGGGCATGAACCTGGCACGCAGTTTTTGACAGGCAAGCTCCCCTCCAGCTGTGCTATTTCTTATCATGGGAGTCATGCAATGATTTGGGTTGGAAGGGACCTTAAAACTCATCTCATTCCACCCTCTGCCATGGGCAGGGACACCTTCTACTAGCCCAGGTGGCTCCAAGCCCTGTCCAACCTGGCCTTGAACATGTCCAGGGATGGAAAGAGTTAGGTATTGATGGAATTACAGCCTCCTGCACAGCCAGTACATCCTGGGGGTTGTTCTGGGTTGGGTTTTTTTTCCTTTTCATTCTTTTTTTAAGTTCTTACAAGAAAGAACCTGGGGTCAGGCTGTCCAGCTCCTGCCAACTGGGGATGCAGGGCCCTTTTCAGTGCCTTATTCCATGTGGGCAAACAGGGATGGGGACAGGGAAGGCAGCAGGGCAGCCACAGCATCTCCAGTGACGAGGCTGCTCCAGAATGGGTTGTGACAGCTGAACTGGTGATGTCACCCACACTGGTAACAGTGGGCTGCTTCTCATTAGGATTCCTGTGCCAGACACAGTGACATTCCCCAGCCGTGCGTGGCTCCAGCAGACGGAGCACGGAACAATTGGTAGGAAATGTGGCACGGGAGGCCCAGGCTGGAATGTTCTCCCAGGGTTCTGGGTGGTTCTGTTTTACAGGAGCACGGTGCTTGTGTAGATGATAAAGGGGGGTGGGTCAAGCTCAGCCTTGCTGGGCCACTTTATCAAACTGGGGTCAGAGGGCCCTTGTTGTGACATTTAGAGATAAGCATTTGGGAGGTGAATGAGATGGAGCAGCCTGTGAGGAGATCAGAAGGTGCTTATATAGCTTCAGACCTCAAGTAAATTACAAATACAGTGTTGGTAGCCTGACCATTGCTATGTCCTTTGTACTGTACACAGGGTATTAAGATCTAGATAAATAATGTAGTTTAGTTGTCAGAAAGATGTATTTGCTGCCCAGGATTTTAACATAGATTTATTCTTGGTTTATTTTCCGTGGAGTTATTTTTAATGAGAATGGAAAATGAGTTAAAAATTATGTGGATTCAGATTTCATTGTTTAGCTACTTGATCAAAATATAAACTCCTTGTTTTTACTCTTGTGAAGAGGAAATGCTATATTAGCTTTCAGCCATCACATTTGATTCAGATAATGATACAGCATCCTAATTCACGGGCTCTTCATCAGATACTGAGTTTGTCTCTGATAAAGCCTTTTTCAGAAAACTGCTCTACCCCTGACAAATCATCCAGAGAGAAAGAATGCACGTATTTAGATGGCACAGAAAAATAGGCTAATAATGGGATTGTATTCCTACACTCAAATATTTCAGTGTGTTTGTTGATAAATTATAATTTGTTTTAATGTTCAGTTGCGTGGACCCTTTTCAGCTGTTCTGCTTGGCTGCAGTGGTTTGGTAGCTGTGTGAGGGCTGGAGCCTGGATGCTTTTCCTGTTTTGATCACAGCCCAGGCAGTAAAGGCCACCACACTTTAAACAGATCATAAATCACCCGGTGTCCTTGCTAACCACCACTGCAGATTCCCCAGGGTCTGAACTGAATGTCCTTCTTCCTGTTCAATTTAGTGTAAAGAAGGTAAAATTCCCTTTGAAGTTCAGTGTAATATTTTGAGACAAAGTCTGATGAGAAATTTTTCCAAACTGCCAAAAATAAATCTCCCCAGCAGAGCTGTGACTCGAGGCATATGTATTCCTGACTTCTGTCTGTTTATTTTTGTTTCCCTTTGGTTGTGAGCTGTCTCAAGTTTTGATGTTGTTTCGCCAAGGAAAGAATTATAAAAGTACCCTATAAACTCTTTCCTATAAACTCTTTCCAGCCAGGAAAGGAGGGGAGAAAAGAAAAACTGTGAGGAAGGTGTTTATGCCTTTTGCTGTGGCATGTGCCATTTATCCACTCACCTGCACGGAGCGTTTGGCTGAGTTTAAAATACTGGATCCCATTCCTGCAGTTTCCTTTCCTGGCTGTTTTCTCTGGGAGGGGAAGGACAGGGGGATGCTCTGTCTCAGTTGTTCAGCTGCAACAGATTCCAAGTGTGAAGATTTCAAGTTGTCAAAGCATTTTTCCCCCGTTCAGGTGTGTGCTCTGATGTGTCCTGGGATTGTCCTGGGTGGGTTGCAGTGGGATAACCCATTGCTTACCAACAGGGCTGGATCACCCTGAGCTGTCAACTCCTCTGTCAGGAAAGATTTTAAAACCAGTTTTACCCCCACCACAAGCTGCTGTCTGAATCAAGCACGTGTTTTCCCATTATGGCATGAATTTTGCTTGGTAACATTCTGATTGCTGGGATGAGTGTTTAGCATCCTGAATTTGCTAAATGAATGCACTTGAAAGGTTTTCTCCCTTTTTGACAGCTTGACCAACTGTTTCCATGGCTTATGGATGCTCCTCCTATTCCTTTCCACTCCTGCTTCTCTCCCTCTTTTCTGTTACAAGCAGCCAACAACAACATCCCTCATTATTCAAGATGAATATGAAGGTGAAGGCCTGACATAGTTTATATCATGAAATAAAAAGTGCTGCAAATCCTGTCTCTAAGAACTCAGAGTGTGTCAGAGGAGGCAGTTAAATAGCAGGATCTTGGCTAGAGCTTGCCATGGACACAGGAGCAAGGATGACATTCTCCTGCCTCTGGATCTGGGATTAGATCTCCTGTAGTTCTGCCTTCACTTCTGACATCACTTTTCTGGCTGGTGCCCAACGAGTCAGTAAGTTCAGAGGCAGGATCAGGGACAAAAGCCCTAAACCCAGTGATTTCAGACCAGCTGAGATTTTTATTTCAAGAAAAGTTGCTTTGCTGGGATGATATCATTTTTCCTGATTTTATAAAGGGTGCCGGTATCCGGCAATCTAATTCTGTAAATCGAATTCTGTTTGTAATTTCACTGGGCACTAAAACCGCCTCTGCCAGATATTGGCCTTGAATGTGGGCATTTATTTTGCCATCAGTGGTTATTGTTACTTTCTTCAATGTCAGCATCATCAGGTTACAAAGAAAACATGTTCTAAAACCTGCACAGCCCTCAGGTCTCTCTGAGGAGGCAGGGAGTGGGGAAAAGCTGCTCAACCTGCCAGTTTGCTTTGGCAGAAGTGTAATTTGTAGGTGTTTGTGATCCACAAGGACAGTGTCCAACCTTTTTCTGTCCCAAAACAGGCAGCAGGATGTATCAGGAAAAATTTAGGTGACTTGAGTTGGCCTAAGAAGAGAAAGCACAGTTTGGTTTGATCTGAAGAGAGAGCTCAGCAAGCTGCAATATTATCCTTGACTTGATGGGGATTAAGCTGTATTTTAGTGCAATAACCATGTCAGAAGTGAAATTTGGCTGATCATTTGTCTTTGATAGCTTCATTTGCCTTGGGCCCCCTAAGCCATTTCTCAGGGAGTGGGAGAACTCCTGATACTCCAACTCTCTGCATGACTTGTCATTTAAATGACAAAAATCACTTCCCTCAAAAGCCTACTTTTCCTTCAGGAAAATCAGATTAAATCCAGAGCTGAGTGTGTTTTGGTGAGTGGTTTAACATCCAATATGTTGCATGACCATAGATATAAAAGTAAATGTGTTGGAAAAGAGAATTTCCCAACTTTTTAAGGTCACCTTTTTTTCCCGAAAGCTCGAGGCTTCAACAGATCCTTTTCTATGCAGAGAATCAAATATGTCTCTGTGACCCTCTGCATGAGGTTCAGGTAGCTCAGCCTGTGTGCAGGCAGGAGAATTTCATGGTTATTGAAGCAGTTTGTGCCTGTCCCAGTTGTGGGCACCATTCCCAGAGCATTGTAGGACCCAGGGTTGCAGGGGTTGTCAGAGTCTGACCAAATCTCACCTGGCCCTAAAATGGGTCTTTAGCACCCATTTAGCACTAGTTCTGGTCAGCTGAGCCTTGGAAATCTCCAAGGGTGGGAAATCCACCTTTTCCCTGCAGCAGCATCATGTTATTGGGGTGTAACTCCTCCAGATTTATTCCAGGTGTAAGTGCACTGTGGAGTGGCTGCTTGTGCCTTGTCAGTGGCCAGAGCAGGAATGCAGCATCTTGGCTGTGCATGCCTACCACTGTCTCTGCAGAGTTACTGGGTTTTCTTCTTCAGGCACACACATAATAAGAATTATGGAATTTGTAAGTGAATTAGAGCCAAACCAGCTTAGAAGTGAAGCCATAGGAAATGTTATGTACGATAAATATACCTTTTTTGTCTTAAATTATCTCAGTTGCGAAGTAAAAATGTGCTCTAAACCTTTGGAGTGGTTCTGTGGGCAGTATTTTAATGAATTTTGTAGCAGTAAGTGTATTGTAGTTTGGAAGAAGCAATTTTGAGTTACACAGAAACCAACAAATAATACTTGTCATCTTCAGCGTGCTCCAGTTCTCTGATGACTAAAGCCAGAGGACTCTTGGGAAAATAATAAATAAAACAGAGATTTTGCAAAATAGCAACGCTCTCAGTTGAAATGATGGTCCAGAGTCATCTTCCTTTAAGCCTGGCTTCCATTTGTGGGAATTTCCTTGGCATGAGTTCAGAGGTGTAGCTGCTGTGGAGGTAGATAGAGGCATTTACTGCTAATCTCATTAATGTTTCAGCTGAATTAGGAGACTGATTCAGTGCCTACCCAGCACCACCACAGTTTGGATAATTAATACCATTTGCAGTAGATGCAGGTGTATGTCAAACTGGAAATTCAGACCTGCTCAAAGTGAGCTCCAGGTATAATTCTGTTTTAATCAAAGCTCCCTTAAAATGTGATCAGAATTTAAGTAACACTGGAGAACTGAAAATAATGTCAGGAAAAACATGATGATGACTTGCCCTTTCCGGTTTTTCTGATGGAATATCCTGCTTCTGTCTTCCAGGACCTGCGCAAACAGGTAGCTCCATTACTGAAGAGTTTCCAGGGAGAGGTGAGATCTTCTTTTGCTTCTTATGGTGTTTTCAGTGCTGCTTCACATAAGCCTGGTGTGCAGGGACTGTCAGCCCCTCAAGGGAGCCTGAAGATGGAGAGGGACCTTTTACAAGAGCACATAGTGACAGGACAAGGGGGAATGGCTTCAAACTGACAGAGGGTTGGTTTAGATGGGATGTTGGGAAGAAATTATTTCCTCTGAGGGTGGGGAGGCCCTAGCACAGGTTTTCCAGAGAAGCTGTGTCTGCCTCATTCCTGGAAGTGTTCAAAACCAGGTTGGATGGAGCTCTAAGCAACCTGGGATAGAGGAAAGTGTCCCTGCCCATGGCAGTGGGGTGGAACAAGGTGATCCTTAAGGTCCCTTCCTACCCAGGTCATTCTGTGATACACTGGGTTTGTGCTGGGCAATGTGAACTGGTCACAGCACTTTGTTCTGAGCATCCCCGAGCCTCCCTGAACATCCTGTCCCCGTGGCAGGGACTCAGGTGACACATCCAGCTCACTGGGCCTCACTGACCCTACAAGTTGGGCTCTTAATGAATGCAATGTAATGCACTCAATAAAACATGAGGATACTGCAAATCATTCTCCCTGCAAAGCTTTTCAGCTGTAAAACATTGTATTCCAGAGGGCTGATGGAAAACCTTGGGCTGGCAGGTGTTTGCTGGAAAGGCAGCAGAAAGCGTTAACAGCTCCACTGCTGGCTCCAACTTGGGTTTCTCTTCACAGCACTCACTGGGAACACACAAGCAGAGTGCTCACGAGTTTAAAAGCCAACTGTTGTTATTCTGAAGAGTTTCTATAGGCAAAGGCAGCTGGGCCAATTAGAGAGTTTTCCATTTTCACTGTGGCCAGATGGGAGCCGTGGTTGTGCTGCTGGGAAAGCATCAGGGAGGGAGGTTGGAAATTACATTTGTCCTTGTAAAGCCCCTACGTGGGGTGGTGGATGGAGGTTTGAGCTCACACTGCTGCACATTACAGAGCTCTGCCCCTCAAGAATTGTGTTCCAGCACTTTCTCAGTCCATGAGTTCACTGACTTTAGATTGTGGCAGTTCCCATCAGCACAGGGAAGTTCAGGGATGTGTTTTCAGGGTAGGGATTTAAGTGCACAGCTCCCCTTAGCGAGGCTTGCACTCCTGATCACTTCTACAGCCCGCTAAATCTGTCTCCCAACTAGGCAATAATCCCTCATTTTAAATCAGCATGGTACTTTTTGCCTTGCAAACTCATTTTCCAAGTATTGCTAGAAATAAATAAATAAACAGGACAACTTTGTCCTTGATATATCCAGTAGACATTTGTGAGAACAAAGAATGACTTACATGAGTCCGTTTGCCAATGGAAATTTACACTTTAAAATTGCTCCAAGTGCATTGCAGTGCCCTTAGAACCTTTTCACTTCAGTTTCAAGCTTGCAGTGCACTGACTGAAAAGTGCATGTGTGCTTTCAGCACTGTTCTTTACTGTAGGAATGTCTGAGGATCAAGTAAGAAGCATACATTTAAATTTAGCTACAGAGGAGATTCTCCCATTAGATCTTCCCTGGTGGAGACAGCTCCTTGTTACCTTGGTATGGCTCTCACACGCTCCTCTTCTGTAGTTTTGCTTCACTGGTATAAAAGTGAAGTTTATTTTGGTATAAATTCAACCTCACCAGAGTAAAATTTGTTGTGGAAATCCCGTTACGTAAACGAAGCACAAATACATTAAAAGATTGTGCTGCTGAATCTCTGAGCTAGTGATTCCAGTCCCCCTAATCGACACAGGGTTTCAGAAACCTAAAAAACCTGAACTAATCATGATTGACTACATAAATGCATCACATTAAACTGTGAATTATGGTTTTTGATTATAGTTGTAATTACTGTATCTTGTTTTGGAGACAAATCAAAATACCAAGGATATGAGCTTGTTCTGTTGAGTTATATTTGATTGTTCAGGATATAGATCTGGTTTCTGGTTGTTGTTAAGGCTGACTTTTTAAAACATCAGGAGATGACCGCTCTGGGTATCTCAAAAACAAGTTTTGTAAAGCAAATAGGCTTCTCTCCCTTTCAAATCCACTGGAGATGCTTCAATTCCTGTCCCTTGAGAGGCTCAGGGAGCAGCACTGCTGGGAACAGCACACCCACCCCAGCAGCCCCCTGGGATTGCCTTGCAATAATTTATTACCTGTCAGGTGATATTCAGTGTCCTGGGAGGAGCTGGCAGAGGGGACCTGTGGGATGGGATGTGAGCAGGGAGGAGGAATAGGGCAAGAGGTTCCCTACCCAGACATCAGTTTTCAGCCCCAGATTTGTCCCTGGAAATGTTCAAGGCCAGGCTGGATGGGGCTGTGAGTAACCTGCTCTAGTGGAAGGTGCATGAGGCAAGGGAATTGAAATGAGATGGGCTATTTAAGGTCCCTTCCAACCCAAACCTTTCAGTGATTGTGTGATTTTGGGTTTTTGAAAATAAACCAACAGCAGTGAGTAAATAAAACAGAGGTAAGTGGAGAAGTGGTGAGAGTAAATGTTTTCTAGGGCCCCTTCTGCTGGAGAGTGAGTGTCCTGGAGCAGGAGGTCAGGAATGCTGTAGGAGCAGCCTCCATTGGCATTGTGGGTGGGGAATAGGGGTCTTTGGGGCACCACCAGCTGCTCATTCAGAAGTGAGGAGAAAGCTTCTTGCCTGATGCAGCTTCTCCATTTCCCTCTGGGGGAGTCTCCCCCCCATTTTTGCCCCTGACTCCTGTCTCCACCCCACTGCTGCTGCTGCCCCATCCTTTGCTCAGACTCTAATATTAGACAGAATTAGGTGCTTTTTGCATGGAATAGTAAATTAGAGTCCACATCAGAAGGGAAGTGGGCTTTTGCCAATCCCATGTGGGCTGACTGCCCACAGGGCTCTGGGCTCTGGGGAGGGCCAGCAGATCAGAGGATGGAGGCAGCTCCCCAACAAGCAGAGGTATTGAAGCAGCTTTTCATGGATATTGCTGTGTTCCTGCTCCCCACCCCCTGCCTTTCCTCAGCACTTTTTCTGGTGTGATCCCACATTTAGCACAAAGGTGGGGGATTTTTTTGCTGGCTTAGTTTCCCACCAGGTGGGTTCAGAGCAGCAGCTCTGGAAGGAGAGGCCAGGAGAGCAGAGCAGGGCACAGGAGCAGCCCAAATGTGTCAGCTCAGGTTCACTTAAACTGTCCTTGAGCTGTGCCTGGGTGAGCCTGACGTGACTTGGGGAGAGGGGAAGTTAAGCTCAGGTATTTATTTATCCCCTCCCAAGCACGATTTTTGGGAGCTGCTGGTAAACCTGGGGCCAGTTTTTTCAACAAACCCACAGATCACTTTAGCTAATTTTTCTCTTTCGTTTGAGCATGGAATATTGATACTTCCCCCCAATATTTCCCCTTTATATGATATGAATTTTTAAATACTGCACAAAGCACAACATTCTGTATTCCTTAGTTACCTTATTCATTCAGATAAAAACTGTTCCAGTTATCAAATATTCAGTTTCCATTAGTACTTGGAAATAACTTTTTTGTACAGATCTCAGTGCGTTAAGTAACTGGATTTTTTATTATAAGACTTAAAGTAAAAGCACTATGAAATGGAATTTAGCATACTACAAATTTTAAAATGCATTCCTAGTTCAGCATGAGCCCATATTAATTCATCACTGGAGAATAGTTTTATTATAGTACTTTTTCCTTATTTAGGATCTTAATGGAAATTTGAAGGCAGTTTTCTAATTTAACAGAATGTTGTGTCTGGTTCAGAGCTGATGGTATTGTTCTTTTGAAATCTGTGGGTAACTTTTCTGCCTTCCCTGGAAGATTTAAGGTCTGGGTGGTGTAAATAGGCTATTGTGAACAAGACAGTTTAAAGTTATTAATTTCAGAAGTGTAAAATTGCTGTCATTTCGATCTTAAATCTCTGTCTTGCTTTTCCTTTTTCTTGCCATTAAATTGAGGATGCAACTTATTAATGGTTTGCTCTCCCTATGCTGGGCTGAATACAGGACAGAATCAGGAAAGGTTAAAGAGCTTTGTCATGCAATCACGACATGATTGTTATATAAAATTTGCAAGGCACTCCTGTAAGCAGCCAGCTGAATAAGCTGTGTTTTGGGTAGGTCACTGTGCTTTACCATGGGTACATCAGTGGATGGTTGTTTGTACATGAAATGTGGAAAAAAAAAGAAGAAGCAAAAAGAAGGGATGTTCTTGGGCTATGTTAATTTACAGAATTGAAGTTGTGGTATGGAAATCTAATGTTGGAATCCGTATTTGTGAAGTCATCAGACAGATATTTTAAGGCTGGGAAAGGATTTCCTGAGGTCATTAGCATTCTTTTCATGTGGCATAAGAGCACTGTCCAACAGTAATGCAGTAATCCCTCATTTGGAGAACCCTCTAAGGCACAGACTCCAAAACAACATGCTGGACTTGATGTCTGTGAAAGCCATTTCTCATATTCTTCTCCCAGAGCAAGTACTTTTAAGGGTATTGTCGTTCTGATGAGACCACTCTGGCTCCCCACTTAGCTGAATTGCTCTTTAAACTATTAATTTGGTCAGTCAAGTAATTTAATAATTTTCCATATGCAGACAACAGAAGCTGAAAATCAGTTTGATGTGCTGGAACTACTAATCATGTCTTTGAAGGAGTACTCTAATAACGTGTGTGCCTAAACCACTTCAGACCTACGTTCCTTCTGCATTTTGAAGGACTATTCCTGACCTGATACTCACATTTTTTTATTTTACCCCCTTTAATTTCCTTATGTTAAATTTCCAAACCTAATTAATACAATTTCTTTCCTGTACATTCACTCCATGATGGCTCAATTAGAGCAGCAGTAGAACTGTGGTTCAATATTCAGGCCAACTTCATAATTGAAAACACATTTTCTTCTCAAAAGCTGCAGCTGGTTTGGTTCTGCTCATGCAGAAAAGGATATAACCTTGCATAACATAGGAAATGAACGGTTGAGAGAGAAGCCAAATTCAATTTCAGTCAGATATTTTGAGGATAAGTCCATGATCTATGGAAGCAAGGGAATGAAAAGTGTGTGTATGTGGAAAGCAGCGTGTTCAGCACTCTATTAATCACGGCCAGCCTGGGTGCTGTTGTGTGCCTTGCGTTAGCACTGATGCTCGTAGGGAGGCTGGAGAGCAGCCAAGCACTCCAGAAGTTAACCTCTTAAAGACCCTGAGCTGCTTTCTGTTGAATAAATGTAATTTTGTGGTCAGAAATAAATGCTTGTGATGTAGCAGGAGCTTTGAAAACAACAGCGTGTCAAAGCTATTACAAATTGCTCTGTGTTGGGGAAGTCAACAGCATACATCAAAATCCAGCACTTGTGTTTGGGCCCAGAGCCTCCCTGCTTTTCAGTGCAAATCCCATCAAAACCCTCTACTCACCAAAAGTGAATATTTTGGGCAGTTAATTCTCTTTTAAAGTCCACTCTGCATCTCAGTTCTGTTCCCCGAAGTAGGGAGAGGTCATGACCTGCTCTTGGGGTAACCACAGCTCCACAGCACTTTCATTTCTTTGTTTACAGAAGTGTGTAAATGATTATTTATTTATTTTTGGCTGGCTTGATTGCAGTTTAAACAACATCTTTCCTGAGGAAGGTGATTTAAATATACTCCAGCATCTCAGGGGCGGATGAGCTCTCCCTGCTGAGCACGAGGGGTGGCTGCTGCAGGGCCGAAAGCATCCCTGAGAGGAGACACTGAACTGCAGGGGAGGGACAGAACTGCAGAGACTCTCAAATACAGTCAGAGCCTCTCCTGTTATATCCCTTTTTCCTTCCTGGGACAGCTCTCAACTATGAGGATAACAGGCAAAGTTCCAAAGCTGGCACATCCCACCAGGAGTAGCGACAGGCACTGTGCACCTACCCCAAAGCTCTTGCAGGTTCCTCTCCAACTTGCAGGCAAGTTGTACCAAGGCAGCAGAGACTACCAGGGTAACTTTGGGGACGATCAGCCCAAATCCTTTTATTTTTACATAATTGACAAAGTGCTGAAATTCCTGTTGGCAGCTGGTGGGCTGTCTGTACCAAGGCGCGCTGTGCCGCTGCCACGCGCCCGCGGGAACAGTGGTGGGAAATTCAGTTTATTCAGGATTCCAACAGGCAGCCCTGGTGCAGCTTGCAGGGTCAGGAGTGTCTTCTCATCCTCAGGGAAAAAAAAGAGAGCTTGAAGTGTGCTGGAAGGAATGGGGATGGGAGGGCTGGGCCGGGCGAGGTATTCTGCCGAGTGTTGTTAGAATCCAGTCCCTGTTTCTCCAAATACAGAATTGTCTCTGTATCTATTACAGAATTATGCCTGTACTTATTACAGAATTACCTCTACTTATTACAGATTTACTATGAGGCTCTATACAAGCTGGTGCTTGGTCTTGCTTTGTCAGAAAAGAGAAGCAAGAGGGTGATCTCAGTATAAAACACCAGGGAAAGGTTGCATCTTGGTATTTATGTGCAGGGGGATTTTACACAAAGGTGGTTAATGAGCTCCTTCTTGCACACATTCCTCTGACCTAATTGTTTTTGAAATACCTAAACAAAAGTTTGGATCATCCATGAGGGAGAGGAGCAATTGTGGGTTCCAGGTCCCTGCTCAGAGGCAGGAGGGGAGTGCACAGGCAGGTGAGGGCACCCACTCACCTTACACGTAGCTCCTGCTGCTGGGAACCTGGGGCTGATGTGGGACAGCCCAGGCTGCTCTGCCCTGGCTGTGTCCACTTCCTCCCTGCCCCATTTCCTTTGTTTTGCCTTTTTTTTTTCTCCATTTTGCTTTTTTGAATTTCCATTAAGAAAATTCATGACCAGCCTGTGTTGACTTGAGGAGAGAGGCTGGGATGCAAAATGTAGAATTACAAGGACAAGTAATTATTCATTGTGCAGCCAAATTGGGGCACCCCATATCTGGTTTCACACAAGGTTTTTACACCCCTTAAACAACACAATTTGACTAATCACTATCACTCACACTTACTAATTGGGGCAAAACTTTGCAAATCAACCCTAATTCCAGGGCATTCCTGCTGCCTATGGATCTAGGCATCCCTGGATTTAGATTTAGATTGCTGGAGTTTTGTGACACCAGAAAACACGTTGAGGGTTTAAATAACGTATCAGAGGGGCTGGAATGTTGGCATTAGCTTGGTGTTCAGGGGTGTCCTTTATCTGTCATGGACAGCTATCAGCTTCCATGGGCAAAGTCCTTATTTCCAGGACCAGGCTGTCCTTTGGTTTGTTTTACTTGAGTGTGAAAAACACTCTAAAGCCTCCAGTAAAGCTGTAATGTGTCATTACATCAGAGTGTACAATATGAACTAATATAGACACTCACAAAGTTAATCCACTTTCATACTGTAAAGATTGATCAATAAAAGGGAATTTTGGTAACATTTGGCCCTCTGAGCCTGCTTTTGCCACCCCTTCCTTGTCACTCTGCTTTCATGCCATCCCCAATCCGTGCGGGTGAGGAGCCGATGCCACAGGGTGCCCTTGCCCCAGCCCTGGGTCCCCACCTCCTCCCTCCTGCTGAGCCCAGAAAATGCACAGGATGAGTCAGTTCAGTTTGCCAGCACAATGGAAAATAAATCCTTCCTCTCCTTGCCGAGTTTTTCACCAAGCTGCTGAGCTGAATCATGCTATGGCAGGAGGAAGGAGCAGGGCTGCTCCCTGCCTGCCCCATGGATGGGTTGGGAGCTGGCTGAGAGCAGGAAACCTGCTCTGAAATGCAGATAGAGGTGGGGAGGGAGGCAGGTGGGTTATCCAAGGCTCCAGGAGAGGTCCAGCAGGGACAGCACACCCACTGATCCGAAGGCAGGGTGGCAGACAGGATTTAATCAGAGCTGTGGCTCTGCTGTCAATGTCTGCAGGCACATGTTGGGCTGGGCTGTTTTACTGGGATGGAAGATCAAAGATTGGAAAAGCAGCAAGAAGCTGTCTTGTGAGAACATTCCTCAGGGGATGCCAAGGTTGTCTGGGAAAATCAGGATTTATCTGGGCATGCAAGGAAGAGGAGGTTGTAAGGGTTCGAGGTTGCAGCTGTTTTGCAGTGGAAGGACCAGAATTTAAAAGTTGAGGAGCTGGAGTCCTTCCTAAAGCTCTGTGTTTAACCTGAGGTTAAACCAACAAGTTGGTGAGGCAGGCATGCCCTTCCCAGGCTCTTTCCTGGTGCTGTACCTGTGTGTGGACCCAAGCAGCTTTGTCAAACAGATTGGTCTTGGATCCACTGTGAAAGCCTTAATTCAGTTAAAGAATTTATAGCCCAGCTAAAATCCACACCATATGCCTTAAGCAACTGCACAGAAATAATTTCTTTTCAATTTTGCTTCAAAAGTGTTTTAATTGCAACAAAGCTAAATATAAGAATTTTTTACTGTTTCTTTTGTCAATGGCAAAATAAATTAACATGGATGGCAAACTATATATTTTTATTAATTTGTAAATTACAGTATTATTTTTTTTAATTTATTTACTAATGTAGATATCTCTTGGTATTAAGAAAGGGAAATCAAGCCAACTGTATTGTAAAGGCTTCAAAGCAAGACTGATGCATTAATAATCCTGCTACAGCCACCATTTGATTCGAAAGCAGTTATCCAAGAATACAGCATGGCTTAAAAGAGCAGTGCTAATGAGTTGTTCTTGTGCTTTTCCCTTCATTTCATATGGTTCTTCCAGTTCTTAATGGTGTTTTGGTAACTTGAAGTAATTGAAGACAAATGCAAAAACTTTGTGATGCAAAACAATATGACAGAAGATGTGTAAGGGAAGAGGGATGGGTGTCTCCTTAAGGCATCCATTTATTAAAAATCAGAACAGAAAAATAACTTTTCTTTTAAATAATTTCTTTTTACTTGATAAATTAGTTCCAGAATGTGTGCAGGACAGTAAAAGACATGTTAAGGTGGTTAATGAGAGTGAGAATTGGAGAACTGTGAGGATAAGTGGAAAGGCTGGGATTGCAAAATTCACATTTCGCACAGTCTTGCGAACACTTGTGTTTGGTACTGAGAGTAAATCACCAGTGCTTTGGTAATGCCAGACAGACACAGCACTGGGAACCCCTCACAAAGGAGCTGTCTTTGGCATGCTGAGTCCAGCATCCCAATCATCCAGCTCTGCTGAATGATCTGAGTGGATCCAAGACGAGCAGCACATGTGCCAGTCTGGTGCTCTGAAATGTGTTAATGTGCTGATACCCATTAGTTGAGAGAATTTAGGTGTCAGTGCAGGGTGTTCTGGCATCTGGCAGTGCAGATTCCTTGAGATGATGATGAGAGCTTCATCATCCTGTTCCATCTTAAAATTCAGGAAGAGAGCTGTGCATCCTTCAGTCTGACTGCAGTCCATGAGGTGGTACCACGTTCGTACAGCCCAGAGCATCCCAGCCCTGCAGACCTGTGCTCAGGAGATTGGGGGGCAGTAAACATCAGACTTGAATTAATGCTGAAATCTCCTACTGCATAAAAAGTGACAGATTCCAAACTGAAGCCACAGGCTTTGCTTTTATCTTTCTGAACTTGGCTGGACGTAGCCGAAAGAGGCAACACTCGGATAAAAGTGGACTCAGCACCTTCCCTGGTGTAGGTGCCAGATTTATTGTGCTTACGTAAATGTGGAGATAAATGCATGGATTTCCTTGATGATATTTTGATTTTAGCCAGGTGCAGTGGGTATTAGACTGGGAAAAGTGCTCCTGAGCCAGGCTGTCCATACTTTGGGGGGAGCAAGCCAGCCATGTCAGGCTGAGAGTGGGATCAGACCACAGAGATCTTCACAGGCGGGTTGGAGGGGAACGATTCTGAGGGAGAGGGGAGACACTGAGCCTCCGGGGTGACCTTGGTGCTCTGAGCAACAGCTCAGGAGAGCACCTGACCTGGAAAAACAAGGTGGATGCAGGGAGGACTGGCCTCAGCCCGGTGTCTGGCGCGGCTCCTCCGCGGAGCTCCGGCGATGTTTCGGGGATGAAGAGCGAGATGAAGGCTGTGCTGAGCAGGGAGGAGTCCTGGTGTCTCAGTTCTGTTATCTCACTGCAGCGCCAGTGGTATTATCAAGACAAATAGGATGCCAAAACTTAAAAGTGAACATATGTTTATGGGGGTGGTGGGGAATACAGAGGTCACTGTTGTTTCTTTCTGCTCAGAGAAGACATAATGGGGCCTGGTTTAGATAAATTAAGATTTGGAGCTAAGCTCGTGTCAAGACAACGCGAGTGTAATTATAAGTTGACTTCTTTCAGGGTCCCTGAAGTTTTTAGAGTCAAATAAAAATGTTCAGCAGGAGTTTTATAACGTAGTTCAACTGTTTAATGTGAGCTGATTGCAGCTCAGCATTGTTGGCTCCTGAACCAATTTTACTTTGATTTGAAAAATTTTTAGTGAACTTCCAAATGTTTCCATGTCATTTCAGTGCTCTGTTTCCTCTCTCTCTGGACTTCATTTATATTTTGCTATTTTTAATGTCTTTTTCCTCCCGTATTTCCTTACTTCCTCATGCACCTGGGTGCTGGCATGCTTAATTTTTTTTTTTTTATTCCAGTTAAAGTTGTCATAGTGCTTTTTCTAAATTTTATTTTAAGATATAAAATAGTTGTCGTGCTCACTTTTAGTAGAACTTTAAATCAGACAGGTTGATTTATTTTTTTTAACAACTAAAACATAAAACCATATTTCTGCCTGGTGGGATTTTTTGGAATTCTGGTTCTGAATTTGAGGGTGAAAAAAGGTGTAAAATACCTGTGATTTACAAACTGCTTCCTTTGGAAAGTCTGTGATCTCTGTGGAAAATGTTGTTTCAAATCTGGTTTATATTTCCATCACTCTATAACTGGTAAGGAGCAAATAAACCATACCTTTTATAATACTTAGGGAGAATAAAAGTACAAATGCTCTTTATTAAAGTGTGGAAAAACTGTAATAGGAAAACAAATCCATCCTGTTATTTCCCAGAAATGGAAGCATTTTAAATGCTTTGCTTTTCATAAAAGGGGCAAATGAATTTTTCAAAATACAGTACAGAATCAGAGCTGTAATGCTAATTGTATTTAATAATAGTAATTTAAATTTGGCTGCTCTCTGTCAAGCAGCAGTGAGAGAAAATTGTATGTGGGAACATTGAAGTCCAGAAGTGTAACATATGGTGTGGTTTGGCCTTCAGAGAGTCTCTGTGCACCCATGAAACAGCTCAACTGCACAAGTGTCCCTGGTGGTGCCCCTTCCTTCTCACCCCATCCCCGAGCGGGGCCTGACACTCCCCAGAATGGATTTACACATCCCGGGGCCTCCCTGCCTTTGGCACTTCGTTCCACAGGCTCATTTCAAGTACTCCTCGTGTGAAAATGTTCTCTCCCAACTGCTTCTGTTCTCGTTCCCTAATGAGCATCAGTCCATCTGTGATTGCTCCAATTCAGATTATTAAGTGGGTTGTTCACAGCCATCAATCCCTCGCTCTGCGGCACGTTGGATGTCCTGGGAGATTCCAGTGCCTTTCTGTGGTCTTTCTTGGTAAACTCTGAAAGACCAGCATGGCCAGCTCTTCTTGAGAATTCATATCTGCTCTCCACATCCTCCATCATTTCAACATCTAATGCTCATTTATCACTTTTCCAATACCCTTTGATAAGTTGCAAATAGGCCAGGTTTCTGTTACACCACACCTCCACCCATCTCCATAAATTAATCCAGATCCTGGGGGGATGTAAGTGAAATAGGAACTTGGTTTATTTCTTTAAATACAACCTTGAATTGTGTTGCCAGAACTCATCTCTCCCCAGGCTCCTGCCGTATCTCCCAAGATTTCCTTGCTGCTGCTGCCAAACGCTGTGCAGACACTGCCTGTGTCCTTATTTCCCTCCTTGACCCCTCCTCCCTTCCAAGTCTTTTCTTGGCTTATACATTGTGCATTGTGCTTCTGTGTGATTTCTACGATTGTCCTTGTCCTTTGGATTTGTGGCCTTAATCCTGCCCCCAATGATCCCTACAAGTCACTTAGCAGCCGTGATCCCCAGCAGCCCCGCGCTGCGCTCCGACACCGACTCCCTGCATTATTTCATCATCCACGTTGTAGGGTCGCCCCCCTCTCCCTTCCCAAATCCTTCCCTTCTCCTCACAGAGGCGTTTCAGTACAAAGTAAACACAAGTGGCACCAGGGCTGACCCCACAGAACCCTCCTGCTTTATCTCCCCTCCTCCCTGCGCGCTTCCTCTCCCTGGCACCCCGAGCTCTGGCAAAGCCCTGCCTTGGTCACACGCTTTGCAGTGCTGCAAATCCCCCTCCTGCAGAATAAAATATCAGATACTTTCCTGAAATACAGATACAGTAAACTCTGGCCATTGTTTCTGCCTTATCTACCGAATCAATAATGTAGAGAAAGAATTCAAGGACGTTTTTCAGACAGGGCCTTCCTTTTTTTAGGCCGTGGTGACGTCCGCACCTTTAAATGGTTCCATAATATTCACTGCCTTTCAAATACACAGAAGAATTGATATCAGGCCTTTGTATCCGCAGTTCTTCAGATCCTTCCTTGCCTTTTATTAAAATATGGGAACGATAATCTCCATGCCTTTGGTTTCCTGATTTGGGTAAGCTGCCACAGAGCTGTGTCAGGCTTTCCTGTTTCCCTTTCTGTTCCTCTGCTTTGGAGTATTAATTCACTGGATCTGACCGTGAGTCAGTTTGGTTGTTTATTGTCAATATTTAATAATAGTAAATTCCCTGGTTTCTCGTACAATAGGAAAATACATGTTTACCAGAAAAAGTTGCTGTGGAATAAGTATTTTATTTTGAGAGCCGTTAAGCTCCCTGTCCTTGTAAAATGCAGTTTTAGATGAAAATACAGATGTAGGGGAAAATAGTAAAATTATAAAAATATATTCTTAGATGAGTCTTGTGTGTTACAGAACATAAGGAGAAGCTGGTCAGAGGAGCTCAGGAGTGCAGAGTGTGCCTGAGCTATATTAGAAAACTTCTTTGCATGTAGAAGATTCACAGTTATTTAATGTTAAGTATCACAGGATGCTCAACAACCTCATCTCTTCATCCCCTCACAGGCTTATTGGAAATAGCAGAAAAATCTATTTACCACAATAAAGGCAGAGTGGGACATCAGAAGTGGCCACGGTTCCATTTGCTGTGTTAGATCTCAATAAGTGGTAAAGGAAAACAGTTGTTGAGGAGAGAGTCTGCCTGACAAATATCAGGCTTTTTATAAAGATTTAAAGTAAAGAATCACAACAGGCAGGAGTGTTCATGAAAATATTGATGCTTGTTACTGTGCTGAAAAATGGACTTTATATTCAGTACAAATGTAGCAGGAACAATCTTTTAAGACTTCTTCTATAGGAGCTGTAAACAGGAGACTTGGGTTCCCTTTTCATGTACTTACTGGTTTTACATGAAATCTATTAATTTATATTTATATCTCAGTGTGAGTTGTATTGGAACAGGTCTTAAAGCCTCTTTTCTCATCTCTCCTTTTAGATTGACGCATTGGGCAAACGAAGCAAAGAAGCAGAGGCAGCCTTCTTGAATGTTTATAAGAGATTAATTGATGTTCCAGGTAAGCAAATTATTCCCTTATTCTGAGAAACTGATGGTTCATGTTTGTGTGAATGCTGCTGGGCATTTTTCCTGCCTTTAATAAGGTAAATATGAGCAGTGTTTTTGTTCTGGAACTGATACACTCCTGCATTGTTTCTAATGGAAAGAACCTTAACTGTGGCACATTTCATGACTTCTTATTCCATTTACATGTTAAAAATTGTACTTTTAAAGGATAGAGAAAACTTTTCATGCCTTCCAAAAAAAACAAAAGAAAAAGCCTTACTGAAAAGCAAATCACTACCAAATTTCAGTTCTGTGTACTGTAAGTGTGATAATAAATTTTATTCAAAGGCCTTTATTGTATGTGTTTTCAACTTCCTTTTTGTTTGGCATCCAAACTTTCTTTGTTTGGCATTTGGTTTCAGTTCATTTCTTTTTACATTTTGGGAGTTGGTTTGGGGTTTGTTTTTTTTTTTGTTTGTTTGTTTGGGTTTTTTTTGGTTTTTTTTTGTTGTTGTTGTTGTTTTCCCCAGTGCTAAATAAATAACTGCCTGAACAGATTTTTCTTTTTGCAACTGTACCCGCAGCTGAGAGGGAGTGAGGAGCCCAAGTCTGCATTGCCACATCTTGGCCTGACTGAGCTGTTGGCACATGACTCTGTGTGTGTCATTTTATACTTTTATAACACATTAACATTATATATAATATTCAAAATACCTCAAGAGGAGTTTTGAGGTATAATTAATACTTTTAAAAACTTTTAAGGTCTCATACCAAAGTGCATCCTGGTCTTAAATGGTTTTTACCTTTTAAGGGGTCCTTTTAATGCACACTTCAAATAATTTTTCTTTTTTAAATATTTTAGTTTGATGATTAACTGGTTGAAAGATCAGTGTTTTCAGATGCTCAGTCTGAGCTAACACATGTGATTTTTTATGCTTTCCCATTCATAGTTGAGCAGTGCCCAATGTCCAGTCCCTCTGTAGGGATGCAGGGACTCACCACGCTCCTCCTGGGCCACAACTGCCTCAGAAATGTTGGGTTTGTGTTAGTCAGCTGTGCTCTGTGAGTTTTCCTTATTTCCTGCTCAGTCTCAGTAACATTCCACTGAACACAGAACAGCTCCCTTTGCCCACCTGCCCGTGCCATGAGAGGAGCAGACAACTCGTGAGGGTCCCGACCATCGCGGGCAGTTTGCCTGGCACGAGCAGTGTGGGCATGGGATGGGCACCCACAGCTCTGGCTTGGAAAGAACCCCCTCCATGAAAACATTCCCAGCAAAGCTGCAGCCTGGGAGCCCAGCAGTGAGCGCTGGGGAGAGGCACAGCAGCCCCTCCATCTCCCTACTAACACACGGTGCAGTTTCCTGCCATAATTTGGGAGCTGAGTGGGTTTGGTTTGGAACAGTCTGGCTTTTTTCACGACCGAGAAGTGGTGTCAAACAAGAGCTGTGTGGGATCCTTCGTGTGCTCTTGTGCAGAGGCTTCTTTCTGAAGCCTGGCACCATCACAGGTGCTGGGATCTGAGCAGCAGATCAGTCCAAAGCCTGAAGGAGAAGGTAGGATTTCCATCCCACCTGTGCTGTTGAAATGGTGAGGGACTTTGTCAGGACTTCTTTTTTATAGGAGAAAGAATTTCCTCTTTTCTTCCATTTGCAGGAGCAAAATTTACAGCCCTGCTCCCACACCCCACAGCCTCTCTCTTGCCCCACCGTCCCCTGAGTGTGCCTTATGTCACCTGTCACAGAAATATTTCTCTGATATTCTTAATACACATAAAAACTTCAGCCTGGCTGAGTTGGGAGTGCAATGAAGTCTGTGGCATGAGAAATGTCTTCAGGTTTTATGCCCATGCTCTTACCTGGAGGTCCAAGATAAAAGCAAATTTCCAGGTTCTCCAGGAGCAATCCAGCCAGTCTCCTGGAGCTGTGTGCAGGCGTAACAAATACTCAGAGTTTACAACACAGGCTGCAAGGAGAAGGAAAGCAGCCACGAGGAATGTACAGCACTGGTCTTTGTTACTCTGCTTCATTGTGTTGCTGGGTTTTATTTCCCTCTCACCCTGTGTAGTCTGCTCTGCTGAGCAGTGCCCACGGCTGGGCAGTGCCCATGGAGGGTTGGGTGGGTATCCATGGAGAGCCTTCCTTTATAAACAGCCATCAGTATTCATTTATCACATGTGTTGCTTTGCCTCTGTGTGGCTTTACATATCTTTTGACCTGTTCATTTGGTATTTCAAATATTTAGGTACATTTTTAGCTCCCCAATCCTGCTGTGTTTTCTTTTTGGTGTGAGAAGGGAGAGCTGATGTTTGGGGGAAGCTATGACTGGAATGCTGCAGAGTGGTTATTTAGCATTAAGCATCGCTGTTACATGACAAGGGGGCAATTTTATCAGACTTTCAATATCCTTTATAGGACCATATAATAATTGCAGCTGAAGTCTAATTCCCAGCAGCCAATTTTATGGTTCTTGAGGAAAGTGTGTATTTCTCTCCTCAGTAATAATGTGCACACTTTATATAATTAAAAAGGGCTTCTATTTTAATTTTACTATAAAATGATCTGTATTGAAACTCCAGCTACAGTGCTTTATGGATTCAGCAAAGTTTAATGATTTTCTTTCCTGACTTGACCAGAGTTTTCAGTCAGGCTCACCAGTAAGGAATTTGTGGGAAGGGTGGTATTTTACTTGTAAATTTTCCTATGTACATCAGGGGGTTTCTCTTTAAAAGATAAAACAGATCTTTTATATATCTCTCTCCAGCTTTATGATGCTGTTAAAGTAGCATTATCATTGCTTTGTGCTGCAAAATTTATCCTTCCTAAAGGAAAGTACATGTCAAGGAAAATATTTTGGTTTATGTACATTTATACAGCTGTAATTCTCACTCAGATCATTCTGTCTTGCTTGAGACTGAACATTTTTAATTAATGGAATTAATTTTCTCATTTAATTGCCTTATTTTCAGTATGCAGTACAGAGCTAGGGAAAAGTGAATGCTGCCACATGAATTGCACTAATCAACAAGGTTGTCACAACTTACCTTTAAAAATAATGTGAATATATTTATTTTGAAGTAAAGGGAGGCTGGGTCTGTGTTTTGAGGAAGCCTTCTTCCATCTCTTCAGGATTCCTTTGTCTTCAGTTGTATAAAATAAGTGTATTATGTTAGCACCCTTGGCTTTTAGGGTCTTAATCTTGCAAGCACTTAAAGTGAAATTGGAGCCTTGTGGGTTCGGAGGAGCGGTGTTGCCTTGCAGAAATTGTATGTTCTATTTTTTATTCTTTTTTTTTTCTTTTTTTCTCCTAAATCTTTAAAGAAAAAATAGTAAGCATTAAAAATACAAAATATTTTTATTTCAAAAAGGAACGGCGTTCACTACTTGAATTTTAAAACAAAGCATCACTGTAATTTTCAAGTAAAAGTTAAAACGTGGAGCCCGAGCGAATGCCAGGTGTCAGTGTGTGGATGAAGTGGTTAAATAAGGGGTTTCTTTCTGCTAGGTGGATCAGGGCAGTTACAGCCCAGTGCCACGGTGGATTTGCTCAGTGTTTGGTCTCAGTATTGCTCCTGTGTAGGCAGAGAAGAACCAATTCTGCCTTTAAACACAGACTCTGCTCTCTGGACGGGGCACAGTGAAACCCAGTTGGGTTCAGTCCATAGAACAGGAAAAAACATGGATTTTTTTCAGCATATTACAGGTTTGAGAGTGAGGGAAGGGTAATGCAAACTGCTGTTGGTTTAGAGGGGCTGTGCTGCCTTCTAGGGCTGAGCCAGAAATGGGGTTTGTTTCTCCTTAATGGGAATTTTCTCATCAGGAAACGAAACGGCTCTTGGGGTGTAAAAGGGGATATGTGTGTGGTTTTTTTGGAGACTCTTCCCAGGCCTCTGCTGTGATCAGATTTGGTGCTATATAATGTGTGTGATGTGGTTTTTAACTCAGAGGACCTGCTATCGAAGGAAAGTGTAAAAAGGAACAGAGAAAGTAAAAATAAGATTTTTTTTTTAATGTGCCCTGTCAAAACAATCAAAAGCAATAACAGTGAAAGATGGCTGAAGTGGAAATTTTCTCCTTCCCTTCCTCCTTGCCATCCTGAATTGCACACCCAGCCACGGGGGCTCTGTCTTACAAAGGGGGTTGAAGGAGGAGCAGGCTCATTCCGAAGGAGTTTTCCACACACCTATCACTACATGTAGTATTTTGGTTTACATGGAACCCCTGTTCAGCCTTGCAAATTCCAACTGCCCTGCATAGGGCATTCTTTTTTTGAGGAATGCTTTAGCTGAAGAAACACAAAGCACTTTCCAAATAAATGATCAGTAAAGCACTAAATAAGTGTGGGGGAATTACTTCTAAAGGTAGAAATGAAAATTATTGGCAGTGCTTGCAGATATCTCACATTGCCTTTTGATTATTTACAACTCATGGCCCTTTCCAGACTTTCACTGCTGTTTGGGCTACGAGAAAATTCCATTTAAAGTGTATTTGATCAATGTCCTGAGGTTAAAGGTGATACAAGAGAAAAACAAGTTCAATTTTGGGTTTGGTTGGAGGGTTTTTTCCCCCAGAAAAATTATCTGCTGCTTATGTTGGAGGTGATAAATGTATATGAAGTTGTTGTGTTTATGTATGTCCAGTGATGGGTTTGGATTTTTTGGGAAAGTGTAATGTTAAGCAGAAAGGTTAATGCCAGCCCTGGCAGGAAAGTCTGTATAATACACACTTTTGCAGACCCAGTTGACTCATGATGTGCTTAAATTTCAACCTAGGCACCCCCAGGCTTTTCTGCCTGTAGGGAGAGCTGGGTGAATGTGAATTTAGGGGAAAATAAAGAGAGGTTCACTCCCAGCGACTGCACTTAAGCACATCCCAAAGTAGAATACTAAAAAGAGTTTGTAAAAGTTAGTACTTAGAGTGCTCTTGTCTGAGATAATGGTTAATTGGTTGGCAAAACTGTCTAAAGAGCAAGATCAGCTCATAGTAAACCCTGAGTTTGTGGTACTTAGAGGCTGATCAGCACAGACTGTTTTTGAGAAATGTTTGCTATCATTGCAGTGTGAAAAATTTTAGGCAGTTCCTCATTTGTTAATAATACGTGTCAAAACTGTCACCCCTTTCCCAATAAAATATATTGGAATAAAACAGAGGACAGACCCATAAAATGAACAAGTTTATGTTTTTGCTGCCCCAGACTGTACAAGGGAAATGAATATTCATAACGTGCCTTTTCTCAGCCTTAGAGGGAAGGCAAAACAATATTACAGTGAGTACTCTCAGAGGGAAAGGATGCAAAATGAACTTGCTCACGGACACAGAAGTGGCACAGACACTCCTCAAACACAGCAGTCGGGTGTCTTTCTAAACACACTTGAAAATCTGATAAAATTAAGCAGAAAATTGAGCATAGTTAATACTTGAAAGAGTGATAAGCCATAAACCCCAGTGGCTGCAGGCAGTGATTTAGCTGGTGAGTGGATCCCATCTGAAGCCAAAACCCTTGATGTTTCACCTCCGTGTTTAGAACAGGCAAAAAGAGGAGTTGCACAAACAGGAAATTGTGGAAACAAAGTCTGTACTGTAAAAAATTACAGACTGTAGAAATTTAGTGATTCTCCCCAAACTCTTGTGCAAATCTGCAAGGAGTGCCCGAGTGGGGGGGAGAGGGACAGTTTAAAGTCATGACTGCAGAGATTTGAGCAGAGTCCTCAGAGGGGCAGAGCTGCCACTGTTAAATTTTCCAGAATACCCTGAATCACCCGGGCTGCTGCTCCAGCCTTGCTGGTGCAGTGCTGAGGAAGGTACAAGCAGCTCCCAGTCCCCTCAGCCTCCTTCCCCGTGGGGCTGGAACAAGGAGCCACAGCACAGCGTGCAGTGCTGGGGGAGTGCTCGCTGCTGGGGCAGCACTGGTAGTGTTAACACAGCTATTTTCAGAGGGAGCACAAAGTCCTGGCTAGTTCCCATCTTTAGAACTCGTTCACTTTATCCTTCTGTTTTGAAACCCACGTCAAAATAACTGAAAATAGTTCTGTTACCTGAATACATGGCTTGAAGTTGGGCTTGTCTGATCACATACTTTTTTTCTCTAGTTTTTCTCGTTGAATTAATAATTGGCTAAATTCCTTTGTAAAAGCTGGAATAAATATTCAGAGGAAGAAATATCCCTAAAGCATACACTTTAAAAAATTTATTGTGTGGTTGTCAAGCCCGATTTTACTTGGTAGGCTGGAGGCACGGAAGGAAGAGGAGAGGTGCAGATCAGGGGAAGGATGCAGTGAATAGGAGCAGGAAGAATGTGCAGGAGAAGGAGATAGCCCAGCAGATATTCCTGCAGGAAGGGGTTGTGTTCACCTGCAGGGTGTCAGCAAAGCCCTGCAGGAGCTGCTGCTGCAGGGAGTGCAGTTAGAGCAGCCCCAAGGCTGGTGATGGGAGCAAAAGGCAGAGTGTGGCAGGAAGGGGAAATATTGGACTTTCTCAGTTGCAGGAATGTGAACTGGAATTAGAATAAACCCCAGCTTTCAGAGGGTTTAGTGCTAAGTCTGTTCAGAAGCTTTTAGGAGAAAGAAGGGATGAATGTGGCAGAAATGCTTTCAAACATAGTGGAAGGCTCTTTTTTCTTTTATAATCTCAAAGTAGGAGAAATGAAACTTGGAGTACAAGTGTTTTTTCTGTAAGTGTCCTTTGCACTGAGCTCGCTGTGTAAGCAGAAATTCCAGTGTCGTGGGTCATTACTAGAACATTAACAATCAAATTGGAGCCTTTTCAGTTGCAGTGGCTTCTCTTGTAGCTCATTAGGTTCTTTTTCAGCTGACATAGCGCCATCAAATACTGTCCTATCTATTATGTACACCCCACGTTTAATATTAAAAACTTTACTGAGGATTTACTTTGATTACTCCTTTGAAAATAGAGGGAACTGCAGTGCAGTTCATGAAGGAGTCGATCACGTACTCTGCCTTATGTGACTTTTTTAATACTAGGATAGTGACAGATCTCAATGTGGAGCATCTTTCTGGCAGTAACCATTCCCGAGCTGGGAGATAAATACAGGATGTTTTTAAATAATAGCCCACAAGATGTAAGGACCACACTCTGGGAGGGATCTGTATGATTGTGGTCATAATGCCTGTGTACCATCCCGTGCTGTTTCATTTAACCCTGCAAGCTTTGGAGAACTTGTGCTGTGATTAATGGGGAGGAAAGGCGCCGGTCTGCTGCCACTCCCCCATCCCCACACAGGGGGGTCCCATCAGTCTGGCTTTGCTGCTTCCAGAGGTCGGCAGAATTTGGGATTCAGCTTTTTTTTTTTTTTTTTTTTTTTTTTTTTTTTTCTGGTGAGGAAAATGAGATTCCCTCACCCTCTTGTGGGCACTTTGAATTCCCTGGTATAGCCTGTACAGAACACTCTGACAGCCGGAGGGTGAGGAGAATGCTGTTAAAAAGTGGAAAAAAATAAAAGGAAGACAGAGATCCCAGTCCTGTGGGATGGGGGAGTAAGAAAATATGTATAGTTCTTGATTGAAGGAAGAACCTTTTCATGGCTTTTATGAAGTGAGGAGTTGGAGAGATGATGAGCTTTGTTTCAAATGGAATTACGGCTATAACTCTTCTGTCCCTGGGCTACCAGAGTCATAGGGGAACGGGAGCAAAGCTATCATTTATTCCATGAAATCTTTGTCTCAGTCTCTCTAGGCTATTTCAATTTACCCCTGAAATTTCTGGGGAATAATTAATGAATTAATTAAGTATGCTGTGAGGTGTTTGAATATTCAAAAGCTACAATGTAATTATTATTTTTTCTAAAACACATTTTCACGTTATTTTCAGACATGCAGTCTCCCACGAAAGCAGTTACTGCATCAGAAGCTCGTGGAGCTTTCTGTGTCTGTAATCCAGGGATCGTTCTCCAGCAGGAACACTCCCTGCAAACAGCAGTGTTGCATTTAGGAAGGGGAAAAAAACTTCCTTTACTTCGTGACCAAAGTATTGTGACAGCAAGGCTGATCTCCTGGCTCTTTGAAAAAGTTAAATTGCGTTAATAAAGTTGAGTTTAAGGAGGATTATTATTTTTTCCCCTCCCTTGTCGTTTTGTGTGGGTGTTTCTGGTGAGCGATCACTGAGAGCTTTGCTTACAGCGGGGTTTGGGCAACAGAAATTCAGTCGTGTTGAAAGAGATGTGTTGCCTTCCATGAATTATTTTTAGATCCCAACCTTAGGAAACACATTTCCAGTGATATAAATTATTAATTGCCCTGTAGTTCTGGCACTGTTTCATAACTTACTTTCTTATCGTTAGGCCAGTGTTACAGGCCTGTAAATGAAGCGGGAGGAGAGGGGTTATTACATGGCAAGTCCTTTGTTTTGGAAGAGGCTCTTCAGGAGCTCCATGTTACAATACCAAAGGAATCGATTCTACGTAAAAGAGAGGAGGTTTAATTTAGATATCAGGAAGGAATTGTTCCCTGGGAGGGTGGGCAGGCCCTGGCACAGGGTGCCCAGAGCAGCTGTGGCTGCCCCTGGATCCCTGGCAGTGCCCAAGGCCAGGCTGGACATTGGGGCTGGGAGCAGCCTGGCACAGTCGGAGGTGTCCCTGCCGGGGCAGGGGCTGGAACGAGATGAGCTTTAAGATCCCTTTCAGCCCAAACCATTGTATGATTCTGTGATTTCTACGAATGCATTTTGCGAATAAGCAGAGAGCAAACCTCGGGCAGGGCAGAGCGGGTTGCTGGGCTCTCGTGCAGCCCCATGCCCATCTGTGGGGGTCTCACAGCGCGGAAAGACCCCGGTTGTGGTGATTTTACAGCCTGTGAGGAGCCCCCGGCACCCGCGGCCGCCGCCCGATCCGCCCGCGCTGCGATCCAGGCCGGGCTTTGCCGCTGTCCCCGCCGCGCTCCGGGCCGGGGCCGGCCGGGGGTCCCGGAGGTTCCGCCGGGGATCCGGGCGGCCGCTCCGGGGGTCTGGGCAGCACCTCCAGGGGTCCGGGCAGCCCCTTTGGGGGTCCCTGCGGTCCCTCTGGGGGTTCCCCCGGGTGTCCGGGCAGCACCTCCAGGAGTGCCGATGTTCGTTCCCGGCGGGGCTGTCAGAGCCCGTTCCTCGGGACTGCTCCCGCCGAGCAGCGCTCCGCAGCCCTGGGGTTGAATATATGTATTTATATAAATATATATGGGGAGAGAGGGTAATTTGGCCCCGCGCGCTGTAAATTGTACATTTAAACAATGACACAGTTTTTCCACTCCGTTTGGCAAACCCCGCCATCAGCCCCTCAGTGTTTTCGGGGGTCCTCACCCCTCACGGCAGCAACAGCCATGGCCGAAGGAAGGGTTAAGCATTAACTTTAAACATTCCCTGTCCCGCAGGAGCTCCTTTTCCATGAGCCGAGGTGGGCTTTCCCCCCCTCTCCTTAAATAACGAGGGTGGTCCCAGCATACTCTATATCGAGACAGCTTTTCATCAGTTGCTCATCAGCATGCTAATTGCTGTATGACTAATTATGCCCTGAATTCCAGTTGATTTTCTTAATGAGACAGCTGGGTTAATTATGTAATCGTATGATTACATTAGCCCAGAGTGCCCTGGCGAAAAGGAAGGCAGGCGGGAGTGGGATGTCACCGGGCGAGGGGCGCGGGGGCAGCCGTGGCCGTAATGACCGGGGAGGGCAAGCCTGCGACAGCGCCCGCGGGGCAAGCACCGGGATGGGGTTATCGGCATTGAGAGCTGTGCCTTCTTCCAGGATGAGGGAGGAATGGCGGTTCATCAGCAAAACGCACTTGGGAAGGTCAGACAGTCATCGATGGCCCTGTTGTACTTTGGGGATTGAGGTTGGGTTTGGGCTGAGCGATGCGGGGTGGGGAGTGGATTGTAGAGCCATAGGATGTCCTGAGCTGGAAGGTGCCCAGAAGGATCATCAGTCCAACTCCCTGCACAGCCCCAGCAGTCCCACCCTGTGCCTGAGAGCGTTGTCCAAATGCTCCTGGAGCTCTGGCACCTTGGGGCCGTGCCCATTTCCCGGGGAGCCTGGGCAGTGCCCCACCAACCTTTGGGGGAAGAACCTTTTCCTGATAAAAACCCGAGACCTCCCCTGAACACAGCTCCAGCCGTTCCCTCGGCTCCTGTCCCTGCTCGCAGAGAGCAGGGATCAGAGCTGCAGACTCCGGTGAGTCTCCCCTCCGTCTCCTCCAGATGAACAAACCAAGGAGTGCCCTCAGCCACTCCTTGTACGGCCCCTCCTGACCCTTCACATCTGCGTGTCCCTCCTTTGGTCACTCCAACAGCTTTATAGGTTTCTTACATTGTGACACTCAAAACTGCACCCACGGTGGTGAGGGGGCTGCCTCGTGTGGTGCATAGCTCGGGCAAAATCAATCTTAGTGTGTCTTTTAAAATTGTTTGTGAAGTCTGTAGTTTACATGCATAAACAGCAGGGGAAAAAAAAAAAGAAAAAAACAAACCAAAAAAGTTCTCTCACCGTGCTGTTGAAAAAAGATTCACCGTCAGGGCGTGTGTGTGGTGTGAGAACAGCCCGAGAGGTGTTGCTGAGGCTGCGTCGCACCAGCTCGTTTGATGTGAAGTATTAACTGCTATAAAAATCACTTCGCGTTTGTAACATTAATTGTTCTCACGTCTGTGTCCACTGAGACGTGTCCATCCTGCTCCTCTGTGGGGACAGAAGCTCGCTGCTTTGTGTCCCTGGGTGAGCAGGGGATGTGCCCAGAGCTCGGCAATCCCTGGGGAAGCAGAGGCAGGAACGGGCTCTGCAGGTCCCGGGTGGGAAATGCGGCGCTTTCTGTTTCTGCTGTGGTAGCTTGGAGGAAACCTCGCCAGGGATCAGCTGCAGATGTGCTGGGCTGCCTGCAAACACAGGAGGAGGCAGGGGGCTTCTCTGTGGGTACGGCGTGCAACAAGTGGATTAGGAAAAACGGCCAGAATAGGAAGTGAGAGAAAAAAATGCACTAAATTTAGTGTAAAAATAGACATCTCAATCTACTCTTGGGCAGTAATGATCTTGCAAAATGCTTCTTCATGTTCTAGATGATCAGATCCCTTTTTTTCTCATTTTTTTTAATTTATCCTGTGCCTAGCAGGGATTCTGGAATTTCACAAGAGAAAATTCAAAGCAAGGGAATAATGTGTGACAAGTTTTCCACATTTCAGTGTTCAGTGAGGTGATGTTTCTCTCTTACAGACCACAGAAAGGGCATTTCCTTCACTGGCTCTCTCTATAAACCAGGGCCACTTGATTTTTTTTGAGCTGTGTATGCCTGTTTGTGTAATGAATCGAAAGTTTTGGTCCATTGCTTGTTTAAAAATTCAGTGACCTCCTGTTAAATGACATGAAACATACTTTTCAACCTGGTTAATATAAGAAGGTATGCTTTTCCATGCATGCATGTGTTGGAAAAAGGAGAGTTATTTTATTTATTTTTAGTCCACTCCACTCAGGTAAGAAAAAAACCATTGTGACTGTAAGGTTTATACTTGTTTCAGGTTAATTGGTGTTTATAAATACTCCAGAAATAAGAAGAGTTTAGGTTTTTCAAGCTAAAAGAGCATGTTGGAGCTTGCCATGAGAAGTGATTTTTCTCTGCCCAGAATGTCTTGGTTGGTCATTTTATTGTTATGCAATGATTAGTTTTCTTTAATGCAGTTTATAAAAATTAAGTCTTAAGAGGTGCCTCACCCGTGGGTTTTTTTACATGTCCTCCAGCAGTATTTAGTGGCTGCAGGCCATTAGTCCTTCAAATAAGCTCTAGTGAAGTTGGAAGTTTAATGCACAGAGACTTTTTTTACATTGTTTGTTCTGCCACTGTTTTGCTACTTGAACATTAACCTTTAATAGAGCTAAATTAAATATACATGTCCTGATGAATAATTATGAGATTGCAAGCATTTTCATTTTGTACATAAAGCTTCTCAGGGATTGCAAATTTGACTAAAGGTTTAGTCATTATTCACTTTATAATGCCCATGTTATTTTTGTCTTATAATTCTTTACTGATTTCAATATAAAAAGCCTTGTGTACCAGGAGCAAAATACCTCTTGTGTGTGTCCCGGCTTTTTACAACGGGCACGTTAAAATGAGGCTGGGGAAAAGTGCACCCACAATTTTATCGAGTTCAGTTTCTTTCACCACGGCTCTTTAATTCATGGAAACACCCATAGCTGAAGCTTAAGATCCCGGCCCGATAGGATCCGTGGTTCCTGTAACAATTAAAGACGTGGTCCGAGCGGACAATGCAGCCTTTCTTTGTGCTCAGCTGATGAATGTCCCGGGCTGGCTCTTCGGGGGGATGCTGAGCTGCAGGAGTGTGACAGAACGCTCCTGGCGGAGGAAGGTCGCAGACCTCCCTGGGAGCAGGGGGATGTTGTGACAGCCCACACCCTAATTGGACCATACATAAATACTGCAGAGCCTTCAGCTCGTGCTACTGCTGCCACTGCAGCTCTCTATTTAATTCCTTACCTGTACCCCCCTGTCTCTGCCACAATAACATTTTAAGTTTGATTTATTATAAATATTTTAATACAGATAATAATAACGAAAAGTATTTGGCCTAAAAAGCATAAATGAAAAAGCTATGTAGTCATAAACTATGTATGTAGAGAGAACAGATGACAAGCAACCTAGATTTTGTATTATGAACAGGGTAATGCCATAAGCTGTTGAAGAACCCGAGTAACAAAATGCAGCAGGCTGCTACTTAGAATGTCTCTGAGCTCAACATAACCCAGTGCTATTCTTCTATAAACTATGCAACAACGCTGGCATATTGAAAAAACACACAGGCTCATGCTTAATGTGTTAACAGAGGTACAATAGACTTATTATGTGTTTCCAGAGACTGGAACTGAGGGTGGTCTGAAAAATTAATGACTGTGGTGGTTGAAAATTAAGTGAACTCCCTAATATATACTGTTGTTGATCCACTGAGTTTGGTGTTTAGCATTCCTCAACAGGAGACTAAATCTTTGCAGCCATTTCACAAGAGATGCTGGCGCCCATAGCAGAAATATATTCAATATTCTTTTATAAGTCCATCACACTCTGGAGTTTTCCTGTCCTGACTGGGAAGAAGTCTCAGAATAAATTGCACGTGCACATGTCAGGTGTGTGCTGAGAACCCTCTTTGCCAGAAGGGGATGAACATTCAGAGAGTTAATACTGAGAGGACATTTGATTAATAGTGTAAGAAAAAGAGAGATCCAAACCCAAGGTTCATGGAGTTCATTGCATCCATACAAAGTTTCTGATTATTATTGATCTGTCAATTAGAAAAAGTACCACTCAGATCTCCGTGGTCACAGAACCAGTTTGAGCTCCGCTGTGCAGGAGGGCACAGTTTGCTTTGGAAATTCACTCCTGCACAAGCAGAGGCCTGTGAGAGACAGTAGCTGTCAGTGAGCTGTGCAGTTTGATTGCTTTTCACCCAAAAATTCTCATTTTGCAATAAAAAATGTGGCACTTACAACTCTGTTTGTATCACGGCTGTCTGCATCCAGGAACACCATCCTGTGGGTTAGTGCCAGGATGAAGAAGCCATGTCCAAATTTCATGGAGTCACAGAATGGTTTAGGTTGGAAGGGACCTTAAAACTCATCCAATTCCACCTCCTGCCATGGGCAGGGACACCTTCCACTATCCCAGGTTGCTCCAAGCCCCATCCAGCGGGGCCTTGGACACTTCCAGGGATGGGGCAGCCACAACCAAGGCAAGCTGTGCTGACTTTACCACCCTCACAGCCAAGAATTTTTTCCCAATATCCCATCTAACCCTGCCCTCTGGCAGTGGGAAGCCCTTCCCCCTTGTCTTGTCACTCCAGGCCCTTGTCCAAAGTCTCTCTCCAGCTCTCTTGGAGCCCCTTTAGGCACTGGAAGGGGCTCTAAGGTCTCCCCAGAGCTTTTTCTTCTCCAGGTGAACACCCCCAGCCCTCTCAGCCTGGCTCTGTATTTAAAGGGAACATAGAATGAAATATTTCCAGTTTTTTGAAGTGTGCAGGATATATGATGTGAGGAATATACAGGTCCAATAACTCAAAGTAGGGCCCTGCTGGCACCAAAATGGAGAAAAAAGGACACTTGTGCTCTGAACTGCTTGGGTTGCAGAAGTGTTCCTGTTACATTTTATTTTGATGTTTCTTTTTCAGATCCGGTTCCAGCCTTGGATTTAGGACAGCAGCTTCAGCTGAAGGTTCAACGTATGCACGATATTGAAACAGAAAACCAGAAACTTAGGGAAACTCTGGAGGAATACAATAAAGAATTCGCTGAGGTGAAAAATCAGGGTAGGTTGCAACCATATTATCAGCTTTTAATGCACACTGAAATGTGAAGACAGGGATTGCATTCAGTTTTATTTCTTAGAAGTGGAGGTGACAGTAGAATTGAAATTCAGTCTAGGAAGTACAATAGTCTATTAGAGCCACTTCTGTATTTGTGTGTGGAGATATGGCTTTGGGCAGACCCTTTGGATTTCTTGAAAAGTTTCATTTACTGTAGCACCAAGTCAGAGGATGGAGTTGTTATTCTGCATATTTGGTTGTAGCCTTCAGCACTGAAAATTACACCTGACTGACGTTATTTGTGACATTTTATGAGAGGCAGTGCTGGTACTGACATCAAGCTGAACGCGGGTGTTGGTACTTGCAGGATGTGCAGCTTGCACAGACAAATACAAAAATTCAGTATTTTATACCCGCATATGAATCTGTACAAAATGGAACTTTTTCTGTACTGTGTTTGCTCATCTAAGTGTACTACTGGAGTACATTCAGCATATGCACTTTATTTTTTACTCTAGAGACTGTCAATAGAGCAATGTAAATACAAGCTATTACTGTTAAATTATTTAAGTTTTAATGAGACTAAAGTACATGAAAACACATGAAAATCTCAATGAGATTTAAAGCCTGTTGGTTTTAAGACTGCTCAAGTTTTCTTGTGGTTCAGAATAAAGTTTCCTGCACCAGGAAACAAATTTTCTCAGCTGTACACCGAGTTGTCTATACATGGGACTTTTCTATCTTTAATGCCCAGTTCTGGATAGTGGAAAGGTAAATTGTCTTGGCCTTTGGAAAAGTGGAGATTTTATTTTTTATATTATGGAAATGTTGCACCCAAATAACAATTGAAAGCTGTGTTAGCAGCAAAGTTGATTTTGTTAAATCTCATTTTTTTGGGAACATCTATGCAGTTATGTATTTTGAAATATATTTTGTTTCGATGTAGAGGGCGTGACCCCTGGAGAGGACAGGTATCAGCACACCAGGACTTGGGCTGGACTGCAGGAGATGTCATGTTGGAACTGTAAAGGCTCTAAGCAAGACTGTGTTTTTTGCTGGAAATGTACAGCCATTGCAGTTCACTGTGCAGAGTTTTCCTGAGGCTGTGCATCCAGTACATCCAAGCATGACTTCCAAAAAGTGGAAAAGCTCTTGACTTGTAGAGTTTTTTGCCACAACCACTCATAAACTGACATTTTTGATTTTCCCTGGTGTTCTGGAACTTCCTTTCCATTTTCCCACTGTAGCCTTTGTGTTGTTTTTCACTCCAGTGCAGTAGTTGTACTCTCTGTTTCAAACAGGGATTAATAAGCTATCCAGGGAAAAGGCTGTTGTTAGCTAAGGGTGCTTTGATCAGTTAATCTCTTTGTTTGGAGGGCTGGTATGAGCTCTGCAGTGCCTGTAAGAACTTCTTCCAAAACTGGTATAAATGGCAGTGCCTGACAAGCTGTAGCTGACCTGAGCACTGAAGAAGGCACTTAGTGCTTCAAGCAATGTAGAGGATTCAGCTGTACTTGTCCAGCACATCTATTGTTAGGTGCTTGAAGGTAAAATCAGATTTTATTACAACAGTTACATTTTTCCTCATATTTATGCACTTCTTGCATTCGTTTTTGTAGTTTTGTTTTCTTTTAAAATTAGACAATGAAACGTAGTCAGGGTGCAATTATGAGCATTTCCATTGGTTTATTTTCTCTCTGCTTCTCCATATACCAGAATATTTTTGCAGATTTATATCTGGAAACACCTGGAGCAGAGGTGTCCCTAGGAGAGAGTGCAGAGAGTGCAGCACCCTTTGCCTGTTGTCTGTGAGAAGGAGCATCCTTTGCTTGTTCAGGAAGAGATCAGGATTTGTATGACTTCCCGGATCTCAGGGAAGAATTTCCCTTTGCTTAAGAAAAAAAAAGAAGTGACGTGTCCTTTTCACGGCCTGTTACTCAGTAATGAGCCTCAGCTGATTTCTGCACAGCCAGCAAAATCCTGCTCCTTCAGGCAGAGGCAGCTGCTTTGCTGGCAAGCATTTTTACCACTCTGCCTCCACCTTTTTTGTGGTCACAGTGGCCCAGCTGCCTTTGGTAGTGCCCAGACAGCAGATCATGTCACCAGCTACCTCCTGTCTGCCTCACAGCTCCCTGCTCAACTCTCAGCACCGGGATGTCCAAAGGATTACGTGTGGGTTTGTGTGATACTATTGAGGGTTTTTTCCCCAAGCCCGTAGGGTTTAATTTTCATATTAGGGTTTGTCTTCTTAGGATGTTTCTGCAAAATATGAAACTTTTCATGTCCAAAAATTTTGATTTTTTCCTCAAGCATTATTAATGGCATCTGTTAATAAGCTGATGTCTTTAACCCCCCCTGCATCCTGGTGTGAGTACTCTGAACCATGCTGCTGCTTTGAGTCTTCTGGCAGTCCAAGGCTTTTTCCAAATTCCATTATTGTTACAAAGCATACTCGGTGAATGTCCTGCTTTTCCTCTTCTGAGCCCTATAAGGAGTCAGTCCTTTCCTGTGGGTGGGATCACAGGGCTTTCACGTAGGAACAGATCAGGACACGTAAGGAGATGCTGAGCTGGAACTCTGCAGGTTTCTGCATCTGCTCTCATCCACTGCTGGGCATGGGGAAATGCAGGAGAGCTCCTTTATCTGAGGGAAGGGTTCTGCAAATTCCTTGGAAGGCTGCAAGTGCCTCAGAAAGTTAAAATAATCCATGATTGTGTGTAAACCCCAGTGTGGATGACAAGGCAGCGACAGCAACTGGGACATGCAGAGCTCCAGTGCCTGCTGTTAATGCAGCAGTTGGATCCCAACTGCCCAGTTTGTCATCAGCTGGGAAGCAGAGCAGAGCTGTATCCCAGATAAGTGTTCAATAAGTGTGAGATTGCAGCTGTGCATGAACCATAGTGGAGCTGCCTCTTAGTGCGTGAGCACAGTTAGGTGAATTAAGTGTCCTGTGTGTAAATGCATACTTAAACCTACACTGGGACTTTATTAATCTTCACTCAGCACTGAGCTAATTTTAGGCTAGTCAATAAGGTGATATTATATTTTACAATTGATTTTTTTTTCCCTTATTTAAAAAAAAAAAAGTCATGTTAGAGGAACCTTCTTCACTCTGCTTTCCAGCAAACTCCATTGATCCTTCTCAACCTAAACACTTAAAGTTCAATTTAACATTTAGGGAGTAAAAGGTCTCCAAAGGGACTCATATCCATTGATTTTGTGTCAGAGTTGAAGAGCTAAAGTTTAAAACACACTGAGCCTACAGGGTAAAGCAAGCCTTGTGTTGTGGAACCACGTGGAGCTGTGTAAACTCATTCTTCCCCCGTTGTTTTTCTGCAGAGGTTACAATAAAAGCACTTAAGGAGAAAATCCGAGAATATGAACAGACTCTGAAGAACCAAGCAGAGAACATAGCCCTTGAAAAGGAACAAAAGTTACAAAATGATTTTGCAGAGAAGGAGAGGTGAGAGTGTGTTTGTGTTTGTGTGTGTGTGTGGTTCTGGGTGCTGGGGAGGAGGAGAGAGGTATTTTTCTGTTTAATCTTCCCAGCCAGGACTGGGGGCTGGAGGCAGCTCATCTGTTGAGTGATTCTGGCGATTTATGCACGTGACATGGAATCATTTGAATACTCAACTTCACCCAGAAAAACAACTGGGGAGTGTGGAAGTGAAACAAGGACAGATTGTCTCTTCTCCGTGCTGTGGTGGAGGGGTGTCATGTTCAGGAGGGTGCAAACCTGCTTTTATTCCTCCCTGGCTGTGCTGTCCTCTGTGACACCAATCTGTCTCCATTAGCCAGGGTAATTCCCTGTGTGTCACAGAACTGTGGCACAGGCTCTGCAACCCTGGGCTGGGGGAGATCAACCACTGCACCCACAGCCTGGGCCAGGGGTGCACCACCCCTGCTCCCCTGGGAATGGCTCAGAGAGGGCATGTCTTCCTGAATCATCCTGGGAGGGTTTGCATCTTCTTACATGCCAAAATTAAGAAGAGTTTTCATTATTTATTACTGATTTTTTAAAATACTTTTTGAATGTATTTCTGGTCTTTTGCAAATGAGCAGGGAGCATTTGTATCTTTAGGCTGGTGGGCAGATAAATCAGGCAGGAGAAAACCAAAGGGCTAAAGAGGGAGTTCTTTCAGGCTGCATTCCCTGCCTGGAGAATTTATTTCTCCCATGGAGCAATAACACTGAAGCTATAATATGTTCAACATAGCGTGGAAAACCTTGAGTTCACGTGAGCTTTTTAGTTGGAGGGTTGTTTGTTTAAATTCAGGGCTGAGTGGGGAGAACCTACAGTGAATGCAAAGCTTTTTTTTGATTCACCAATACCTGTGGCTGCTTTTTTGATAAGCAGCTCATAAGCAGTGGTTTTAACAACTGCAATTTCAATGTACTTAAAAATAAAACAAAATGGCAGGTCGTGGAATGCAAATAAAAGTGTGTGTGAGAGAGGTTTTGAGGTCTCAAAGTGTATGGTTCAGTGTGAAGGGAACTGACGCGTGATTCTCGCTATAAATAGTTATTAACCTGGTCAGCAGTGTTGGAGAATAAATTTATGCACCCTATGGAGTGCAGGCAGGATGCTGGTAGTTTCATAAGCCATTTCACAATTCTGAGATCTGCAGAATATCCTAAAAGCAGAGTTGTAAAAAGCATGGCTCCTGGGAGATGTTGGAGCAGCTCCTTTCAAAGATGAGTTTTATAACTCCTGCAGCCTGGCCCTTAGCAAGGAGTGCAGGAGCTGTGTGGCCAGATGATGTAAAAATGAGTTAACTGACACAAAGAAGAAAATGCTGCCTGTGGACTTAAGAAATGTGAGCATATTAAAGTTTTGCTCGTGTTCTATAGAAAATATCACTGTGAGATTTGTTTTGAAATATGTGTGTTTTCTTAAAGAGTAGCTAATAATATTGCTGCATTTGGCACCCATTACAGCTCTGATGAAACAGCTGCTGCATCTATTCACTCCATCAGTTATGGCAACAAATTCCTTCATTATGACACTAAAATGGAAATGTATCATTCTTCTTGTTCTAACTTTGTACAACAGAGGGTGCTTGGTGACAATTTTCTCAATGTGTGTGACATTTCCAAAACAAATTATGCTCAAGAAAACCTTCCACTGAAGTTGTCATTTATATAGCAGTCAACTCTTGTATAATGTTCACAGCTTATGTTATGAGGTGGCTACACTGTTGAAATTTTAATAAGTGGGACCACAAAGTAGGAGCAGCATCCCACAACGTGACAGGATTTATGGGTCCCACGGAAGCACCTCGTAGCCTGGGTGGTGTTGGCAGGTGTCTGATGCCAGTCGAGATGTTTAATCTCTCCAGCCTCCAAATTTGTAAGGCACAGATGAGTTGTTTGACGTGATCATGAGCTCTGCAATCACCTCTCCTCTCCCCTTCACAGAAAATTGCAGGAGACACAGATGTCGACAGCCTCGAAGCTGGAGGAAGCTGAACACAAAGTTCAAGCTTTGCAGACAGGTTTGGCATCGCTTTTGTGACCTTTTCCAGGGGATCAGGTGGGAGGTGAGAGGACAGGGATCGTTGGGTGTGTCAGAACTGGGTGTGAAGCAGCTCTTGGAGGGCAGGGAGGTCCAGCAGAGCTCCAATGTGCTTTGTGAATCAGAGCAAACACTCCTGTGGCAGCCAGTCATTGGCAGGTACAGGGACAAGGCCATGGAGCACACGGAATCAGAGCATCCCTGGAATTACAGCAGGCTGTGGAACTCACCATCCATGTGTGTTCTGGTTCCACACATTTCCAAACTGATACATATTTGTAGTGATCAGTGGGAACCCTGTTTCTTGCCTGTTGGTATGGCTTGCCATGAATTTTCATCTCTGCATACTTCAAAATGCCAGGTCTGGACACATTTGGCTTTGTTTAATATGAGAACAGAAGAAATTTTATTCCTTGAACTATTGCAATAATTATTTCAAAGGAATAAGCAGTTTAGCCAGTTAATAAGAAACTAATAATGTCTAGCTTGGTTAAGCAGAAACTGGGAATTTTTGCAATGTGACAGAAATACCGTAAGAAATTGTGAAAAAAGTCCAAACCCTATGGTTTTTTTCTAAGCCACAATGGTTTGCCTAGGTAGAAGGATAAAGCTAAGGAGGTGTACAGCTTTATTTTTTTTCATCAGGAGATGTACAGCCTTATTTATGACTGAACACTGCTATTTCAGTACTGTAATGCTTCATGTTTATGCCTTTTAGCCTTGGAAAAAACCAGGACAGAACTATTTGATCTGAAAACAAAATACGATGAAGAAACTACTGCAAAGTAAGATTTCCCTGTTTTCTTTCTATGTCTTCCTTCAGGGTATCACTGATTTTTTTTTTTGTTTTGCATCTGTCTGTTGGAGAGAGATGAGATGAGGGAGGTTCAGGCATCCAGGTTTTTTGGAAAACACGGTCATAATTTGGCTTCCTACGGAGAGATTATTAGTTTTCATATTTTCTTCCCCCCAACAAGACACTTTTTCTGGCACACATGCTGCTGCATTCCTGGTTTCATTCTCAGGTGCTTCATCTGTGTCTCTCTTACCCTATGTATCTCTTGCATTTTATTTAAAAATAGAGCAGTTTCAGAAATAAGGTATTTTTCCTGTGATCTGCCCATCTAAGTGGAAACAAAGCTTCATTTAGTAAAGGATTTCTGACTCTTAGGCACCCTGGTTCTTTCTGCTTTTGGAGTGGTAGTCCTTGCTCTGCCAGGTTCACCCCTAATTATCAAAAGTAGCATTTTGGGCAGATTTTCCTTGTTTTCAAGTAGAACATGAAGGTAGTATTAAAAAGTTATATTCTTGTCTTCTTAATAGCTACTGTTTCCAATTATCCTCTGGTTTTATTAACAATCAGGGCAGGGAACAACAAAAGAGACAGACTGCTGCTGGTTTCCTTTGAACCCTTCATATTTAAGGAAAGTTAATAATGAGAAAGAATTCTCATGATCAGTGGGATTAAGCACAAAGAGTCATTTCAGTGTCTGGAAATGGGATGGGAACGAAGCAGCCATTTCAGATGGCTGGGACACTGCAAGGGAAGGGCTGGGGCTCAGTGTCACCTCCCTGTGCCCACTGTCCAGGGTTAAGAACCAGTCAAACTGGCACCAATTCTGAATTTCTTACCCCGTGGTTCTGTGCCTGTTGAGGCTCTGATTCCCCAGTGGGGATGTGAGGAGCCCAGAGCTCACCAAATGCAGCCCATGGTAGTTAACAATCAGCACTTGGAGTTCAAACACCTTTTACATCTTTCAGGATAATCTTTCAGGTGATTTTTGGTCTGGCTCTGGGAGTCCAGTTTCCTTTGAGCTCCTTGTAGGATGAGTTCAGTGTAAGGGGATCAAAAGTATTTTTGTTCCCTCATTGATTCCTCCCTCTCTGGGGGATGTAAACAAATGCTGGTTCAGATGGAGCCTTAAATTCCTGCAGATTGCCTTTGTTTTTTCCTGTACATAACTGATATTGTTGCTGTTATTTCATCTTGCAGTTGTTTCTGGGGGAACAGGCAGAGATCAGTGGTTGTAGGCACTGAACCTAATAACCCCTCACCCTTTTTTAATGTGTTTATTTGCAGAGTGCTTCATTTTTTAATACTGGTTCCCTAAGTGCTGTAGTTTATCTTACACTGAGCAAAATCTGTTCTCTAAAAGATTTGTTTGCATTTCTAATCCCATTCTTTTGGGGAGATTCACACAGTGATATTTCTTTTTTATATGATCTTGAGAATGACTCTTACCTAATTTATACAGAATTACATAAGATTAGTAGCATCTGCAGTAACAAGAAGTTTTTTGTGTTCTGTAGCAGAATGATTATGGAGGCTGGGGCTGGAATATAGTGGTCATGGAGCTGAATCCTGAAGCAGACATTAAGCTTGTACTTTATCTCCCAGACTAATGTACTGTGAAAACAAACTTGTAGGACCTAATAACAGCTGAAATATTTTATCATTGTTTTGGATATTTATGGCAGGAATAGTTCTTGCATAACAACAGTCGTCTGTAGCATTTGTAGCCCAAATTTTGCAATATGGAAATCTAGAAGAACATGAAAAGGGAACTGAATGTAGACAGTGAAATTGAGTCATCTATTTTAATTGTAAAAGCTGGGAGAAAGGCTGAAAAAACACCAATAAAAAGGGTGAAAGACAGTTTGATTCTTTTCTTAAGAGAAGCCCTCTTTTGATCTAAGTCTGAAAAGCTACTTGTATTGCCAATTTTAATTTTATGTTTTAAAAACATGTGATTTTTATCTTAGGCCAGAATTGTTAGTTTTACAGATGCTTATTTGATGCAGATGAATTGGAGTGCCTTCAGGAAAAAAACAGATAATTGTCAATTTTTTAAAGCTAACAGTGCTTTTAAGATTTTCAGTCTCAGAATAAAGCTGTCTTTCAACTACTTGAAACTTTGAAAATCTTTCAAACAAGAAAAAAAGCCCCAAGAAGCAAAAAAAATACAGAGTGGGAAGTCTTCATTATCAGCATTAAGGAGTCTGGATTTTATCCTGGAGAGCGGTTGTGGTGATCTGAAAAGTTGGGAATGATTCTGTCAACTTGTTTATCTTTTCACAATGTCCCGTTCAAAGTACTCTGCGTGCAAAGGGAGGGACAGAGACACAGCCAGGCACCTTCAGATGAGATCAGCAGCTGGAATTAAAATTTCCAGTCCAGTTCTGTTATGCCCACGTACAAAATTCCCAGCAGGTGGGTGTGTGCTGCCCCTGCCCCTGCCCAGAGTCCCAGCAGAGCCCCAGGCCAGGCGCTGAAGGTGTTAATGACAAAAAAGAAGTTTATTATGTGCAGTCATTGCAGTCTGTCAGCTGGAATATCAGAAGCTGCCTTTGACAAGATGGCAGGAGCAAAGTTTTCCATGTGTAGGCTTGAAGTAAAATGTAATTAGCCTTTATGTGCAGAACAAGGATCCATTGATGAATACAGCTGGTCTTTGTTTTCTTCTGTCATTGAGTGTGGGAGGTAAAAGTGTTCTTCTTCATGTTTATTAATACAAGATTCCTTAGACAAATGGCAAGCACAGTTTAATATTTGTTGGAACACAGAGGGGCTTGCCAAAACAGTTGTTGTGTAAGAGGATTTCAAGGTTTTCAGATTATAATCATCTCTGGGTTAAATAAATGAATGATTACTCTGCCTTTTTCAATTAAAGACGCACATCCTCTCTCGAGGCCTGACACTGATTTTGTTTGCTGTCCCACACCTTCCTATCAGCAAACCTGGATTTAACCAACACTAATGAGTTTGATCTGGAGATTCTATCAGGCCTGGAACTGAAAAGCAAACTCAGGCTTGAGTTTCAGCAAAATTAAAGAATGTTGGGGTTGTTTTTTCTACCCTGGTGCAACAGACTTTTTTCTTCCTTTCTTTGTAGGAAAAGAAACATTCTGTATACATTTCCTCTGTTTTCCAGGGACAGGCTGTTCTCTCTAGCAGTGCTCTTCTGCTCTGCTGCAGAATCCAAGCAAGTGCTTGGGATTGCCAGCTGAGCTCCCAGCCTGAAAGGTCGGGATTCCACTTTTAGATCCAGAGCCACCTCTTTGCTCCGACCCCTGCTCTCCCCCAGCCTAAATGAATTCTAATTGGAAAAGGACCTTGGGTTGCAGCACATACAGTAGGCTTGTTACATTACTGTTAACATGTGGGCTGAGGCTCCTTGCCTTTGATGAAAGAAACTATCGAATTTCACTGAAATGCTGCATTTTCACCAGCCAGCTTTAAGTAGCCTTGTGAGGATTTTGGGTACTGCCCACTCCCCCACCCTGTTCTGCAATAAAAACGCTTCATAAACAACACAAACCAGAAAATGTTTAGGTTAAGGATGTCAGTCAAAGCAGCTCTGCCACCACCAGTTTTGTTACCAGTGGATTTTCTGTAAGATTCAGACTTCTTGTCCTTCTAAAAGGAGCACAGGAATGCAAGGGAGAAGGAGCTTTTCATATTTACTGAAGCAGTCATCCAAACACAGCTACTTTCAATAACTTGTAGAAAAACATTTTGCCTCCAGTATTTGAGCAGAGAATTGTTGTCCTTCCATAGATCAGACTGATTATTATTTTTTTTGGCAGCACAGCTAAGGATGACACAGGAGGACAATGGGAACAGGAGGAGATGCCTGTGGTTTTTGGCTCTTTGGGGTAAATGATGCTCCTCTTCTGTATTATCAAACAGACCTGTCCTTCAGGCATCAGTGTAGAATAAAGTTCTGCAGATGTGCTTTTCTGCATGGAAGGAGTGGAGAATTGGGCTTGGAGAGAGGGGACCAGAAGTTTTAGAGAATTCCTGAGGACTTATTCCTGCCTGAAGTTATGCAGTGGAATTTGAGTTCAAGTATTCATGTGAAATCATCTGTTACATTGGGGCAAATCTCAGTTAACTTGAACTTCAGGGAATTAATTCCCAACAGTTAGTGAGAATTGAATTATTTATTTTAATTTTTTTTTTTAACAAATCTTTCTTGGTTAAGTGCTGGTTAGTGCCAATATATCACTTCTCAAATGTTTGTAGTCTTCCATTTTGATGGTGCTCGGGGTCAAACTGAATAAAAAATAAAGTTGTGCTCCCTCCAGCATCACATAATTACTGTGATAGATGGTCTGAAATGCTGCTTCCCCCCATTGAGCATGAAATACTGTAGTTAGGGTGGTGGTGCTGTACATGACATGAAATAGCTTCTATTTGCTGTGCCTTTAAGGTCTTAAAGTTTCCTATTTCCTGTTCTTTTGATGAGTCATTAACTTCTAATGCTCAGCTTTGGAATTATTGCTGTATTTAAAGTGATTTCCCTAAAAACAGGAGATGGAGAACTTCATAGGCCATGTCTCTTTTCAGAGTTTTTTCTCTTCTTCGGTTTTCTAGTCCTGCTGCCACCAGTGAAACCCTAGGAGTGGTGGCAGTGAGGGGATGAAAAACCAGGGAAGATGTTACAGAGTACTAATTTTTTTAAGGAAAAAAAAAAAAGTGAAGAAAAATTGAGTATTGTGAATCTTAACAGAAAGTTCTGTCTGTGTTTTACCATTTGAGGTTCAGAGTTTTAACTGTGCTTTATGCAAAACTCACCAGGCTGAAACTCACTATTATAACATTAATATTTTGCTTTAAAACCTTTAAGTGAAGATGAATGGAAATACTTTGGAAATCTGCTTCTTACTTTGACCTAAAGCTCTGGTGTGAAAGAGGACTTGAAAGCCTGTGTGCAAACCAGCCTTTTTTGTCCCATTTCTGGTTCAGCCTGCAGTCACACCAGAAAAGCTGCAAAGTTATATGGGAAAAGAATTCAGTGTTCCTGTAAAACACTTGGCACTGTGAAATCCTGAGTGCTTGCTTGAAGCACTGGCATTAACCTTTACTTTTGGATAGGGAAACTGAGGCACAAGGAGAGTGGATAATGCCCAAAGGCAACAGTCTAGCCTTGTCTGGAGTTTGGAAATATGCAGACATGCAAATGATAAACCACAGACTGACAAAAAGGTTATTTATTTTCATTTTTCATTTCCAAGGGAGCTTTTCTGAGAACTCCATATAAATGGAGCCTTTGGAGTCAGTAGGATTTTGTGCTGTAGCTGGGCTCTGTTGCCTCTTCTGTTAGACTTGTATTGCTTGCAATTAGTTAATGTAACTTTCTGACAGCACCAAAGTGCCCTAGGTCCTCTCAAGGCTTTTATTTTGTTTGTGTTTTAACCTCCAGTGAGACTGTTCAGTTCCTTTTTCTAGGATAGCCTAAAAGCTGGTGTTATTTAACAACCCAAAGTAGAAAAAAAATAGCCTTAGGGTATTCCAGCATATTCTAGTCATCACCCTGTTATCTGTAACCTTGGCTTGACACGAGATCCTTAGATGGAAATCTTTAAATAAATGCAAAGTACTTTGGCTACTGCACCAGCCAGGCTGGGGGTCATCCCAGCCATGGCTGCAGCCAGGGCTTCTCGGTGGGAGTGAAGCTGCCTGGAGAGGCTGTGGGTCTGTGTGGAATGACAGAGGGCAGGAGTGTCCCCGTGTCCCTGTCCTGCCTGTCCCCACCTGCCCTTGCCAGCCACCCCTCTCCAGGCTGGAGCAGAGGGAGCAGCGTTGTGTTCCTGCAATCCCAGCCCCCAGCAGGGACTGCCTTTCCCTCTGAGGCCAGCCAAAGGACATGCCCGGTTTTTGAGCCATCTCCCCAGAGCAGGTCCTTTTACCTGTAGCAGCTGAATTTTGGAGGTGCCTGGGAGGGCCGTGTGAGGAAGAAGAGGGGCAAGTCAGAGGGGAGGAAAACCCTCTGGCAGAGGCACATCTGCCCCCAGCAGGGACAAGGTCCTTGGGCTCCCATCACCAGTCAGCTGAGCTTGGGTTCCACACAGCTCTTTCATGTGTGTCTGCAAATTACAACAGGCTCTTTTTTTAATTTTTTTTCAATGCAAAGTAGCAAATCAACAGAGTTATTTTGGTGCAGAACCGCTTCCTGGCGAGGCCTTGTCTGTGACAGCAGGAGGGCACGTGGCTGTGCCGTGCTCCAGCTCCTGCAGGGCTGGGATGGCGGGGGAGGAGAGCAGGAGAAACCCTGGAATCATCCCAAACAAATGGTTCAGCTGTTTCCACTCGGGCCCTGCCCTGTGGGGTTACCCAATTGCAGCCCCAAAGCAGAGCTCTGCAGAAGCTGCTGAGCTAAACTGACAGGTGCTGCAGTGCTTGTCCCTACCTGGCCGTGTGTTTAATGGGTGGCTTCCTGCACTGGTGTGTACTGGAAACTCTCCTTGTGCTCCAGGGATGGATTCCAGCTGCTTTTCCCACTCCCACACAGGCAGAGAAATGAGTCACGGAGTTGTGCTCCCTCGTTTAATGGAAAGAGATGAGAATGTCCTGAATGAGAATGAAAGTTCAGGAAACTTTATGAGATCCCAGGCACTAAAACTCTGTATCCTGGAAAGCAGTCTCTTTCTTCTGCCTTGATGTTCTTTCCCTGTGGAAATGCAGGTGTTTGCTGTGAGAGCTGGCAGCCCTGCTCCCCCAAGTCCCACACTGCTTCATTCACACAGACAGCTTTCACATTCCCCCAGTGCTTTCATTTGGGTTTTTCTTTGCCTTTTCCAAGAACAGGAAAGTGTGAGCCATCACTGTCAGGGGCTGCATCTGGCACAACTTGCTTTATGGAAGTATCCCTGTGCTGTTTCCTCATTAGCAAAGTTTTTCAGCACCTCATTAAACCTACACCTCAATGTAGGTAGGTCTGATCCCATCCCTGCCTTACAAAGTTGCTATGATGCCCCAGCTATCAGCCACCTGACTGCAGAAGCAGGGATATTATCCTTTCCACAGTTGCTTTTAAAAAAAAAAAAACTATTTCTGATTTGTGTCATCAATCAATCCTGTTGAAGTTGGGAGCTCAGGGGTGTTCCCATTACTAAGGGTAAAGGCTACAGAATGAAGTCCAGTGCCTGCATTGCTGTTCAGGTCATCCTTGCTTTAAAACTCCCAATTATTACTCCTGTCTGCTCCCATATAAATCTTTGACTTCCCTTTGAGCCCTGTTCCTTGTGTCTGTGGCAGAAGCAGAGCTGGGAGGGAGCTGCCTGCATTGGCACGTGCAGGAGTCACCCCAGCGCTTGCACCCCTGCATTTGCCCTGTGTGCTCTGGTTGCAGGAAAAAAGGGGTTTGGTCTGCAGACTTGGAGCAGTTTTGGCAGCAAAAAGGCCACAAAACAGTGGCATTTCCAGTAAATCAAAGACTTTCCTGAGGAGCAGTTGGAGCATGGGGCAGGTCAGTGTGAGGGTATGGACATCAGGGGAGCGTGTCCTGCCTGGTTCAGCCCCTTTTGATCCTCCTGGAGACATCACTTAATGGGACCTAAAAAATATTGTCTCATTTACATATCCTCTGATCTAATTAAAAGACAATGAGGCCATGTGGGATTGCAGTTTTGTGTCACAGAAAATATCTGTTGTGGGGAAATAGAATTGCTTTATCTTGATGAGATTTTTTTTAAAGATAATGTTTCAACAAAGAAGTTTAAAAAAATACAATCTTTGATCAGGAGACTGAGAATCCAGGATAAAACACTGATTCAGGGATTTGGAAGAGCTGGGTGTTGGCCAGCTCGTGGAGCAGAAGGGATAAGGCAGGATGGTGCAGACACTAAACCCAAGAAAAACAATAGACAACATGCAGGCCTGTTAATAACTTCATTAGCATTCATGTAAAGCATTAAATAAACAAATGCATAATACACAAATCCTGTAAGCCTGAGATTATTAACCCTTAACATTTATCTGCTGTTTCTGCAGGAGCACAGCAGAGCAGAGGCTGTGATTTTGTGCCCGTGCTGGCCTTGCCTCCCAGATTTTTAACATGTTGAGAAACTGAGTCACAGGGAGATTGGTCTGGGGCTGGAATACTGGAAGGCAACCAGTACTACAGCAGGGATCACAACTGAGAAATCAAGGCAGTACACAGAGGGAAGGACTTCTGCTTCCCCTGTTTTGCTTGGATGCAGCTGCTTGAAACCCAGAATAAGCCCCAGCTGATGGAGTCTTGCTTGCAGGTTCTCAGTGCCTGTTTGTAAAAAATTCTGAGCAAAAATTAGATTTGACTGAAGCACTGCCTTGGGGTTACTAACCTTTTGTAGCTGATTTTCAGTGCCTTTTAATAGCTGATCTTTGGTTACTTGTGATCACCAGCTCTCCAGCCTGTCTTCATTCCTTCTGTGGAAGTAATGAACTTTCAGCTGAATAGTGGGGGTTTATTCCCTCCCTCTGTACAGGTTTTTATTAGTGAGGGGCTTTAGGCTAGTCTGGTGTTGATTTGTTTTGTGCTAGGCATAAATCTCCTGGGTTCTCTGGGGACTACACCCTCTGGATGAATTCCTGCCCTCCTGGCCCTCCTCGTGGGGCTGAGCCCCTCCAAACCCAGATTGCTGGGCTGAAGTCACTTGGGTTTTCATCTATACTCACAACCAGATCTACTCATTCATATATAGATATATATATAAAAATGTAGATGAAGTACCATGGCAACTTTTGTCCGATGGTCTCTATTTTCTTCCTTTCCCTTCCTTTGATTCGAAATTCAGCCCTGGGAAAAGGGAATCTTTCTATTGCAGAAGCTGCTAAGCAGAGTAACAAGGGAGGATTGTGGGCAGGTAACTTTCTTTGCATGGTTTCCTCAAGAAATTGTGTTTACTGATGTTTCATTTCCTATGTATTTCCTCATTTATGGGATGGGGATTATTAACCTGCCTGAACACAGTGGTTACATCAGACAGATAACCTGAGGGGCACATATGGCTTCCATAAAAATATACCACCCATTTCCATCATTGTGAACTGTGTCATCCACCAGTTGGGCTGCCATAAATCGCTGTGAAATGCACACAGCCTTAACCAGGAGTGAGGAGTACATAACTTAACCATGGAGTAACTAACCATCTTAATAAATCTAAATTCACTCTTTGCTGGAGACACTTCAGGGAAAGTGGGAACAATTTCTACAGCCTCTTGTCCCACGTGGTCGTGGTAATGTAAAGGGTAAGTAGAGTTCTTGTTCTGCAGAGAGATCCCAGTACCCTGCTCCCTGTTTCACCCTCTGTGTTTGAGAGTGTGTGTCTCATGTAAAACAAATAAAAAGCCCTGCCAAGCAGCCAGCTCTGCAGCCAGAGTGCCCAGCACCCGTGTGCAGGGCCGTCATTAAAAGATTTCATGAAACAGCCTTAAAAATGAAAAGTTTCCTTTCCGAGAGAGAGAGAGATAATTGAACTCATTGATTTGTTTCACGGTTTGTTTGCCCTTTCATTCCCTTCCTGAGGTGCTGTTTGTTGAGGAATGTCTCCAATTGCCAGAAAGACAGTGGGGTGTCTAATATTTCCCCGCCAGCTCTCCTTTCAGCCAGAGCAGAGTACTGTGGCAAGCCTACGATATGAATTTTTAATGCAGAACTTTATAACATAGCCCTTGCAGCACGGCTGCACTACTCTCTTGAGCTTTCAGATTTAATGCTCTGATGAACAGAGCACAGACTTGGGGCATTCGACAGCAGTTGGAATTAACCCCTGCCTTACCCAGGGTGTAGCACTTCATTTCCCTGTAGATTAACCCACATGGGATGAAGATTCCAAGATACCTCCACACAGCCAGGATTTTGACTCCCAAAATTATCTGGGATGTGTTCTTCCTCTTTTAATAATGTGAATTTTTTCAGGCTGTTTCCTTTTCCTGGGCTCAACAGTGCTGCAGTCCTTCTGTAGTGGATTAAAGGACACTGTCTTGCCCACTGTCTGGGCTCTGATAACAACCTGGGCTCGATGGCCAGAGAGGAAAAAAAATTAAATCAGCTCTGTAATGCGTCATGGAGATGAATTTGCCTAGGTTCCTGCTCTTCCAGACTGGATCATTTAGCTGTTCATGCGGTGAATCATGATAGTTCATCTGAGGGGATTTTTGCTCTGTTGGGAATATGCTCTTGACTAGATGTGGATGTTCCTATTAGTCCATCTCTTTATTTACCTAGCAAGAAGTGTAGGGCCCAGCAGTGGAGAAAAGTAGCCCAAATTATTGCTCTTCAGGGCATTAGCACATGTTTGTCAGTGTTGAATTTCATCTGCTGTAAAGTTGCCTCTTCACCTCACTTGGTTTAATGTCTGGACTTTTTACTCTTCTGCAGTTTTGGCAGTAATAATTCTGCTTTTCTGCAGTTAGTGCTGCAGTGCTGATCATCAGCTTTTCTATATCAGCCCTTTACTTCCTAAACAACACCACTCCTAATACATTATCTGGAGGAATATTGGTCTCAAAATCCTCCCCTGTCTCTCTGTGTAGCCTTTGGATTTTTCCTGGCTGGCTCTTTTTGGTAGCAGAGAGTGTCACGGCCAGGACACGGCCACGGTCAGGCACCTCGGCAGGATTTTGTCAAGAGAAAATTTGTATTTGTGGCTTTAACTTTGATAATGAAGAAGGACCCCGATGTATTTGACTTGTGATAGGACAGGTGAAAGCCAGAGAGAATTAGATGGGGCAGGGGACTTGCAGAGGTATTAATGGCATTTGGAGAAGGACTTAGTGAGGAGTTTGTGCTCGAGTGCTGTTAAACCATTTGCCTTAAGCCTTTGTGAATGAGAAACACAAGTTGTTCTTAACTGATACAAAATAAGTACATTTACACTGTCTAATCTTGAATCAGCATCTCAGCCTTGGTGAGACATTTACACATTTGTTTCAGAGGAGATCTTTTAAACAGTTTCTTTTACCTATTATAGACCCAAGATTGGCTTGGCTTCCTCCACTGTTATTACTGACTCACGAGATTAAGGTTTTCAAGGCTTGTTGCTAAATGTAGAGAAATCCTGTCAGTTCATTCAGTACCTCTAGGTATCTATTAACTTTATTTCTATTAAAAAAACACTGTGTTTTGATAGGAATTCAGTTTGAGACTGGCTTATGAAAAGGACACTTCTGTTTTTATTGCTGTACTGGTAATTAGCTCAACATCTTATTTTTGTTGTGTCAAGCACACTACCTAAACCAAGGGGGATGACTCAGTTGTGCCATATGTAAAAAGGGCACACAGGGTAAGGCCAGACTTCCTTAATGTGGATAGTCTTTCAGGCCTTGGATGGGAAAGTGGAAGTGCTGTTCTGGTGTTTGCATTGTATCTGTAAAACTAAAGGTACATAAATAGAAGCACATAAAATGCATTTGCTGATCATTCACTTGCACATCCATTAGGATGTGCATTCATTCTGTGATGAATGGAAATATTCTTCTCTCCTGGAAACCACACTAAAGGAAGAAAGATGCATATGGCACCTGCTATAATATTCATGCTGTGTTACCATTGATTGCCCCATCTCAGGGCACTGGGATGGGCAATTTTAATCATTCTACCCTTTTGCATTGTTTTACCTGTGTGGTGCTTTACTGTGGGAGTCCTCTGCTTTTACTGAGTCAAAGTGGAAATATTTATTTAATGAGTTGTAGCAGATTCTTATATGCAGAGGGGTTGGCTTGAGAAACATGACTCATAGGAAATAAAAAGCTCAACAAATTCAATTTAACCATTTCTGTTCCTCACCCCAGTCCTTCCTGTTTAGGGGAAGGGAAGGAGGATTGCAGAGGAGCAAGAGGCAGTGTCCTACCATGGATTCCAGAGACACCTCTGCCTGTCTTGCTCCCTGTGTTGACCCAAATCCAAGTGGTAAGTAAACAGACATTCCTTTGGAATGTCTCCACTTGGATTCTTGGATGATCACTGTCCATGGCTTTGAAATTTGTCTGCATAGCCAGAATGACCTTTTCTTGTTACTGACCCAAGATAAAATGTTGATTTTTAAAAAAAATTATTTTGGTTTTTTTTAGTTGCATGTGATGAGAATGAAGTGGCTGCCGTAGTAGTAGGTTATGCTTTTTAATTACAGATTTTGATGCTGAGATCTGCAGGATCAGGAGGCTGTATCTGGACTTGCTTAAACTTGGGGCTCAAAGCCAGAATGGATACATGTTCTGCTTTTTAAAATGCAAGTAAATGCCTGGAATGGCTCCCATTTCTAGGGCAGAAGTTTGAAATAAATAAATTGCAGCAGAGTACACAATGTGGGTGTCTTTGAAGAAGGCACTCCTTGGTAATATGCAGCAGCACTTTTAATAACTTCCCTGTCCTGGGCTGGTTTAGATCCGTGGAGCCAGTTGGGAAATCTGCATTAGCATTGGAAGTTGCCATCTGAGTGACAACAAACAACTCCTGCTGCTGGAATGCTAACAATGACAAGTCATTTGGTACAGCCATTTGCCAGTTTAATGGCTTAAGCAGCTTAGTTTTAATTAAACAGCAGCTTCTGTGTATGATATCAGGGAAAAGAATGTTCTGCTTACAAGTGGAGTTGTTTAGTGTTGTCCCTGACTTGCTGGAGACACCAACAGCCTCTTTGTTCCAGCATTCAGCCAGTGCATTGTCTGCCAGTTCATATCAGAATTTGTCTGCAGTAGAGCCAACAAACCCTTTTGGGGTATGGGTGAGCCCTAATCCATTGGTTAAGTGCAAACTCAGCCTTGTCTCAGTGGCAGGAGTTGTTCCTTGGGTGGGAAGAGCTCCATCCCTGGGTTACAATTCCGGTCGTGGTTCCTCACAGAATGTGTAAGCTGTGGGATCCTTCCCCTCTCTGCCAAACTCTAGGACTGGAGACCTAGGGACTGACTGATGAAGGGGTAAAATTCCTGTCAGAAGGTGCACCTGGCATGGACAGAAGGTGACTGAAGTGTTCAAGGCTGGGTGGGATGGAGCTCTGAGCACAGAGAAGGTGTCTGTGTCAGGGTGGTTGGAATGAGATGATCCTTAAGGTCCCTTCCATCCCAAACCATTCCATGATTCTGTGATAATCTACTGTAGGAGGAGTGAGGGGTTTGGTGGTGCATCTGAAATTGATTTCACAGAGAGGAAATGACAGTCAGGAAAAGCCCCCTGTCCTTCATTCCCTAGTGCCTGGAAGCTACAAACCCAGTTTTGTAGGATGGTTGTGCTGGAAGTGACAGTGTTGTCACCCTCAGGATCATTTTGCAGGTGGCAGAATGCAAGTTTGGTGGGGAATAACAGAACAAGGTGGCACTGCCACTTGCAGACACAGTTCCTGTTGTGAATCATGCTGCTTTTTATCTGATACCTTTCCAAAAAGCCCTTTTTAATTTGCAAGGAATATGTGGCGTGGGCTCACTGTATTGCTTGGCCAGTGTTCCTTTCCCCAGAGATTGGTGTAATGGGAACTTCTGTGTGGCTGGTGAAGGTCTAACCCTTGTGCTGTTTAAGGTTAGACCCTTAACATCACCTGTAGACAACTGATTATCAGCAGCCTGGGTTTCAGAGCTGTTCCCTTTGATTTCTGTTATCTGCAGATGTCAACCACAGCACTCATTCCATGTTACCTGAGCCCTCTGTGTGCCAAGAGCTGGGAGCTCCAAGGAAGTCGAGATGCTCTGAAGGAATTGTCCCACCTTCTTTATTTCTCCTTTTCATTTCCCATCCCTTCCTCTTCAGTCTTCACATACCTTCAAATCAGTGTGGGCAATTTTTGCAAAATCTGATGTTACACCCATGTTAACAACAGTAAGGAGGCAACCAGAGGGTTTCTGAGGTTAAGAAGGTAATAATTCACAAGGTTTAGCTCAATTGTGCTTATTGGGGCAAGTATTTCACATCTTGAATTAGAACCTCTTGAGACTCAATACAGCCTAACATTGTCTGATTTGTTTAATCACATTTGCATGAAATCAGATATATTCATCAGCAGAGAACATCATGAGTAAATTGAATGAAAGCATAACCCAACACAATTTCTGGTAGGAGAATTTATCCTGTAAGTTTTAGGTAGTAAATAATCAGCAGTTTTGTTGCTTATTCCAGTTTCTAGTCACTTAAATTCATCAGCAGTCTTTCCTTGGCTTTTCACGTGGATGAAGTCTTGAAGTGTGTTGTAACTTTTTGTGCAAAGAGAAAAAAATCACCCATCATGTGCCATTCTCATAAGAACAGTAAAGATACAACACTGTTATTGTAATCATGCCAGGTATCTGGCACTGCCAAATTGAGCATTATTGGGTTTTCATCATTTTGGTAAATCAAGGACATGTTCTTGTTGCTAGTCACAAAAGGAAGATAATACAGATTCTTCTTAATGTCATGTGCTTCAGAGCTGATGTTATAAAGCAGTTTGTCCTTTCTTTCCCAGAGCTATCTACTTTTAAGGGCTTTGTTTTGCACGCTGCTGCAAATACATTTGCTGCCTGCATTAGTCATTTACAGTACTTAGATCCTGTAACTATTGAATTGTTAACATTTGGAGCCAGCTATAATTATCTTTTATTATTATTATTAATGGGCATAATGCTTTCTTTCCTCACTAGTTTTCCTGAACATTTGAGGGATCTTTAATGTATCTTACAGTGAAGCAGCATCTTTGATCCTGTTTAGACTGTTTGCTTTCTTATCTCTCTAAAATGCTCACCAAGAATTTTTTGTCTTCATGAAGTTTTTGCTTCCTTTGGATGTGCAAAATGGATGTCCCAGGGAAAAATACACAGCAAAGGTATGGTCCTGCAGAGTCACCATCTTCCAGGACTGCTTTAAACAAGAGCTGCTGTGGCTGCACACCCTCATAAAGCAGTAGCTCTATAAACCTCATGCAAATCCCAATTTCGGTAATTCCTTATTGGGATTGAACCCCAAAGCAATAAAATAAATGGTGGTTACCAAGGTTAATCACTGGCTATTCTATTAAATGTTCCTTTTATCCATGTTCCAGTTCAGAACCGAGAGTTTTCTTCCACTTTTAGGTAAATGGGTGGAAGCCCTTAGTTTAACTCCTAGTTATTAGTTTTTCTGGTGCCTCACTTGAATTTTTCTGTATCTGAAACCATAAAAACTAGAGGTGCTTGACTTCAGCATTAATGGCACTCTTTTTACTTGTGTTTATTGGGGAGTGGGGGAGCTGGAGGGAGGATGATCCTGTTGATGGTGATGTTGTTCATATCTGGGGGAATCTCCAGGGACAGACTTTCCTTTGATTTTCTGATGACCCTGTGGATCTCAGGGGTGGAGGAAGGCTCTCAGCTGTGCCATGGCCAGACAGGCTGCAGTAGTATCAAGTGAGCTCTGTGCTGGTCTTGATCAGTGATTTTCTGTGTGTTCTGCAAATTCCTGCAATTCCACTGGTTATTGCTAAGAAATCTCAGCAGTAACTGTGAAAGGCGACCAGTCATAAACTGTAAATGTGCTGTACTAATGTTCCATCCTTTGATGGAAAACTCCAGGTAGTCTGGAAGTTAGAAATGGCTGTTGGACATCCCCTGGTGTATAAGCTCTGGTTAGGACTTGATGAAAGAGCACAGCCAGAATTCTGTGTACATCCCCTGGTGTATAAGCTCTGGTTAGGACTTGATCCTTTTAACCCTGAGGATTTCTGTCCATAGGACAGCAGTGACTCCCTTGTCTTTTTCCCTTTTTGTTGCCTTCATGCTGTCATAGTTGTTGTAGTTTTAAATATACAGTATCTTGGTGTTAAGTGTGTCTGACCACCTTAACTCGTCAGAAAACCATTTCAGCAGAGGGCTTGTAGCTGATAATGGCTGTGCTTTTCCCTCCTCTCTAGAAGACAGTGGCCACTAAATATAGCAGCACGAGCTATTTTTGATTATGTAACGTCTCTGTCTGTCTATACTCTGATTAAATAATCTATTTTCTTGGCAAAGGAGTGCGAGTTCATTTTCTGTTATTGATCAACACCATATTTTAGCTGTGATACAGATGACTTATTTGTCTTGCTGCCTGTTGGATTGATTTCTGTCACTGCCTTGCCATCAAGGGAGCTGGCAGTGGTGGGACCTGCCAGGCACGCCTGTCCTGACCCAGGGCAGTGTTTAACAATCCTTCTGTGCAGTGTGTGGTGGATAAACTTAATACTTTTTGTTACTGTTTTTCAGTCAACATATTGTCTGGTATCTGTATGAACTAAACTTTTATTATTTGTCATTTACACTCATGTTATCTCTAGGTGATTCCTGATCCCTTGTACTTTCTACTTCCATAGCAGTGGGACTGAGTAAGTGTAGCTGTACTCAATACCCTAAAATAACCTAAATGGCCAGGGCCTGTGGAAGACTTAATTATTGACCATTTCTTGGAACAAATTTAAGAAAAATCGTCTCTGGATTAAATTTGTGAGCTTTACAATGGATTTGAGCATCCTGCCCGCAGAGACCTCTCCTCCCACACCTTTTATTTCTGTCACAACATCAGGTAAACTCCTGCTGAATGTTTCAGCCCATGGCTTGGGAGGAGGCTGCAGCTGCAGCCACCAGGAAGGGTGATGAGGAAGGAGACAGAGCCAGAGAGCCCCATCCTTGCTGTTTGTAGAACCCTGGAGAAGCAAAGTGAGGTTCCCTGCAATGTTTACTACACAGTGCCATAAAAGGAGCTGAGGCCAGGGAGAACAGCAAAAGACTAAATCAGCTTTTTTGTGAAGTTCCAGACTTTTACACAGGTAGGGCAGGAGCTGCTGGCACCAACTGTGTGCTTTGGGAAGAGAAGGGGCAGTTGCCCTGCTCCGTGGCTGGGCCTGGCTACACCTTTGTGCTGCCCTGGAGTGCCCAGATGAACCCAAGGGCTCAGGCCTGGGGCACCACAGAGCTGGGCAGAGGCTGCCACACCTGAGCAGTTTGGGAGCAGGTGGGACACCTGACAGGGTTCCAGGATTTCCTTTACACCTCCCCAGCTCTGGGAACAGCAGGGACGCTGTTTGGCACTGAGGGTCTAAACAGGGTGAAATTGCTCTTTAAACCAGTGCTGGGTTTGTGGCTCTGGGACCTGTTGGCTACAGAATTAGCCCTGCATCAAAAACCAGGCAAATCCAAAAGGTTGGTTGGCATTTCCTTACTTCCCTTCTCTGCTACAGCTGGTACTTAATGTAGGAAGGGTATTTTTCATCCACTTGAGGATTCTGCTGTAGTAGAATTGTGGAGGAATAGGCATTAGCAGCACAAAACTGGTATTTCCAGTTCAAACTCCCCTTCTGTAGAAATACCAAACCTGTTCTATTAACTGTCAAAACAGAATAATCAAATAGTTTCTGCCATTGAGTACAGCATTAGTCAAGCCTGAAGCTGTTTTATTTCAGCAGTATTTTAAAAACCCAACAACTGTTGAAAGGGAAATAAAGAATTTGAAAAGTATTTCTGTAAATAACATTTTCAAAGGTTAAATTAGAAAATCCTGCTCTGTTGTCCTCCAAGGGCTTGCAGTAGTACCTGGTGTTGTTGGGGTTTGCCACAACGGATTATTTAAAGCAATTTTGCTGTCTAATACATATCTAGTTTGGATTCTGTGTAGACAGGCAATCTGTCAGTCATATTAGTGAGCATCCCACATAATCCAGTATAACTGGATGCTACTGGAAGAAATTGAGCAGAGTTATGTATTCAGCAAAGATGTAAAAATAAAACCTGCTGGGTACTCTGCTGGCACAGGGGGCTCAAGGGAAGCTCCAGCACAGCCAGGGGTCAGTGCCAAACTGTCATCCAGCTCCTGGGGGCTCTGGGGGCTGAGCCTGCTTTTTGAGTGTCCCACTGAGGGAAGGGAAGGGAGAGGGAGGGAGGCAGCTCCTCCATCTGAAGCCCAGGAGGTAGCTCTGTGTCTCAGGGGCCCACATGAAGTGATAATGAACTGGTGCTTGTGCAGGTTTGGACAACACCTGCCTGTTCTCCTTCCCCTGGTTTGTTTTCCCTATTCTAAAGTCTCACATTCCCTCCTTTGTTTCTTTCTGCCTGGTTTTTTGTTTTTTTTTCTGCTTTGTCACGGGGGTCAGCAGGATTGATTCTGTTCATAGCTCTAGAGTGGAACTGCAAAGTGCTGCCATGATGGCTGTTTGACAGCAGTGGGGTCTCCATTCAGAGCAAAGCTGGAACAAACTGGGAAGAGGGAAAACCATTTTGGTAATTGAATACATTATTATAAAGACAGCAATCATTCTGGTTGTTAATCTTCAGCATAGCTCCTAGAAAAGGCAAAACCTACTCAAAATGTAGAATAAACACATCTCTATCGTGTTTTCTGCAATTTTCATTCCATTTATTGAATAGAAAGACATCAGCTGCCTTTGTCAAAGACCCTGTAATGCTATTTTCAATAGCCAGAAGGAGATAACTTGCTTGAGAAGCTAACAGAGAATGGGCACATCACCTGTATTTACTTCTAAGCCAAGAGCATCTAAAGCATTCCCCAAATACATCTCCCACTTGAATGCTGTGTTACTGCAGTCAGCGTTTGGCTTTGCTTTTACACAACATGCATGTCCTTTACACTGAGAAAGGCAAAAAGTTGCATTTTTAATCCAGATTCCATCACTAAACAATGCCTTTTTGTTGCCCATAAACCACTGTCCAGATGCTACAGGTGGTTTGGCAGTGAAACCAGGATATTGTTGTATCTGAGTGCCTGTTGGTGAACATCAGCAGCTTGGTAAGAAATTATAAATTGGAGATTATTGGCCTGGTGGACACATTAACTTTGTTTCCTGGCAATAAATCCTTCAAAAGGCTGTGTAGGATGTTGTCTTTCACTCCACAGTACCAGTTGCCAGGTCAGACTGGGTAAAGGAACAGATAATTTGGAGAACTCGAGCATTTGAGCTGTGACTGGAACAGGTATGGCTTTCCTTCTTTGGTGGGGGGGATTTCCCCTGATCCCTGACCAGGTCCCTGGGGATTGCTGCTCTCCACAAGGCAGGAGCTGGGCTCTGTCACTGCTCTGCTGGGAAGCAGCAATTTCCCTTTGATCTGTGCCTGTGGAGTGACACCTGTACACAGAATTCTGGCTGTGCTCTTTCATTCTCAAACTGGCTTAAAGCTGTTGCACTGAAGATAAAGAGAACAGCTTTTACATGTTCTTACAGTGATGGGCAAAGATACAGAATAAATAAGGGCAGTAAGGGCAGAAATCAATGGATAGCTCATTTTTCCAAATTACTGAGCTCCTCAGCTCTGTCTGTGGTTGAAGAGGAGATGCTGAGTGTCTCTGGAAGGAAGCTCCTAAAGATTAATCTGGAATGTGAATGTTGATACAGTAAAATTTCTGAACAGTCTCCAATTTTTTGAGGTTGTTTTTTCTCTAAAGAAAACAAACATACAGAAATCTGTGATTTTGGCAGTGATGTAGTATTGAGGGAAGATTGTTCATTTTGTAACTGCTCAAAACCTAAAGGGATTTTACAAATGTGACATGGTGATTATAATAAAACCAAAAAAGCCCAAAAGCCAGCAACCCCCCCATATCCTTAACAAGATATCTGTGCTCATTTTACACATTGTAACTGCAGTGATATTACCAAGTAAATTAAAATATTTGTGTGTATTTTTAGAGGATCTTTAATCAAAGCACAGACAATTCCTCCTGCTGATTCTTCAATCTAAAATATTGCCATTCCGATAAAAGAGAATGACACTTAAGATGCCTGCAATTAAGGTTTCTAATTTTGGCTAAATTATCTGTTTTAACTCCATAAGTAAAAATAGGTAAATGGTTGCAGGTTCTTTATTTCAAAATGTCAAACTACTACTACTTCTACTACTACTATTACTGTAATTAAATATTGTATATAAAAATAAATTCTATTTATTTAGTTAGTTGGAGAAACAATTGTAAAAGAGCTTAGGTGAGTTGTAGAGGCAGAATCAATGATATGCTCTTTTAGGAAGTTTTTATTTTACACTTTGTTATACATTTTTTTCAAGTACAATTTTTTTAAAAGGTAAATTCTGAAAACCTGGCAGGTTCTGCTGCTGTGCCCTGGGAGCAGGGCAGCCTGTCTGTGCATCCACAGCCCTGCAGGACCACAGCCTTCATCCCAGTTTCCAAAGGAAGTGGAGCTTCCACGAGCCTGTGGTCTGTTTTACTGCCAGCTTGTTTGGAGCTCATCAGTTCCCCTCCTAAATTAACTAGGAAGCTGATGATTAACTTCGGCAGTAATTAACAGCATTAGAAATCCCCAGCATGGGGAGCTCTGGTGGAGCTTGTAGGACCTGGGAATGGGAGGAAAGGCAGGCAAATAACCCATTTGAGGGCTGCAGGTTGATCAGCCGTGTCTCCATGGCTGGAGAGCATCTTTAATCTGTATTTCCTACAATTTGTGGGTGCGAGGTGAAGAGGGGACACTGAAGGGGTAAGGGAGGGACCTGGAGGTGTCGCAGGAGGAAGCAGCCCTGGGGGGCAGCTGAAAAGGCCCAGATGGCTCAGCTGATGATGTTACAATGGGTACAGTGTCAACAACTTTATAGGAACAGGGAGGCAGGGCTTTGTTTGGGCTGGGGCTCAGGGAGGGTGTGTGTTTTATCCCTGACACCTCCACCAGCAGCATCTCGGGAAGCAGCTCTGGCTGGCAGGTGAAACTGCTCCCACCAGAGCAGGCTCTGCCACAGACCTGCTCTGTCCAGGGAGGATTTCCTCACTGCAGGAATCCCACACACTCCAAATCACAAAAATGGGGCAGAACCCACCTGACCCCACCACTCCAGAAGCTGCTCCTTGGTTCCTTACAACACCCAGTTCAAAGCTGCTTTTTGGAGTAAATTGCCATTACCCAAGTCTATTAAATTTCCCTCAGATTATGTTTAATTGGGGAGCAAATTAACTGCCAGCTGAAGCTCTGTGAGCAGACTGCACAAATGCTCCACTCCTGGCAACAGGAATAAACACCCAGAGAGCAGGGAATGGACCCAGAGCTTGCAGGTCCCCAGCTGCCCTGCAGGGATGTGTTCTGGAGGGTGGGAAAGTGCCAGGGTGTCAGGTTTGGGAGCAAAGGGAACTAAGTTACCATTAACGAAACAGTCACATCCCAGAATGACTTGCAGAGGATGAATTTGGGTTTCTGCCCATGTGGACCACAAACCCACCAGTGAAGAGTAAGTGAATGGAAAAGGATCCAGTGTCTGGTGTGAGATGCACGTTCATCCTGCTTGTGTCAGGAGCAGAAAGAACTGAGGGGATGGAAAAGCTGGGAACCAGTGAGGAACTTGCTTTGTGTGTGAGGAGAGCAGCTTTCCTAATAGAAAAACCTCTTAAGTTCAATCCAAATGTTTGGATCCTTGGGAAACAAAGATTTCATCAGCAAATCAAACTACAGAGCGTACCTTAAAGACCCAAGATGAGGACAGTTACAGGGAACAGAAGGTTTAATAGTGCTGCTGCCCTGATGTGATTAATAAGCCTGCTGATTTCCCACATCTTATCAGCCGACTATAACACTGTTTTGTATATTTGTTATCTCCATTCTGCATTGTGGTATGGGTGGATAAATAGAAATACCATGGAGGCGACAGGAAACAAAACAAAAATAATCAAACATGTTTATCACTAGAGCATTAAAATGGCTGCTGTGGCAGACACCAGATGAATTATGCAATACATAACTTAATTCTCTGGGCCACAGATGTTTCATTTTTCCTGCAAGAAGCTGATTGAACCTTGAATGACAGTTTCAGGCAGTCTTTGATTGCTCTGTGGGTCACATGCTTGATATGACCTGCATTTGAGTTGCTTTCTACATGCTGTTGCTTTATAAAACATGTAAAATTGACATCGTGTTGGCTGCTCAAGGCCAAGTCAGGAGTAATTCCATGGGTTTGACATGCTTTGTGTGCAAGGAGGGGAGAGGGAAGGGTGCCTGTGTTTAAATTCTGGTGTGTTATTGAATCAGCTGAAGTCAGGAGAGGGGAATTGCAGAAAGCTCTTTCAATTTGTACCAGGAGGCACAAGGAAATTGGGACTTTGCTGCATCCATGTCATCTCACGTTGTTAGGAAGTCCTGTCAGATCAGGAATGGCTTCTGCTTCCCAAGGCAGGCTGGCAGTGCTGGGAATGTTTGTCTGAATCACCTCCCCTGAGCACAAACACTTGGCACAACCTGGAGGTTTTGTCCCCTGAGGACTCCATCCTGCAAATTTGTGCGTTTGTGCTGGTGCAGCCCCTCAATCTCAGGGCCTCAGTGTGGGTGGGATTCTGACATAAATACATGAAAAATTAAAGATGGGAATGTTCCTCTCTGCTGTTCTCCATGGCCTGTAAAGGCACATCAGAAGGATCACAGCAGATTGGAATTGCAGGGTCTCCTCTCCTTGTATCCCAGTGCAGGCCCTGCAGGAGAACCTGCACTCTGGAGCCCACAGCTCCAGAGGTTCTAAATTTCCCACCAACTCCTTCCAAAGTTGGTGGAAATGCATTTTTAGGTCTGTCTAAACGAGGTTATTTGTTTCTGCAAATTTCAGGTGCAAAAATTATCTGGTTCTTCAACACCTTTGGGCTCCTGTGTGGCCCAAAGGATTGTGACCAGTGCTCTGAGGTGGGAGGTGTCAGAGAGGAAACCCAGAATGATCCAAATTTGGGCACTCCTAATTTTTATTTCAATGCTACTCATAGGGTGAAGTGAAAACATCCTGTAAAAGAAAAATGTTTGCTTGGGAGAAAAAGGATTTATTGCATTTCTTCTCCTTTCTGTGATGAGCAGCGTGATTGCTGGACATGGAGTTCACAAGAGATCTGTTCATGGGGAGAGAAAAACACAGTGAGAGCTGAGTAAGAGTTTTTTAAATGAAGGGTTAAACAGTCTGGAGAGCCAAAATGCATCTTGGCTGTTCATATTGCAACATGTGCAAATATGTGCCACATAAGAACATACTATTGCCATCAAATAAAAAAGATGGATCATCTGTTTATATACTGGTTTATTTTTTTAATCCAACCAATACATATTTCCTTTCTTCCAGCTGCTTACATTAAGTGTTCTCTGGTTTGCCAAGTGTGCCAGGGTTGTGTGTGTGTGACACTATGGGAGTTACAGCTCTGGGGTGCTGTGAGTTGATGTTGTCTGTTACATATAATTCTTATTTTTCCTCTTTTATTGAGCACATCAATTAGTGTCAGTTAGATCAATTTCTCTCCAGAAATGATTAAGAAAACACTGATGATCTTTAGAGTCTGTTCCCTCATGTATCACTGGGGAAAAGCTGATTTCTGTTGTCTTTAAAACTTTATAATTGTGAATATGACTATTTTACCCTTGAAATCCTCACTTAAAACATGAAGAGGGAACAAAGTGCTGTTCACGTTTTCTTGGAAAGCATTTTTCCTATGGACTGAAAGATGTTTTATTCTACAAGGTCTTTTCTCTCTAGTGTTTGAGATTATTCTTGTTTTGTCCAGGTACTGCTCAGTATCTCGGGCTTTGTAAGCAGTTTCTTTAACCTTTTTCAGTATTTGATGATCACTTGACACCTTTCAAGCACCCAGGCCCTCATTTATTTGAAGGCCATACCTGCAGCTGGTGTGGCTCTTGATCCCAGTGTGCTTAGTGAGAAATCTGTCCTTGAGATTTATTTCCCCAGCCTGGGTCTGTGTGGGGGCAGAGGAAACCAGGATGAATTCTAATAAAACAACCCAAAAAGATGGGAAAAGTGGTGGGTCTCTCTGCTTTCTGCCAAGGGAGGAAGTTGATTTAGTGCAGAGTGTCTGCACAGAGGATCTGGGCAGTGTCCAGTGGACATTTCCCCACTCCCAGCTTACTGCAGATGACGTTGGGTGCAATCACCAGAGCACCTGAACCCAGCCTGCCTTTGATCTCTCAATTTAAAACCTCCAGTGTTTCACTGCTTAGCAGAGAGGGGATTTTTTTTCTTCAATTGAGTTCCTAGGAAAGGAAACACCCAATTCATTACTAAACTTAGTGGATTTATGAATCCCTGAACAGAGAAATTCTTTTACAAGAGGCCTGGATTTATATGACACTGGAAAAAGGATTATCTGATCTGAAGATCCTTAGAGGGTTGCTCTGAAAGAAAATATTAACCTATAGCTCTTGCAGTTTGAAAAGTAGATTTGAGAACTTAGTAGTAAAAAGTGTGTGAGATCTTCCCCTTTGACATGTTATGCTGAAATAACTTTATTTTATTCTTTGTACAACCCTTCTGCCTGTTATTCCATCTTGTACTCGCTGTAAAGGTGAATTTATGCTCTGTGGATGTCTGTTGGATTGGAATAATTATTAACTCTAAAAACACATAAATGTGTGTACAGTGATACTCATAAAGTGCCAAAAAATAAAATTAGTGGGGTTTTTTTATATTGCCTTCCTTTGGAAACTTTCTAAGAAAGTGTTTGGTGGTTTTTTCTTTCCTAGAAATTAGGCAGCAAATCCCAGGCACCTTGGCAGGGCACTGAGGTGCAGGGATTAGATGAGGGCATCCACCAGCAGAGTCTAGGAAGTGGTTAGAGTTTGGGTAGGGGATTTGTCGTCACTCTGCTTTGCTCAAAGTAGAAATAAAATTGAATATTCAGGTGCTGGAACGCTCTCGTGCCCTGAGTGAATGCCGTGATCATTGGGCTGCAGGCAATTCTGCCATTGTTTAGTGATCCGAAATTGCTTCCTAGACCCAAGAACCTTCCCTGATAAAAATTTCATTGAAACCTGAAAAAATTCAGTGCTCTGCCTTTTGCTCATTTTTAAATTTTTTTCCTTTAAATGCTTTGACCCCTGCTCTTCTTTTCTTCCCTTCCCAAATATGCCAAATAACCTCACATTTTTTGCCTTGTGCTGGCCAAGTGCTGGGTTACACTGCCTGTAATTTTAAGAGGCTGAGCTGTTTACCTAATTTGGCCAAAATCTGCTCTGTGCCGATCACAGATATACATTACAAGGAGGATTTTTCTTTTTTTTTCCTTAATTAAACATAAATGCACATTAGTTGATAATGTCTGCTTTTAGTTTGAAATTGCCTGCGTAAATGTTTGGGTAATTAGAACATTTTAACAAGCCCCACTGGCTCCATATACCGTTTGCTCCAACTAGTAAACTTTTACATGTTTTTAAAGAAAACAAACGTGTGGGAAAAAATGTTGTTTGTTTTTTGCCAAACCAAAGTATTAATCTGCCCTGGTAGGGAAGTTTCTTGGCCATGCCACTGACTGCAATTTCCAAAGTGTCATCTGTATTTTTCAATCCTTCCATGTATAAAGAATCCAACAGCAGTTTCCTTCAAGGTTGAGTAAGTTTGAATGTTTAGGGGGCTGTAGCCACAAGATTTGGCAAACCATTCACTTGTCATGTTAATAAAAAAGGAATTGTTTCTGCCTCTTTAAGCTAGTAGCTAAATGAAGGACTTGGATCAACTGGATTTTAATCATAAAGTCCAGATTCTTCTTGCTTGCAAGTGAATAACTTCGTGGTGTTCAGGGTTTTCATCCGATTTAATTTTATTTAGAAGAAGAACTGAGCTTTCTCCCTGTTACCAGCCCTTGAATTTGCTGCCTTGTTATGCTGTTCAAACCTAATCGGTTTTCTTGATCTTAAAACAAAAATCGAGCCTTTCTGCACTTTTTATTTCCCATAAGCAATTGAATTGAAAAGTGGGGTGGTTTGGGGTTTTTTTTTTCAACTCTTTAAGTTGTTTTTTATAGATGGCATGTAGGCTTTGAGGGCTGTTTCATGACTGGTAAAAGCTTATACCTTGTAAAATCTATAGCTTTTAATGCATTTTGTTTCTCACTTCAAACACAGTACCAAGAGAAGAAATAATAGAATATTTCATGGTCGTGCTGTTTCAACAGTTCAGATTCTTTTTACATGGTGATGCTGATTTTGTAGCTCCAAATGCTTGGGCTTAAAATTTGCTTCCCTAAATTCCTTAGGCTGAAAATTTTGCAACTTAGAACAAACTGTAATACACCCTGAAGAACTGGCTTGCTTACATGATTACTTTTCCTCTACCATGGAGATTATAAGGGACTAGATCAGTTAAATTATTGTATTATCTGTGGAATGCAACAACACAGGGTAGATAACTTTTATTCCTGAAAACAGTTTTTCTCCACTTTTTTTCTCATGATCTGTGTTAATGTTTAGAAAGTATCACCCTCGACCAAACCCTGATTAATGTTGGGTTGCAATGTACAAATCTGCTGTAACCACCATAAATGTCAGTGCATTTTAGTAAAATGTCTTATTGTTAATAATTACCCTCATTCTCTTTATCTGTCTGAAGAAGGAACTTTGGGGTTTTTTTCTCCTTGCCTTCATCTCTTGGGGTGATGGGGGAGTTGAGGCATTCATGAGGAGCCAAGGTTTGTGTTTCTTCAAGAATAAAGAAAGTAAAAAGTGAAATAATCAGATCTCTGGTTCCTAAAAGTGACTTCAGTTCACACTGGGTGACTTTAATTACAAATAGATTCTGTGTAACCACAGATTTGCTGATTAGGAGAAAAGAAGAAAACCCTGTGAGGGTGGGCAGGCCCTGGCACAGGGTACCCAGAGCAGCTGTGGCTGCCCCATCCCTGGAAGTGTCCAAGGCCAGGCTGGACAGGGCTGGGAGCACCCTGGGACAGTGGAAGGTGTCCCTGCCCATGGCTGGGGTGGAACAAGGTGATCTTCAAGGTCCCTTCCAAGGTCATTGTTCCCTTTGAGATTCCCATCAGATTTTCCGTGCAGGACAAGCCCAGAGCTGGGTGATGCTCTGCCTGCCAAGCTGTTCCACTGAAATAAAGAGGGGTATTGAAGTAGGAAGGGCTGAAAATGAGCAAATGTAGCGGAGGGTGAATACATCAAAAATGACCTGTGAGGGACTCATTCAGGGAGCCAAGCGGAGCTGCCTCGTGCCTGACAGGTCTGAGCTTGACACAGTCCTTTGTAAACAATAAATCAATGCAGGTTGTTTCTGTGAGTGCATAAAAGGTGGGAGAACTGTAATTTATTTTATAATAAATACTTGTGCTGAGCAAACAGTGAATGCAGCTATTAGAGACTTTCTCAAATAAGTGATTTTAGGCTGCTGAGTGCCAGCTACTGATGTGGTAGTTGAGCTTTTAAAATGAAAAGCCTGAATTCCTTTTGAAGATTCTCCTGAATGCTGTTGACACTTTTGCTAGGAAAGAATACAGAGTAATTTAATTCATTACTTTACTTAAAGATAACATTTATGGTTGCAGCATTACCCTCCGTTGGTGTGCAGCCTGCTAGGCTGGAGGTGTTTTGCTTGAATTTTTTTTGGAGATGTTACATCCTTTTATTAGGTGTGCCGAAAAGCTTCGGAGAAAAAAACGTAGGAGGGGAAGGGGAGTTCAGGATCAGTCAGCTGGTGTGTCTGGATACAAGGACAAAGGGACAATTTTGCCTTTGGCTACAGTTTGACACTTTACTGGATTCAGTCAAAATTATCTGCGCACGCTGAAGGGCACAAATGTCATTTTTATGGCATTCTATATCCTCAGTTGCTTTTTTTTGTAATTGGCTGTGTATCCCAGTGCTGTAATAGAGCTCTTAAATCCTGACCCTGGCCAAAATGGGACACAAATACCAGTATTAATATTTCTCTCCATTTTAAATGCAGGGGTGAACCTTTCTACCTTGTTTTTCCAGCACCATCTTGTGTTTTCCCTGGCTCGGGGTGCTCCTCTGCTTTCCTGCTCTTGGGCCTCTCTCCCCTTGGTCCACTGGCCTCAGATATCCCTCTGTTCCTTCCCTTGCTCCTCTGTCTTCTCCAGTTTCCCTACCTTTGCCTCCCCTTACCTTGCCCCTTTAAAGGTGGCTGAAAGTCCTTGGATGGGTCTGGACCCCCTCACACTTCTGCCCCTCCCCACTCATCTTTTCTCCATCTTCCTTTCTGCCAGAAAACAGAAGAGTTTCCCTGGCTGAGCTGAAACCCCACCTTCTGCTCCCAAAGCTGGGCACTCATCCTCTCCCCATCCCAGGGGTCTCTGCTAACGAGTCTTTCACTCTCCTGGGGTGCTGTGGTGTTCCAGACCTTTGGCTGATACCTGGCACCCCCTGTTTGGGAGGAAAGGCAGGGATTTGATTGTTCTCCCCCCCTCCAGAGGAGGAGAGGAAGCTGGATTGGCTTCAGCTGTAGCTGCTGGGATGGGATGGGACATGGCCAGCCCTGATGTGGGAGGGGTGTGACATAATCCAGACATCATTTACTGGCTCCATGGAACCTGAGGCATCCACATGTAAATTCAGCTCAAATGCATAAGATTATATAAAGAGGATCCTTAAACTATCCTGGCTAAAAATATTTGTGAAATGCTGGGGAACATCTTTGCAGTGTGTTGGGATGCTCTCTTCCCTCTTATCTCAGTTACAGATAAACAACGGGGTCACTTGCATGGACTTTGGGACGTGTTCTTCACGTGAAATTCTGTCACTTCCATAAGTGGGTTAATAAGTTTTTTTGTGCCTGGAGTCTAAAACACAAGATGTTTCACAACTGCAGAGCTAAAGAGATGGAAAGTGTTATTGCAGGCTGATTTTAGTGTGTCCAGGTCAGTCTTGTGGCTACTCCCTAGCATCCTTTTTTGCCCAGGCAGTGGTTGTTCAGTTCAGTTAGTAATGACCATTATTTATTATTAATTCAAAACATGGTGTGCAGGATTTCTTCCCAGTGTAAGAGCGCATTAGCTTCTCCTGCACAAGAAAACACATGTTCATCTGTTTTCCATTATTGTCCAAAAGACTCTTTCAGAAGGCAGTTCATGTTGCCCCAACAACATTAAAGACTGTAATTAAAAATAATTTTCCATTAATTTATATACATGCACATTTACTTATTATGGTCCTTTGCTGCATTTCCCTAAGTGTACACCCAAAAGCCTAAAATGCTGTTGAGGAATAAGTCAATATTCACTGTAATGATCCACTGTGGAGTGTGCCAGAACCCTGATGTACTTCAATTAACCATCTTTCCTAACAAACACCTGCACAGGGAAATGGATCTTCTGTGGGAATCAGCAGCAAAAACAAACCCTGACTTTTCTGCATGGGCAGAGGAAGGGAATTCCAGGATTTCACAGCTTTTGCTGATAAAGATCTGCTGCAGATTAAAAACAAAACCCAGACATTATGGTGTTGGCAGATTGCAAAAGGACTTGCTGGTAAAGCTGCTGTTCAGAGGAGATGAGGATGGTGTTTATTGCTTCCATATGGTCCAGGCAGGCAAAATATCTGAGGAGAATAATATGTCTTATTATATTGATACAGAACATTCTTTTTAGGGCTGTCAGCCCTTTTCCTGGTACCTTTCCCAGGTGAGAGCCTGAGTGGGAAATATTTGCCCATGATTGAGCGAGAAGATAAGAAAAGATTGCTTAAGGATTGGCTCCATTTGTGTGAGTGAAGTATTAAAAATGCTGCTTTTTAAGGGGTCATGTCTGGGAGCTGCTCCCTAACATGGGGATCTGAAGGATCTGGTTTTTCCTTGACTATTTGTATAGTTTTCAACCCTTTAACTTTCCAATTCAGCTTTGCAAATTGCATTAAGAGTCTAAATTTAGAGTTTGGTCAATTTGTGTCAAAAAAACCCTCTTCTCCACATAATGTAAAATTAAATTTCTTGGTCTCTTTGACCTCTTGATTCTTTTTTTTTAGCCAAATTTGGAACCAAACTTCTGGGCACACTGAAACAGAAGAGTAGCTAGTTGCTTTTATGTATATGGGGAGCTGACTAAAGATCTGCAGTCTTTGACTTCTCCATAATTATCACTTGGGAAGCACCTTTATGTGTTGAAAAAATTACACTGCCTGGAATTTTGGGGAGTAAGACCTTCAAAGATCCAATAAATATGCTCAGATATCAATTTGCCTATTGCATTGCAAAAAGGGAACAGGCAGAGGAATTGGAGACTTGCGGACTGGTCCAAAAAACCCCAGAGGATCTCACCAGCCAGGAGATGAGCTGCTCAGTCCTAGTGTCCTTTTACAAATAAATATTGGCAGTTGGTGGTGTTTGTGTGGCTGTTGCTGTGCCTGAGCTCGTGCAGGTTCTCTGTGTGATAACAAAACTTCTGCTCTCTTGTTTTCCCAGGGCTGATGAAATCGAGATGATCATGACAGACCTTGAAAGAGCAAATCAGGTAGGATTTTAAATGAGTCCCCCATAAAATTCTAAGTGTGACTTTGATTATTCTTTTTTAATTCTCTTTTGGATTTCATGACAGTTCTTTTATATGCACTTCGCAGTCATAACTGCGTGGAGTAAGAAAATATGCAAATTTCGAGCAAAATACAGCTCTTTAGGGATGCTCTGGAAGGATTGTGTGCACAGTTGAGCAGTGCTTGCCATATATTTACCTTCTAATAATTTAAACTTACATTTCCCACTATGGTTATTCTTGGCTTTATGTTTCTGAATCCATCATGTTGGCCACTACTCAGATATGCAGGTGAATGGTTTGCCCAAATCAAAGGGCCTCTGCCCTCTGGCTGTGGCAGGGCTTCAGCTTTCGTGGACTTCTCCAGACTTTTCTTTCCCCTTCTTTTTCTGCCATGCTTTATTGGCATATTAATTTTTAGCAAGGGTTGGATCAGACTATTTTTTCTGTGCAGGACAACAAAGAAATTGTCATTTGTTCCTGCAGATGTTTATTTGGGCTGTGAAATGTCTTTCTGGCCATCCCTCACAGTGCACACTCCTGACACGAGTGGCACAAATACCGAGTTTTAACAAACCCAACACCCATGCAGAGAATCCTTCTGAAGGAGTGAAGTGGTGGAGGAGATTTGTATGGCCAGGCAGGATTCCCATGACAATGGAAATTCCACAAGTGGGTGGTGGTTTCACAGAGGGAAACCTCAGCCAGGCATTTGCTTATCAGTGAGCTTCATTAATCCCTCTGCCAGGTATGATCAGAGATTGCAATTTTAAATCTCCCAGGCTATGGATTTATAATCCAGTTGAAGTTCACCTAAGAGCAGCTCCCTTCCAGCAGGAACAGTGGCAGCTCCTTCCCCTCCCTGGGTGCTGCTGTCAGCAGTGGCTGTGTGAGCCAGACCAGGTCACTGATCCTGTTGAAAATGGCCCCCTGCTCCAGCTGCTGTTTTGTTTTGTCTTTTCCCTTTTGCCAGCTCAGCTTTCAGCCCCCCATGCTCCCCTGCTGCAGCTGTCAAGTCTAGCAAGTGCCATTGGCCTTTACATTAGTTCTTGGGAAACTGGAAAAATACACATCACAGAGTCACTTCTGTTGGAAAAGCCCTCCAAGATCATCCAGTCCAACCATTACCCAGGGCCACCACTAACCCATGTCCCCAAGTGCCACATCCACAGGCCTTTGAAATCCCTGAAGGGATGGGAACTCCACCACTGCCCTGGGCAGCTGTGCCAGGGCTGGACAACCCCTTCCATGAAGAGATTTTCCCTGATATCCAACCTAAACCTCCCTTGGAGCAACCTAAAGCTGTTTCTTCTTCTTACCTGAAAGCAGAGCCTGACCCCCCCCTAAAGCCTCCTTCCAGGGAATTGTAGGGAGAGAGAAGGTCCCACCTGAGCCTGCTTTTCCCCAGGCTGAGCCCTCCCAGCTCCCTCAGCTGCTCCTGGTGTCCCAGACCTTCCCCAGCTCTGTTCCCTTCTCTGGACACACTCCAGCATCTCAATGTCTTAATGAAGCCAAAATCACATTTGTAAGTTGTTGTTGATTATTTAGTCAGTAAAAGCAAACTGGTGTTTGTACAGTGGGTTTTTAATTCTGTCAAAGAACTTTTGTAGATGGCATTAAATATTTATGGAAGTGCTAGTAATTATTTGGAAAGATGTAGGCTTTTTAGAAATGATGTAGGTGTTACAAATGTTGTGGTAGAATTATTTTGTGATTTTTGCAAAGGCAGTACATTTTGAAATGATTTACCCAGTGGTTGACTTTTTCCCCTCAGTCTAAAGGGGGCTTGTAGTTAAAGAAAAGGTATTTCTGAATTCCTCCTTGCCTCCTAAAATGGGTTATACCTATTTATCCAGAAATACTATTTTTCTATCTAACTGGTACAAAACTGCAATATGGGTTGTTGTTTTTTTTTTTTTTTTACTTTCTTGTGGTGATTTTCTTGTAATTAGGTAAAATTTATAACTGTTTATGTGTGTAACCCTTAGTTTGGTTGTATTTCTGCAAAATCTAACTGTACATAAAATCAGTGTGCTGTTCATCTGAGCTGTTGCAAAGCCAGAAGAGGAGGTTCTGTCTCCCATTTCCCCATCTCCCTGTGCTCTTCCTCCCCCTCTGGCTGCTGTGGTCCCATCCCCTCCCAAACAGCAGCTCTGGCAGCTGGGGGATGCTTCACTGAGCTCAGAAAGGCCTGGATTGGGGATGAAGGGGCCACCTTTGTTCTCTGGGTTTAGCAACTTGAGGCAGCTCAGCAAAACATGGGAGAAGCCACAGCATGGAAATCACAGAACCATGGGATGGTTGGGTTGGAAGGGACCTAAAAAATCATCCAGTTCCAAACTGCCTGCCCTGGCAGGGACACCTCCCACTGTGCCAGGCTGCTCCCAGCCCCAATGTCCAGCCTGGCCTTGGGCACTGCCAGGGATCCAGGGGCAGCCACAGCTGCTCTGGGCACCCTGTGCCAGCCCCTGCCCACCCTCACAGGGAACAATTCCTGCCCAGTATCCCATCTAACCCTGTCCTCTGGCAGTGGGAATTCACTCCCCCCAGTCCTGGAACTCCAAGTCCTTGTCCCCAGTCCCTCTCCAGCTCTCCTGGAGCCCTTTTAGACCCTGGAAGGGGCTCTGAGCTCTCCCTGGAGCCTTCTCCTCTCCAGGTGAGCACCCCCAGCTCTCCCAGGCTGGCTCAGAGGGGCTCCAGCCCTGGAGCAGCTCTGGGGCTCCTCTGGACTCACTCCAGCAGTTCCCTGTCTTTCTTGCAATGGGTCCCATGAGGGACACAGAGGGGACTCTGTGGCCTTGGAGGAGCTGGAGAAGACAAGGGAAGGTTCACCTGGAGAGGAGCAGGAGCTGCTGCAGTGTTTCTGCTCATTTGCTGAAACATCCCTGTAGAGTCCTTGCCTTGTCTGATGCTTTACCTTTATAAAACATTGTGATAAATTATATCTAGTCTTTGTAGCAGCAATTCCTGTGTTTTACCTCTTTCTAGTTGAAAAAAAAAATGGAAGAAATTAAATCTGTTGCACAGGCCAGAAAGTGAGTTTGCATCAGGCTGAAGTGCTACAATTGCAGAAACAAGTACTTAACCTAATTGTGTATTTAATAGTTAAATTAACATTTCCTTTTACCATTTCAGTAAGTGCTCATTCCCCATTATTAAGGCTACCTTTAAAGAGTAGTGCTCAGCACGACTCCTGCTTTGCTCATGGACTGCCTTGCTGATGTGGAGGGGATGTTTTGCTGCTCTGGAATTAGCACTGACCCAAATGACTGGGATTCAGAGCACAAATTTACATGTTTCCAATGAAAATGTGGGGGGAAAACAAAATTGGTGTAAATTTTTATATACATGACATTTCTTGAAAAGGCCTTTCCCAGCTGGTACCCTTTTTAAATCCAGAGCTGGCAATTCAGAACTTCCCTTGCTGTTGTGAGGTGGGGAGTGCCTTTCCCTCTCCAGTTCTGCAGGAACAGGGGTTGGATGGGCTCCCTGACCGTGGTCCAGGTGTCCATAAAAGTGATAACACCCTCGGGAACAGAGCTGATGTTGTGACTCCCACCCCTGTGTCCTGTTGGGTGAAGCAGGGACCAGTCTTCTTATCTTCAGCTCCATCAACCTTTCTTCTCCCAGTGTTTTTCCTCACTTGCATCCTCAAGTTTTTTCATGCAGGAGCTTTCTGGGCTGCTTTGCATGATACCACCCCCAGAACAAATTACTAGCTCATCAAAATAATTGCCTTTAAATACCAGTGAGCTTTGCAATTTTCTGCTCAGAGAGAAGGAGGGGTGGTGACCTCAAAGCTCCCTCCCTCTCCATTGTGTCATTAACTCAAGGTGTAAACGGAATTTTCCCACAAAACATAATAGTGGGAGAAATTAATCCCTCACTGGGACAGAGGTGGCTGCTGGAGATGAGGGGTGGTGACAGCCCCTTCTTCTTCAGCTGCTCATCCAGGTGCTCAGTGCCATTAATGCACAATCCTGAGTGAGGTTTTATGGCAGGGCTGGTCCATTCTGACTGGCAAAGCTCAGAATACCCTGAGTTACACTCACTGTGAGGGTGACATGGGTGCAGCCCTTCCCTTTGAAAGTGCTGAGAGGATTTTTTTATATCAAAAAGGGCAAGACTGGTGCATTAAAATGCCTGGTGCAGCTGCACTGACCTCAAAAGGAGTCATGAGCTCCTGCCATGGAGCTTTATAAGGTCTGAAGTCAAAACCCTCACTGCTCTCATGGTGAAAGATGCACCTGCATCGTGTCCCAGGCAGCAGGAGGGTGCAGCATCCCTGTCCAGCCCCCTCCTCATCCCCAGGGCTCTGGGACTCAGCTCAGGCCTGTGCAGGACTGAGGGCACAACAGGGCCAAATGCAATAGGAATGGCTCATTTTCACTTTATTAACCCAGCAATTGGATGACAAAACTTGATAACATAACCCACGAGTTCCCCCTGCGTTTCCATGAAGATTTAATAATGCTGTAGTTTGGGGAAGGGACTCGTTTTATTAAGATTTCATTTTGCACAATAAATCACTGCATATTTTCTGATATGCTACGAAGTATAAGAATAAATAATTAAAACTAAACTACCCGTACTTGTCAAAATAAATGATTTATCATAGTTTGGGATACAGCATCTTTGAATTTTTTATTGTTTGATTCCCAGAATATTCTAATTTCCAATCAGGAAAGTTAATGAAGTTCCAGTGTACTTTTCTGCATTCACAGCAGTTACAGTTGTGTGACTGTATATTTTAGAAAAATGTTTATGGTTAGCACTTTCCTGTACCTTTTCAAGTTTACACCTTTCCAGTAAGCATTTATGGCAGCAAAGTCACAGAATCTTTTGGGACTACAAATTTATTCAAATGAATTATTGTTCTGTTTCTGTACTTCATCCAGCAACCCAGAATCACCCAGTTGTGCCTGAAAAAAACAGAGGTTTTTGTTGGAAAGAATAATTCGTAGGTTGTGAAAACAGAAATATTTCAGAGTTTTAAATTGTTTAAATGACAGCAAGGCTTATTTTAAGGCTTTAATATTGAGTCTAAACTTGTGGCTTCATGTAATTGATGTATCCAGATCTCTTTTTTGGCTCTATATACTGATCACATAGTTTAAAAAAATGACATCTAATAGGCTTTGTAATTTGAGCTTTCTGTAAAGAAAAAAGTACTTTTTCGCCTTTAAAACAAAAAGAGAAGAACTTTGGTTAGGGTTGTTTAATCCTGGGTTATTGTATTTTTATCTGAAAGAGGAAATAGATTAGAAAAGCAGACTCAAGTGTAGGATCCTTAGATTTTGAGAGTGGTAGCAGAAACTGGACATGAGACTTTTTTGTATGTGTGTGGACTATATTTTGTAAGCTACAGATGAAGAATTAATTTATTTTTTCTTCTGTTATCCCTTTGGAAAAGCCAAATGTTTCCATTGGTTTTCTTTCCATCTTCACGGTGCTGATAGTGCTCCCAGATTTCTACTTCTTATTTTTTTCTGGGGAAAGTCAAATGTAGAGACTTCTGATACCAATAAATCAAGAAAACTGTACTTCCTAAAATATAGAAGCTTTTATTAAAGAATCTAGACTGGATCAATACCATTTATTCCACAGAAATGTAGTGTTGGGTTTTAAAGTCTGTAGAGGAAGGGTTTGTGAATTTAAGCATTTTTTGGAGCCAAACTGGCACTAAAATACATAAAACAGTATCTGCTATAAAAGTAGAAAGCAAACCTCACCAGGGTGTTTTAGCAGAAATGCTGCTCTCAAGATTATTTTTTATTTGCTTGGGTATGGCACCTTCCTGTCTCCAACAAATCACACTGGAAAATGGTTCGAAAAGATATTCCTTCTAAGTGAGATTGCCATAAAATATGTATGGTTTTGAGCAGCAGATGGAATAAATTCCCCTTTTCACTCAGCAGCACAAGTACAACACCACACAGGTGGAGCTGCTGCTCGGGGGGGTTGCTGTGACCCACCCTAACGAGGCATCCTTGGGTTTGCACTTCCATGAGGAAGGGAATTCCAGGCCAGGTTGGATGGAGCTTGGAGCAGCCTGGGATAGGGAAAGGTGTCCCTGCCCATGGCAGGGAATGAGATGAGATTTTAGGTTCCTTCTAACCCAAACCATTCCATGGCTCCGAGTAAGTTACACTGCTCTGTGGCAGATGAAGTCATTCACTTGGTCCTGGAATTTCACTGTCTGTGAAGGGGGAATAATAACATTTATTTCACAAAGGGCATTGAGATCCTTGCAGGGAGAAGTTCTGTATAAAGGCTAAATATGGGTAACATTATTTTCATGCAAACATGGGTTTCCTGCAAATGCCTGGCTATCAGTTGGGAATACATTTATCTGGCAGCCTTTCAGCACACAGAGGAAAGTGCAATAGCCTGAAGACAAGAATGAAGACAACCCAGCCTCTTCTGGCTGGTGGAGTTTTTTCTTTTTTTCCATGTAATTCTCCATTGTTGGGAAAAATGGGTGCCAGAGCCCTGAAAAATCTTTCATGTGCCTGATGCTCTGCTAAACTTGCTGCTGTTCTGTGGAAATAAGGGCCATCTAAAGGTTTTATAGCAAATTTTTATAGCTGAAAAGTTGGGAAATTAAAGCCCATAGAACCAGTGTGTTTTAATTGATGTTGTACTCTGAAAAACACAGCTTTTGCAGCAGCTTGCAAGTCCGAATGTCAGCTCCAAGCGTGGTGATTGCTGCCATAACCAGGCTCATTAACTGCAGCAGAATTACTTGTGATAATACCCACTCCTCGCCCATAGGAAGATTTTCCCACATACAGCACTGAATTTAGCGTGGAATAAGGAAATACAGTTTGGCTGGTGGAACTTTAAGGGAAAGGTTATACATTTTTTTTCACATAAGTATCTCATTTTGCTGTTCACACCACTGGTCTTTGATCAAATTAACATTTTACTGTAAGTAGAAGAGCACTCGGTTCATGCTATTCATTATCTTGTCAGGAAACAAGGAGAATAATTTAAACTGGATATATTGTGTAAGGCCTTTTTTTTCTATCTTTAATTGGAAAGCACATGGCAGCATTACAGTCGTGACCTCCCAGCTCCACTGTGAGCAGTACAATATTTACCTGCTGTATGAAGGAAAATGGAAGTGTTTGGAAATATTTTGTTACCAGGGAGGTAGTTCTGTACTAGGAAACAGCACAGTAGGAATTAGGAGGAATTGTATGACTGAACTAGCCTGAAAAATAGGATTTTGGGCATCGCTGGATTTGCATGAGCTTCATCAAGGCCATTGGTGTGACTGTCACTGGTCATTGAGGGGTTTTTCTAGGCTGTGCATAGGATTTGGGAGTAAGAAACCAAGAGTTTTAGCACTGACTCGTGAAAAGCAGCTGTGCTATGGCATATCCAGTGGCTAAAGGGGCTCCAGGAGAGCTGGAGAGGGACTGGGGACAAGGACTTGGCGTTCCAGGACTGGGGGGAGTGAATTCCCACTGCCAGAGGACAGGGCTGGATGGGATTTTGGGCAGGAATTGTTCCCTGTGAGGGTGGGCAGGGGCTGGCACAGGGTGCCCAGAGCAGCTGTGGCTGCCCCTGGATCCCTGGCAGTGCCCAAGGCCAGGCTGGACATTGGGGCTGGGAGCAGCCTGGGACAGTGGGAGGTGTCCCTGCCCATGGCAGGGGTGACGCTGGATGATTTTTAAGGCCCCTTCAACACAAGCCATTCTGTGATTCTGTGAATCTCTGTGTATTTCTCAGCTGCAGTGGGACAGTTTCACACAAACAGAAGGTTTAGTGAACTTTCCAGTGGCTCCCAGTTGTGCAAGATTCCCCAGCTTTAGCCATTTTCCATACTGGGTGCCTGTCTCTGGCTGCACTCTTTTTTCTTACTTTAGGAAAAAGTGTTCAACCATTTTTAAGAACAAGATTAGGGGAAAAAAATCCATTCTCCCCCAGATGTTATGAGTTTTTCTTGCTTTTTTGGTGAAGAGCCTGCTGTGCCCAGATTTAATAGCAGGGTTTGATGAGGCAGGATTTGCTTTTTTCTCAGGGTTGTATCTTCTGTTGCTTCAAGTAGAAAAATATTTAAAAAAAAAAAAATTAAAAAACAGCCTCAAGTTTGACCAGCCTATAAGAGTCTGGAGAAAAGAGTTCACAGAAACTCAGCAGAATCTGGTTTGAATTTGTTCAGGCTTTGCTGTCGGTGCCTGTCCCAGGCACGCTGCAGTCTGTGCTGCTCCAGCTGGGTGAACATTAACCAGGCAGGTTTGGCTTTTTCTGGGTGTGCTGTGAGGTTTTGTGGGGGCACAGGGAGGGGAGATGCTCCCTGGGCTGCCCCTGCCACGACTGGAGACATCAGCATGGGAGCAGGAAGGGGAGAGGGAGGATTAGAGGTGGGGAGGGAATGGGGAGAGGCACCGGGACACGGACACTTGGAGGACCTTTTGTGAGGACATTTGGAGAAGAAGCAGCGAGGAGAAGAGGAAGGAGGAGAAGAGGAAGGAGGAAAAGAGGAAGGAGGAAATCGAGGGGGTAAGGCTCATTCTGGAAGTTTGTGAGTGTTCAGTAGGTCGTGCGAGGGACGAGCTGGGTTTTGCCTGCCTGGAGCTAAAGGCACTGTGGAACCCAGAGAAGACAGAAATGGTGCTTCCAGCAGCCAGAATGGATTAGGAAGGGGACAGAGTGACAAGCAGGGAGGGGTGGGAGTGGAAGAGGCAAAGCCAGAGGGTCTGGCAGGGGAGCAGCACCGCAGCCACCGTGCGGGGTCCCGGGGCAGGTCCTGCCACGCTGGGAGCCTCCAGGCAGTGCTGCTGTGCAGGGAGATGTGCCAGGGGCTCCAGGAACCCAACCAGCTGCAACCAGGGCTTGTGCCAGTGCTTTCCTTAACATCCTGAAGCACTTGTGGTGATGCAGCCCAGCTTCCATGAGGAAGCGATTAATCCCATCGGCGGGGAGAGAGGGATTAGCTCGGAGCAAATGAAGTGCAGGGGTCACACACAGAACAGGAGGACAAAGCAAAGCATCCACTTACCAAGCCATGTCTCTCTCAGAGGTGGATGGGATCTCACTGGGAAAAAGCCACAGCAGGTCCTGTGTGCTGCCATCCCACTCCTGAAACCCTCACAGGGCTTGGCCGAGCACCAGCTTGGCTTTTCCAAACTTTGAAGTGCTCAAATTTGAAACTACCATTCTTTTAGCTGGGTTTTGTCTGTCATTTATATTTTATATTGCAATAGCACCCAAAAGTGCTTTCCAGACACTGAGCACATCTGTAATTCTGGCTCTAAAAAGCTTCCATTCTGTGAGAGGGGGAAAAAAAAGAGGAAAATTGACCAGTATTTCCCAAATAGAATTGCCCAGAGTTTGTGCTGATGTATTTTTAACAATGCCTAGTATGAAATCTTGTCTGGTATTATTCTGAGGATCACAACAGGTGTTGGGAATTGGCTGGGGAGGCTGTGCAGAAAGGGCAGCTGACAGCTCACTGTATATGCAGATGTACCACCTATTAGCAATATCCTCTGTGGTTTGCTCGCATGCGAGCTGAATAGATTCTCCAAACAATGCTGCACTGAATGGAAGCCATCAGCAGAATTGCTCAAGGCTGCAAAACCCATTACTTATACAGCAGTAGATGGAAGAGCAAGTGCCACAGTGCAGTAACTTGTCCTGCTTTGCTGGAGTTGTTCTGCAGTTATTAGATCGATATATGTAGCTGCACATTTAATAAAGTACCAGAAAATAATCTATCTCAATGTATGTTGTTAGCTGAGTATTTATCCTAATATTATCCAGCTGCATAAACAACATAAATCCCTCTTTTTGTGCCTTTTTTTTAACTGCTGTTTCCATGTTTTCCAAGCACACAATAAGTTGTGTCCCCTGCTCTGATTATTGGAGCCACATCACTGTGCTTTTTACAATCACATTTTAATTACAGCTGTAGAACCTATGCAAAATCATTTAATACAATGTTGTGAGCAAATAGCGCAGATGATGCGTTTAGTATTTGATTGCTGTTAGTTTACTCATTGATTAAACATGCACAGGCTGCTTTGAGTGGTGAGGAAGTCAGAGACCACACACACAGGGCTGAAGGGGTTATATCACTGTAGGGTTTATGTTTGGTATAGATTTTATATTCATTATTGGCTTTATATTACTGTAAGTTGTGTATTTGCTATAGCTTCTATATTCACTATAGTTTTATATTCACTACAGGCTTTATATTTGCTCTGTGTTCTATATTATTCTCTCTTTTAGATGAGCCAGGTTTTCCAAAGGATTAGCAAGGAGTCAGGCACACAAAACATGGCAGTTTTGGTGGCTTAAAAATGGCAGTGGGGATTTATCCTTCTGGTCAAGAAAAGTTTTGACCCTCACTGATAGCAGCTGATGGGTTTGGTAGAATTGGTGATAGATCTTGGAAGTGGAGATGGAAAATTATTTTGGCTGTTTTCTGAAAGCACAGCATTATTTGCATGGAAGTAGCCCAGGCAAAAAAGCAGTGATTACTCAAGGAGGAGAGCAGTGTGGTTTTATAACAATAAAATACTTCTTTCTGTAAAAGGGAGAAGACAGCCTTGCCAGGAGGAGTGTATATTGTAAAAGAACCAGGTTTTGTTCCATTTCTAACAGAAGCTTGCAGACAGTTATGAAAAGGACTTTGCTGCTATTTATTGCCTGAAGTTACTGATCCATCTGTCTCTACCCAAACTCTTGTACAGACATTTTTTCCTCATCGTTCAGCTTTTCTCCTTTCTATTATTATTCAATATTTAGATGGGAATTTTGACCAGTAGCCAAGTCAGGGGTTTATCAGCTATTGCATAAATCCTCAGCAGCTGGTAACTGAGCTGTGCAAAATTGTCACTTTAGGGTTAAATATTGTTGAATAAATAGACCTGCTGAAAGAAAAGAATCTAACAATTCCTGTTGTAGGGAATAATTACTGCAGAAAGACAGCCCACAACATTGTATATGTGTTTGAGAGAGTGGTCAGAATATCTTTTTATTCAGCATTTACCCGTGAGAATTATTCCCATGAGGAGCCTTGCAATAAAATCTGCTTGGTCTATGAGAATAGAAAGAAATTGAATAAAAAGACTCCATTTCCACTTGTATTTATTCAGTCTGGGAAATTCAGTGGGCCGCAGCATTAGTATCAGCAGGGGATTCCTTGCTCCTAGCGTTAAATTACTGTCATAATCGCTCAATTATTTCTTCCTTGTACTGTTTAAAATAAAAATCCATCACATTCTATGTTTTTTTCTAACATTTATTAGGTTGAGTGTTTAGGAAAATCAATTATATTCAGTCAGGCATGAATTGATGAATGTTCTTGTAATAATTGTCAGTTGTTAAACTGAATGTACTTTCTCTTTTCACCCCTTTTCATTTCCTTCAGAGGGCAGAGGTGGCTCAGAGAGAGGCAGAGACCTTAAGGGAGCAGCTCTCATCAGCTAACAAATCTCTCCAACTTGCTACGCAGATCCAGAAGGCACCTGATGTGGTGAGAGAAAATATTTACTGACTCTTACAGGTTTCTGACATTCCTGCAGTACAGCTCCTTCAATTTATGCCCACAGCTATAAAAATAGCTGTTTGAAGTCATATTTTAACAAAAAGGGAATGGTGTTCCTGTGGGATTGTGGTGGGGTTCAGCTTCTGAGGGGGTTGGTGGCCGGAGGTGACCACGGGAAGGACAGAGGTCACTTGGTTCTGTGGTGATCCATCACTGCCTGGTCCAGGTGGACAGCACAAGTCCCAGAAATGATTTCATGTGGCTGAGAGGCATCAGCAGAGGGGAAATAGAGGCAGAGAGAGAGCCTTGGTGGCCATCAGCACGTGCCTGCCTGTTGTGCACTGAGGTGTGGGGCTCCATCCCGAGGGGACTCAGAGCTTCCCTGCCCACTCTGCCCCTCCTTACTCTGGGTCTGGGCTGTCAGAGAAACTGGAAATAAATTTGATACCACTCCAGTTCTCACTGGCTGTATCTAAACTGAGAATTACACCTATAAATCCTTGGCAAATTGAGAAGATACCCTGCATTCCTGCTTGCTGCCTCCTCTGTGTGGTTCTGAATAAAGCCAAAGCTGCTGATGGGACCTGCAGGCACAGGGGGCTGTTCCAGGGCTCCAGCTGGCCCTGGGTGAACAGGTATGACAGATGAGCAGCCAGATTATTTTGATTTTTTTTTGCCAAAGGAGAAATAGGAGTATTTAAATGTAAATATGCAATTAAGTAAAATTTAGTCTACTTCTAAGCAGCAGATTTAAGAAACAAAAGAAATCATTGCTTTTTTTTCCTTGCAAGCCTTATACGTGCTTGACACTGGTAGCAGAAGAACACATGGCTGCCTTTAAAAATCATTTGCAGAGAACAAGTAACAAACCATAAGTCCTCCAGATCTGTTTGGTTGTCTATTAATACAACGCAGTATTTTCTCAGAGAAGTCAAAAGATAGACAAGTAGGCTGCAAAACAAAAAATAAAAAGCCTGAATATCACTTGTAACTCTGAATTACCTGCCTCTTCCTATCTCGTGTCCTAGTCTTATCATTATTTTAACATTAGGTCTTTCTTGTATTTAATAGTACTTCTGCACTTCATTTATATTTAATATGACAACTACTGCAGGATGAAAATGATCATTATCTATCTTATTTCAGACTCTACGTTCTAGTCTCAATAGGCACAAGCAGCAGATGATTATACAACTTGTGATGTTTCATGCAAGCAAATTAGAGGTTTTTTCAAGTTAAAAGTATAATTCAGTGTAATAGGAGAGCGTTGTTAACTGCTGTTCGTACATGCAGCTTTCTGTGAGTGCAGCGGGGTGTAGTCACTGAGAATCAAGCTGAATGTTTAGAAGATATGGAAAAGGGGATTTTGTTGTTCCTGTATTCCCAGAAAAGAGGATATGGAGTATATTTCAATCTGCTGCAGTGTCATCTTGAGTTGTCAGGGTGTCGGTGGGGTGAATTCTCAGCTCTTTCACCATAGATCTTTGGTTTAGTGCTCACCATTGTCATCTCCCTCTGGCTAAATGGGTTCTCTGCTCCTTCACTGGTGCTTCTGAGGAGCAGCCATTAACCTTTGTGAGATGCATTTTGGGCTCTTTAATGGAATGTGTGCCCCTCATTGGGCACAAGGGTTTCCTCACATTGTCCATGGAGGAGGCTCAGAGCTCCCCGATGCATCACAGCTGTTATCTCCCAGCACAAAAGGAGACAGACATGGTACAATTAGTCTCTATTATCTTTTCTGAATGGATCTGCCTTTTCTGAACCTCTCTGTCCCGTCTGATTCATTGTCCTTCCAGGAAGTCAGTCCAGAGAGGAAGTTTCAGACTTGAGGACAGATTTTACAGCTGTGGGAAACTGGAAGAAGGAAGATTTAGGAAAGGGAGTTTCTGAAAGTGGTGACCAAAGGGAGAATGGCCTTGTCTTAGAGCTGTCACATCTCTCATCTTCCCCACAGAGGGATGCTTGCAATAATGTTAACATGAACAATTTTCATGCGAGGAGCAACTTCATTGGAAGTAGCAGTTTGGGGCAATTTGTGACAATTTTGCCTGAAACATGCAGTGTGCATGCAGAGAGCCACAGGCACATGGCTCTGCCGCTCCTGATTAAGAAATTCTGCTCCATTACTTCAGAATATTTTATCTGATTAGTATTTTGTAAGCACAGATTTTCATAGTTGTCAAAGCATTTGGGCTATTAATAATAAATAGATCTAAATAGAATCCTTTGACTTTCAAGGCTGCATCTTTCCAGTGCACTTAGGAAATAGGGGAATTTATTCCCTGTTACCCCTATTTTCCCAGAGGGCTGTCCTGGACTGTAGGAAGTTTCATCTTCCAGATTCCCAATATCAATCACAGGAGTCCCAGATTTAGGAAATGTCCATTTCTTGTGCCACCCAACACCATGTTTGCTCCTTGCCACGCTGCCCTGAGTTTAGGTTTGTTGCCTTTTCATCCTTTTTGTGGCCTTTTTCCCTCCAGGAGCAGGCCATCGAGGTGCTGACACGCTCCAGCTTGGAAGTGGAGCTGGCTGCGAAGGAGCGGGAGATCGCCCAGCTCGTAGAAGATGTCCAGAGACTCCAGGGCAGCCTCACCAAGCTGAGGGAGAACTCCAGCAGCCAAATCTCCCAGCTGGAGCAGCAGCTGACAGCCAAGAACAGCACACTCAAAGTAAGGCTCAGTTCTGCCCAAAGGATATCACAGAGATGATGATATTGGGGGTTTGCTGGTGTGAGTTTCCTGTAGTTCTGTAGCTTCTTCAGGATGTGGCTGAATTCTGGTTTCTGTGACATCCACGGAATCACAGAATGGTTTGGGTTAGAGGGGACCTTCAAACACATCTCATCCCACACCTCTGGATGTATGGTTTTCTAAGTGATCACAGATTTTTTGAATTCTAAATGGCCCAGTTCCTACTGTTTTGAAATGTGTTTTTGCAGAACAAGGCTACTTTTAGGATTAAAATCACCCCCAAACCCCATCATAGATTGACCATGGATATGTAATGAAACAGTTGAACTGATAAAGCACAGGAAATCCCTCTTAGATTTTCAAACTTTTAATTCCCATTCCAGTGATTCATATTGAAGGTTAGCCATGAATTATCTTTGAATTTCCCTGCTACCTCCTCCAGTTGTGTCCAGTGGAAGTGGGAAGTGTATCATTTAGGGCATAGAAACAGGTAAAATCAGGACATAGAGAAGGCTTTTAGCTTCAATAACCATTTAATTATTTTTTATCTGTGTATTTGCTGCGCAATAACTCCCATTTATAATTAGCAGTCTGGCCCTGTACTCATTTGAATACGAGCAGCACTGCCCTGGAACCAGAAAGAAGAGCTAAGAACTCTCTGAGTGACCCTTTTACCTCTCTCTTGGGCAGCTTCACTTTCCCTGTGCTGAGCCCACACAGTTCTGATCTCTGAGTGAGCATGAGAAATGTTTCCTGACGTGGGGTATGAATCAGTTTCCTGTAACTCCCGTCTCCTTCATTGTTCCACCATCTATGGGCTCCGAAGTGTAAACAAGATAAATTTATCTATTCCATTAAAGACTTGGTCGTTCTGCAGGTTTGATAGTCTGAGAGTTTTCTGAGAGCAGGAGGCTGATAGTTCCCACTCAGCTCTGACTGTGGCGTGGGCAGCTTTGCTCTATCAGAATGATTTAATGTTCAATTGAAACTCTTACAAATTGCTCTAATTCTGACATTTTTTAGCAGTTACTGGTTTTGCTGTGGTGGAGCATAATTCACATGGAGAGAGACCTGTTAGGAATGAAAGCTGAAGTGTTGCAGTCGGTGCTTTCTGCATGTTTTAAGCAATCTTTGCAGAATTTTTATGAAAATTCAGTGGAGCAAAGGACACCTGTTATGTAACTACGTTGACAGGATCAGTCTCTGCCCACCTGTCACCATGTGGGCACCACTTTTATTGAGGGAGAAAGGAGCTGCCCTGGTTTTGAGGGACACATTCTGCTGGCTACACCCATGTTCAGGGCATTTTTTTTATTTTACTTTTTCATAAAGCCTGATAGAAAATATCTTGAGTCTTTGCACTTGACAGATTTTCTTGGAATAAAGCATGTTCCTGGTGAGGTCAGTATTAGTTTAGCCATTAACTTCAAAGGGAGTAGGATCATAGAAATGACAGAGCAAGTCTTTGATTTCCATTTCAGTAATCTCCTTCCATTTTCTCATTGCCTTGCCCGGCTAATGCTCTGTATTTAGCTTTCTGTTGATAGTGTCTGATGTAGTGCCTCTATTTGATAAAGTTTTAGTCGTTTCAACCCTCTTTAACCTTATTTGTTGCAACTATAAAAATATTTCCAAATACTTACTCTCACCCCAAAGTGCTGGGAAAGCCTGTGCCAGACACATGTTGTACAAAAGCACCAAATCTCAGTGATAATGTGTTGATCTCCTGTTTGATTATGGAGGAATTGCTCCTGAAATAACAAAGATTTTAATGGTTGCCTTCACAAAAAAAAGGTCTCACAGTTTCACAAATTAAAGCAATGTTCTTAGCCTGTATCTTGGGGGAATTGTTTAATACTCTATGACTTAATGAAACAATACAGAAATACTTTCAAAATTATTGCTTCTTTATCTTCATCTGATCTAATAATCAAAACATGTCCTCTAGTAACAAGACTTTTCTCACTCTAATTGTATTAACTCTTTGTGGCTGGTGCTGGAACATCTCTGCTACCCAGTTAAAGTTCAGTATTGTGAGCTGATCACTCTGCCTAAACTACAATGTTAATCTAATGGGTTATTTAAATTTTTTAAGCCCCTCAATACAGCCCCTGACATCTACCTATCCCTCTTCAGTTAATAATATAGTAGTAATTATATTTTCTAAATAACATGAGGAGGGACTCAATCTCTGCATGCTCTGACATGGGTTCATTCACACCCACAAATGCAAGATGATTCTTTAACATGGGATATTTGCAAATTTAATATGCAGAAAAGCCACCAGTCCATTCCTTCTGCCCTCTGGCTCCTGCATTTTTATGTGTTTGAGGTCGTTGGAATATATTTTGTCTGAATTAACCAGGTTGATATTTAGTGCAAGATATTAGTTCCTCCAGATTGTCTCACAGCTTGAACCTTTGTTATCCCGTGTTCTGTGCATTTTACAGGGTTCTTGGAGACAATTACCATACTAATACATTTTAAAACAGTCATTGACTGGGAAGATGCCAAGTGCCTAAACGTTCTGTTTCTACACAGGCTCTGCATCCTCAGTTGTTAGTTTATATTGTTTAGTAAAGTAGATGTTTAGGTGCAGATTTTCCATGGCAACAATCTCTATATTAGGTACTTGGGAATGATGGATGTGTGTGTTTTTTGTACAATCCAAAGTAAAATATTGCTGGTTGTCATGCTGCTGTAGCAGCATGCAAGTACCTGAGAGTCCAAAACAGCTGCATTTCATCAATATCTTTTTTTTTCTTTATTTTTTTTTACCTGTGTTTTGTACCTAAATTTTCCAGAAATACTTTGTCAGGGTATAGCACTTCCCTGCACAGAATTACATGTAATACAGATTGGATTAAAATGGGAATCATTAGCTTTTCTGTTGTTTATATCTGATTCTACAAAAAGGCTGTTTTCTTAACATATCCTTGCATAAGTAACTAACATATTAAACCAGGGTATTGTTTGTTTTAAATTTCTTCTGGTCCTTTTTATACAGAGAACTGGTACAAACAGCCAGTTACTCCTGCTCTAAAAGCTCATCTGCTCTAGACCCAAAATATTACAAGTCACAGATTTAAGGAAAGGGTGAATTGCAGTGGATTTGTAGAGCTCCAGACAGAGACAGAAGGACCAAGTGACAAGACCAAGGAGAGCAGAAGGATATTGTGGGGTTTGGCAGCTCCTCCCAATGCCTGTGACCACTTGGAAAACTCTCAGCTGTGATGCTGAGTCTCCTCCCAGTACCAAGGGCTCTCTGGCTCACTGGTTTCCTTTACAGATCCCTCTCCAGCCTGACCTGATACATTAAAAATTCTGCTTGGATGCCTTACTGAAGTCACTCAGTTTTGCTCAGTGTTGAGCTGCAGCTTGAAAAGCTGCTTGAACTCCTGGCCTGTTGTAGCTGACCCTCCCTAAAGTGTGAGACCTCAGGCCCTGGGGTTATGTAGTGCATTTCCATTATGAGATTGCAGCATGTGTTGGAAACTACCAAAACCTCCAGCATCTTTAATATTTGTAGGATTTTCCTGGTCGCATCAACCAGGATTTCCCTAATTATGTCAAGTACAGGGCCAAAACACCTGAAGAACTGTGCCTGCTATCTAAAGCAAAGTCAGTGCTTCCTGTAATTCCAGTCAATAACTGGAATTTGGTACAGCAGGACACATCAAAAGAAATGACCAAAACTTGCCCTATACTTATTCCAGGTGGGAAAAAAAATTGTTTTAGCTGAAACAGACACTTTATTTTTCTTTTTAACACAATCGGAATGACTGCACTAGTCACTGATGACAAAAGACACTGGGACACGAGACCTTTTTAAGAGGCCACTCGTGTCATCAGTGTCCCTTAGAGTGCAAATTCCACCCTGAGCAGCAGTTCCTGTGCTCCATTAAGAGCTGCTCCTTGAGCAGCTGCTGGGGCAGAGCCCGGCTGTTCCTGCCAGGAGATGCCTCTCATCAGCAGGGGTGGGGATGCTGGACTGTGGGGTCAGACAGCAGGAGCAGGACGTGGAGAGGGCTGTGTATGGATAATGTGGGTGCCCACTTGGTCACTGCTCATTAATACCTGTGTTAATGGCGAGGCAGAAATGTCAGCAGTGTGGGAGCTGCAAAGGGCCGGGTAGGAAATCCTACAAAAAAAGGCAGAATAGCTGGAGGTCCCACAAAGCCCCACCATGCTGCTGTTGTCATCTGAAGGAGCCTCGTTTAAATTACTGAGATGACTCAAACCACAGATTCACTGTTCTGTGGGTGCTGTGCTACATCATTTTGGAGTTTGTATAGCTCTGAGATGAGTGATACCCACACACTGACTTTACTGGGGAAGACAGCACAGGGAACAGGTTCCCAGTTCCATTTGTTGGCCTGCCCAAGCCCTACCTGTGTGGCCCCATAGCTGGGCTGCTGTACAGCTGTGTGGGGCTGCATTTTAAACAGCTTTGCTAAAATTATCCAAGTTCCCAGCAGCCCTCCCCTGCCCTCCTCCTGCATCCATTGAGCAGCCCCAGAGTGGATGTAGGATCTTGAATTCCCTTCTCCCCTGAAGGCAGCCTCTCCTGGACATAAAGTCCTATTTTTCTTTTTCATGTCATATATTCCTTTCCTTTTCAAAGTAGATTTCTCTGTCTTTGAGGTGATACGTCCTTGTGTTATTTCTGTTTCCCGTGACCTTTGGGATTCTGTGCCAATTTTAAAAATGAAGTGAAGCAGAGCTAGCCTGAATTTATCCATGGAAGTTGCAAGCCAGTAAGTTCTGTTCTTTGCTTAGATCAGGTGTGCCTGCACTAAGCAAAGAAATGATTGCAATGAAAGTGGCTTCTGCAAGCAACGTAACAGCATCAATTATGTATCACTGTTTTAGGCCTCCTGAAGCATTTCCCCCGTAGTGATGAGCACTGTTGTTGGGAGCTGGGTAAGGTCCAAGTGTGTGGCATTGCGTTCTGGATTGTGGCAGCGGGTTTGGTTCGGCCTTTGGGGCATCCTCACACCCAGGAGAGGCCATTGAGGCCGCCCTGGGTGGGGCAGAGCAGAAGGAGCTGTTGGAGTAGCCTCAATGCTCCCTCTCTGGTGTGTGACCACAGCAGCTCCTGCAATCAGTAATGCTTGTAAAGCCTCCTGGTACAGCTGGTTTGTTTGGGCACGAGGAGCCTTCCAAGCCTAAGGCGTTCCAGTCAACAACAGTTCTTCAGTCTGTTCTTGTTATCACGTAGATAAGGTTATCAAGAACTGTCCTATTAAGAGTACAGTATGTGCCAAAGCTTCCTGCTTGTTTACTCAATCTCCCAATTCCCTGAAAATTTCAGCTGCCCCATTTTTTTAATACCTTCATCCCCGAGCTCTTCACTGAACACGACAGTGACATTGCAAACAGCCAAATTGGGACCCACTGAATTCTGTCATGCTTGGCACTCTGTAAACAAAGGATGAGCGAGGTATAATTGTGTTTATGTTTAATTGGTTATAGTTTGTTTTCTAATATATGTAAATTAGGTATGAGTCATTAACCCTCACTTGTGCACTGCTGTATATATGGAATAATTTGAAGATGATTTTCAAGGCCTGCAGAAAAAAAACAATGTAAATAATTAAATCCATGTTCTCTCTTTTAAAGCAACTGGAAGAAAAACTGAAAGGACAGGCTGATTATGAAGAGGTTAAGAAAGAATTAAAGTAAGTGTTAAATACTTACATAATTTTTTCACAAACTCTGGTTTAACAGTGCTTGTTAAATGAAGCCACAAATCTGTGTTCTTGGAACAATAAAGAATTCAGTCAAAACCACAAAGTTGGGGAAATTGGGAATATTGGCAGAAATTGCATCCAGAACCAGTGGAACTGCTCTATCTAAGAGTGCTCCTTTTTGTTGCAGCAGAGGATCACAATAGCAAATGAAACGTGTCCATGAAGAAAAGCCACTAAAACTGTTGTCCACAAAGGGAAAAAAGTTTCCAAATCTCAAAATCTGTGGTGTTTTAGGTGGACCACTCTTTAAAAATCTCCAGCCAACAGCTGAGGGTAATGTGGACCAAAAATTTCATGCAGAGCCTTTGGCTGTGGTACCTTTTCTTTCTTTGCTCCTGCCAGCCAGTGTTCAGCACTTACCAGTTTAATGCTGGGCTTGTTTCACTGTATATTTTTGCTAATATATTGTGGTTTTAAACTAAAGCCACAAACAGCCTCTTCCTATTTCAAGGGATTTTCTTAAGAGACTTAAAAGAGCCTCATTTTAAACTCTAACAAGATAAGCTGTCAGGTTCAGAAGAGAACTTTTCTGACTGAAAATATGTTTAGTGTCAAGGTTTAAATAACTGCGAGAAACTCCCATCTCTTCTTTCATCATTCTGGCATTTCTCTGTGTGTTTTAAAAAGGCTGAAATAACCCATTCCCTGGTTTAATGAGGTATTTCAGATGAGCCTGGTAGTCATGTGCTTTTGTTTACACGTCCCTGGAGAATATGGAAAGCAGGTTTGGATTTGCAAGCCCCACGACTGCCCAGCCCCTGGTGCTGATTTATTCAAGCCATGCTGGCTGAGGTTCTGGTTCACCACCAGCTGCAGCACACCCTGATGCAGGGGTATAATTTTCACTTAAATTAACTGAATTGACCATTCCTTTGATCATTATACCTAACTATTACCTGGTTTCAAAATAGCATCATCATTTATTGATGGGGTAAATACATCCATGTCCTCTCCTGAGTTAAGGGAAGAGCTTCAGGTTTTAGCCAGTTTATGTCTTCATGTGTAAAGCAGTGAATGGGAATAAGGCCACAGCCTCCCAGCTTCTTACATTAGATATTAAATGTAAATGTCTTAAAACAACAAATGACTTTTGATTCCTTCCTGGTTTCATGCAACAGGGTCAGGACTTTAAAGCCAGTCTTAAGGTGCCAAGAACCCAATATACTCCATACCCAATATTGAGTAGACCCATTTAATCTTACTTTGCATTTGTACATTAAATACAAACCCTGTATTCCTGGTGGTAATACCAATATTTTAAAATACTTTTCTTTTTTACAACCCTGACTTAATGGGGCAGGGATGGAAAAGCAGATGAGAGAAGATGTGACACAGGAGGCTTCATATGGTGTTTGTGCTGAGGATGAGCCTGCAGTGAAATAGATGGGAGACTCTCCTGGAAGTGGCCCTGGTGTTGGGTGCCAGTAAATTAACCCTGTTCTCCCAGCTGTTCCAGCTTTTATATCCCTAATTTATGGATTGGTAGCTGGCTTGTAAGGGCCCTGGGGTCCATCACCATCCTGTGGGATGGGCTGGGGGTTGAGAGCCTCCAGGAGAGCACTGAGGATGTTGGCAATGCTGCATCCTCCAAGCAGCTGCTTCACACCATTGCCTTGCTCCCATCTAATCCAAAGGGCTAAATGTGCATCCCCTGGCAGGGACAGTCTGATCTGAGCGAGGCTGTTCCTGTAAATGAGACTGGGAAAAGTCTGTTGCTGTAAATCCAGAGCTCTCACACTGAATCCTGCCTTGTGCCCTGACACACCGACAGAAATTACCTGCTCATAACATGTGCACCAAGAGAAAAGGTATCTTGTCAGTAAGGCAGGAAGAGAATGAATTTTTTAGGTGTTTTGGCACTGATGTATTTTCCTTAATCCTTCCTGGGATGTTAGAGGCATTCCAGGCTGAGGGATCTCAATATCAGCCAACTTGAACCTTGGAGGAACTTAGGTGGGCCCATGTCAAGATCTGGGATGGGGGATTCTCCACTTTTTGCCTTGGCTTTTGTGCCCAATGGCTTTTAAACCTATTTTTGAGATCTGAGAGCTCTGTGTGTCCTTTCAGTTCCCTCTTGAGTAGCACGACAGCGCTGACCCTGCTGCCTTTGCAGTCGGGATCAGATGAACAGAAGTGGAGCTGTCCCAATGCACACTTTGCTTTACAGTCAGATCTTTCAAGTCTTCTTAGATGTGCAGATTCAAGTCACAAGATCATTCCTTTAAAAAGGAGGTAACTGATCTTGAGCCACAGATTGAGTCAAGATCTCATGGGCAAAGATATTCCTGGAATCCAAAGAAGAAACATTGTGCTTCCTCATATTCCTGAGGAGAATGTGTCTTTTGTGACACATTTGGAGAGTCATTTTTGACTTGTTTAACTTTTACATTCTTACAAAAATGAACCTGCTGGAGTGAGTATTCCTCTTAGGGCAATTAGAGGTGCCATCAACTTGATTTTTAGTATATTTTGTATTTTAACTGTATAGGAAATTACCTGTGAAATTGTCAGAAAGTTAATTCAGTTAGCAAAGAATCCCCTTCAGGCAGGCAGAGGTCAGCAGGTTTCCAGACAGAGTTTGAATACACCTTTCCTGCACTGAGCTCGCTGGAAATGCAGCTGCTGCAAGGCTCAGGATCCTTCCTGAAGGTCCCAGCTGGCAGCAGGTACTCAGACCCAAAATGCATCAGCCTGTGCAAGGAGAGGGATGACAGGATCGGGGCTTTAGAGCCAGATTTTTGGTGTGGAGAACCAAATATAACCATAAATAGGTTTATGCTTCCAAGTGTTGTCAGCTGGATTCTGGGAGCAGCACGGTGTGGTCAGGGCACCACTCACATCTGCTCCTTTGGGAGAGAGCAGCTTTTTCTGGTTTAGCCTCATCCAGGAGGAAGCGTTTGGAATGCTGCTGGATTGCTCCACGTGGCAAACCCAGGTGTGGTAAGTGGGAGTCACAAGTGCTGCTGGTCTGAACTGAAGTGGGATTTCCCACAGGACATTTGCCACAGGATAATTTGCTGTTCAAACTGGGTTTAAATTTGGATGAGTCTCCTCATTTGGGCATCATGAGGGTGTGCATTAAGGACTGGCTGGCCTTGCAGAGGCCATTCCCTGCAGAATTCATGGAAACAGTGACCTGCCAGTGGCTGGGGTTTTCCCTGCATGAGTCTCTGTGCATTTATCTCCCCCATCACTGTGGAGTCCTGGGATGCAGAGCTGTGCCTCTGAAGGGGTTTCCCAAGAAACACTGGCTTTCAGCAGGGATTTGCCACCTGAGTCACACAGCTGTGATGTCAAAGTGACATCAGGGTCTCTGAGAACTCCAGCCATCAGTGCACAACCTCTCCTCTTGACTGGCACAAGTCCATTGATGGCACAAAAGAATTGGTTTTGCACGTGGCTGAGCTGCTGTGCCCACGGAGGGTCTTCACAGCATCACTTTATGTGCTGTGTATGGGGTGATGGCTCTACCCTAGAGCCAGGCAAGAGGTGACACTGAGTGATGCCATATAATGAAAGTGATTGCCAGAAGTTTGTGATTTTATTAACTATTATATTTTAGGAATGCCTGTCAGAATTAACCCTATGTGCAGTGAGTATGCACAGATGCAAAATTACTTTTTTCCCCTTAGATTTGTTATGACTTCGAGTGATTTTGAATGGCCCAGAGACCTGATTTCCAGAGTGTCACTTAATGCACATCCAGCTCTAGATTAATGCAGGGGCAGGTTCAGGCAGTTAATGGGTGCCTGGCCAGCTCCTCGTGGCATCCAGAACTGGTCCCTGTGTTTTATACTGGACTTTTTTTGTCTGATGGAATCACAGAATGTTTTGGGCTGGAAGGGACCTTAAAGCTCATCCACTCCCACCCCCTGCCCTGGGCAGGGACACCTTCCACTATCCCAGGTTTTACTCCAATCTCCATCCAGCCTGGTCTTGGACACTTTTAGGGATGGGACATCCAAAACTTTTAATACGTGGTCCACAGCCTTTAGTACAGTTCAATAATGATGAAGCAGATTGTGCCTGCTCACAGAGTTCCTGGTGCTTTATACATGACAAATGCTGTATAAACACCATCTATATGTGTTTATGTGTTTTTCTTCACCAAATGAATGTTGTCTTTGTAGAGTAAAAAGCTGAAATCATTTATTGCTTCAGTCTGAGGAAGTTCATGTCCTGCCTGCAGCAGGCTGATATGAAAAAAAATGTATCCAAAAAAGCACAGTAATAAGTCTGGATTTCCTGTAAGGTTCTGGTTTGCCAGACGACACAGCTCTGAGAGCCTCTGAAGGGAGACGTCCTCTGACCGCTCACTATTTGTATAAAATATTGACAGTGAGACTATCAGATTCTTCTCCTAATGTACTTATAAATATTTGGATCTTTCATATTTCTTAAGAAATATGGGGCCATTTTGTCTTCCCTTTGCCACAGAACGAGGGGGTTATTAAAATGAAAAACTGCCTTTTAGCCTGTAGTGCCTTGGTTGGGAGGATTATTTGTGCATATTTTCCTTGCTGGTGAGCTGGTGTATAATCTATAAAGTTCTGTACTGTGGTGGTGATTCCCCTGTTTTGTTGCTTTGCTACAACTTCCTCGTTCCCTTCCAGCTTCACAGATAAATTTATATCATTTCTGACAGCTTAAAATGTTATATCCTTATTAACCTTTAAATTTACGCTTTAAACTGGCCTGGTGGGATTGCATATGGAATGATTTAGATGACGCTCGAGAAAATTTTCTTATCCAATAACTGTTTTGAAGAGTTATTCTGTATTCATTAGGAGACTGTGTTACTGCAAGGAAAGTTGTGGTGTTGCTGGAGAACGGGAAATGATAATGTTAATGCTCATTAGTGGAGTTGTTATGAAAAGGAGAAATAGAAAATAATTTGTTTTTTCTGCCTTCCACAGTATATTGAAATCCATGGAGTTTGCACCATCTGAAAGCTCTGGTGCGCAGGTACTGAACTTACTTTTGTTTTCTTACTTACTCAGCAGCACAGTTGATCAACAAAAATTTTGTCTTGCAATTCCTTGGCATTGACATCGACAGTTTCCTGTTGATGTTGAGGCTTCTGGGTCAATCCTTGTTTTTCCTGATGTTTTCTTATGTAAAAAGCTGAACTGGACATTTTTTTTAATTTTCTTTTTTGCCTGTTAATTTCTTTTAAGTAGTCAAGGACAAAGTGACGTTTCAGCTGTGCTGGAGTGGATAAACCAGAATGTTGTGAAGTTGAGTCATTTAAAGATACTGGTGTTGATGTACGGGCAGCACACTGAGCAAGGACTTCAGCATTTTTAAGTATTTGTTAGCCTTGAAAATTTCTTTTCACAAAAGAAAACAAACCTTTGAGTAATGAGAAAGCTCTGCTGTTCCAGCAAATTAATCTTAGTTAAGTTTAAAGGTTATGAATTAAATTCCTGCTTCTGAAATCTGAACAGAATATTGATATCCTGGGATTCATTTTCAATGGGTTAATGATCAAGGGTTAGATATTTATGGGAGGGTAAACAGCATGTTTCTCTGACTGATGTTATTTTGAACAGTTTCTGCTGAAAAGCAGCATGTCAAGGAAATGCTTAGCTTGGGTCAGTTGACCTAGAAGGAATAATATAACCTTAACTCCTGTTTTAATCAGATTAAAAGGAGTCTACAGCTTTTAAACTGAAAGCGTGCCAGAACCATTTAAAAATAAGTAGGATTAAGAAAATATTCCGTTACACATCTCAAAATAATGCAGAATTGATGAATGATTTGCAACAAAAGTGAATCAGAGAATCTCTTCCATGGCTCACATCAGAGCCCGGAGTGATTCTCGCAGATCTGCGCCTGGCAAATTCCCTCGCTGCCTTCAGAGACCAAGCAAGCACTTGTTGGGTTGTGGTTTTTTATTTTGTTTCCCTCTGAAATCCTTTCTAGTGCCTGAGTGAGACTCTGAATGCTTTGAGAAACAAACCTCCCCCTTTGGTTTCCTTTAGGATGCATCCAAGCCGCTGGAGGTGCTGCTGCTGGAGAAGAACCGCTCGCTGCAGTCGGAGAATGCCACGCTGCGCATCACCAACAGCGACCTGAGCGGTAGGTTCTCCCAAATTTTGGCTCTTCTGATGCCTCTGCTGTCCTGTGATGGGAGGGAGGGCTGAGTGAGAGCTGAGTGTCTGAGCTAATGCATGGCAGGAGGATTGAGAAGCACCAGGAACACTGAGTAACCTTGGATTTCTGTAGTTTTATAGGCTGGATAATGAAGTAAAACTTAGAGAGTCTATAAAGGTTAAGGAAGAGGCATTACAGGCTGTACCAGTGTTTGAGGCTGTCTTCTGTTTTGGGAACAAATCCATCTCTTTCCCCCACACACAGTGTTGTGCAAAATGTTTGCATGTAGAACACAGTCTTCCTGTCTGATACACTTGGATATACCACCAGCAGGTCAGCTTGGGAAAGCAAAATCATTTCTTTCCAGCAAAGTGTGTTTGCCATTTGGCTTTCCTAATGTGGGCTTTTACATCTTGTGTGCACATTTTTTACATGGCAAGTCATGGAATTTCCAGATACTTGAATGCTTATGGTTTTTGCAGCTGGAAGAAAGTTAAAAGTTGCCACTGGCCCTGGGATTACTGAATTCTGAAGCGTTTTATGACTTTTAACTGAGCGATCTTGGTGCATCCACCTAATGGTTATTCCTTTATTCAAATTGGTTTGTTCCAAAATGTAAATGTTTGCTGCATTTGGGTTCAGTCAGGTCCAATGAGTCATATCTTGAGTGAGAGACAACAGAGAGACTTGCTGTCTGTAACTGCATTTATTTAACTGTATCACTGCACTTTCATGTAACTGTTCATAGTGTTAATGTCTGTAAGGGGGATTCTCCAGGCTGCAACATACAAGAAAGGTGCAAACATGAAATGCATGTTGTTTGTTTTGGGGGCCTTGTTTGGCTTAAAAAATTTCAATCATGGAAAAAAAAAAATTAAAAATAAAAATTAAAAAAAAAATACAAAACCCAACAAATGAAAACAAACCAAAAACAAACAAAACCAAATCTCCCACCACCACTCCATTGGCCCGTGTCAATCTGCACTTTTTCCCTTTGCGGGGCAAACTTTGCATTTTTTTATCTTGGTTTTTCCCTCTTTGACCCCCCATAATGCATTATGTTTGACCTTCCTTGTAGGGTCAGCCAGGAGAAAAGGGAAAGACCAGCCTGAGAGTCAGCGTCCTGCAACCTTGCCGGCCTCCCCTCCTTCCCAGTTGCTCCGCAACGCGGGGGAGCAGGCTTCCAATACTAATGGTACACACCAGTTCTCACCAACGGGTTTAAGTCAAGACTTTTTCAGCTCATCCCTGGCGAGCCCCAGCTTACCCCTGGCCTCCACAGGAAAATTTGCACTAAACTCTCTCCTCCAGCGACAGCTAATGCAGTCCTTCTACTCCAAGGCAATGCAGGAAGCAGGAAGCACAAGCATGATTTTTCCAACAGGTCCATACAGCACAAACTCCATATCTTCCCAAAGTCCATTACAACAAAGCCCGGATGTAAATGGCATGGCCCCATCTCCCAGCCAGTCAGAAAGTGCTGGGAGCATCTCTGAAGGCGAGGAGATAGACACGGCCGAAATTGCCCGTCAGGTGAAAGAGCAGTTGATCAAGCACAATATTGGACAGCGGATATTTGGACATTATGTGTTGGGACTGTCACAAGGGTCTGTGAGCGAGATCCTGGCCCGGCCAAAGCCATGGAATAAACTGACTGTGAGAGGCAAGGAGCCATTTCATAAGATGAAGCAGTTCCTGTCGGACGAGCAGAACATCTTGGCTCTTCGCAGCATCCAGGGCAGACAGAGAGGTAAGTGCTCCCCAGCCCCCTGCTCCTCACAGTTCCAAACCTTCCAAACCAGGAACTTCCCCATCCGGGGCCGTTTGTGCACTGCTGCTGCTGCTGCTGTCCCCCAAGTCAGGTGCCAGGTGCAGGAAGTTGAGCTCCCAGCCCTGCTTTGCAGCACTCAGGCAAGTTTGGATCTCTGCTTATGCTTTTTTTGGCCGCTGGCTGGTGCCTGTCAGCAGGAGTGAGCAGCAGGGGCACTCACAGCCCTCACTTCCCAACAGCTCCGTGCTACAGCTCAACACGGAGTGAAAAGGGTCAGCAGCTACTCAGGGTATCTGTCCTCAGAAATACTTGGGGATTTTTATTTGAGGTTGTTTACTGAGACCAGGCTTTTGTTGTGTCTTGTGTGATTATGTTTTTTCCCCAAAGTGTTTTGACAAAATAGGGTAGGTGATGCATGAGATGAGTAATTAAAACACAATCCCAGTTTAAAGCAGCTTTGCATATTTAAGGCAGCGATTTTAAGAAGTAACATGCATTTCATTGTGATTCATCTTAAGACTGAGATTTACATTTAGAGAAACTGAAAAGTAAGTTGTTTACAGTCAAGAAATATTGGAAAGGACAGGCAGGGTTTTCCTAGATTTTGTTTAATTGGAAGCACACACTGTTAGATTTATAATCTGTTCTTCCTTTTGATGATTGTACTTGAGGGGATTATCTGCCCATCTTTAACCTCTTCATTTTTGGTATCTCTAGACATTTATTTATATCTGTCTAATCTCCTTTCCGAACATAGCTGTAATCTTTATTAACAAATCAGCCAGCCTTGCTTCTTCCCAAGTAGCCAGTTCCTCCTGCTCAGGGGCCCGAGGGGCCAGGAGAGCTCAGGGCCAGGCTGCCAGCTCCTCATGTCACACAGCCCGTGATGTCAGAGCAACCATCCCCTGATTGTTTTGTTCTTACCAAACTTGTTTTTCAACAGAGAATCCAGGCCAGAACCTGAACAGACTATTTCAGGAAGTACCGAAACGAAGAAATGGGTCTGAAGGTACGTCACAGGCAGGTGTTTTTCTTTGCAGTCAATCCCTAGGAAGTGGAGTGTGCTTTAGCTGTGTGTTTCCTTAAAACTGTGCAGTTTGATTCTGGCCTGGAATCTGATAGAAAAACAGACAGTAAGTATAAAACAAACCATGGGTTAGATGAACACTTTGCTTTTTCTAATTCTGCTGCTGCTGTACTAACGTAACCCTGTTTGGATAGTTCTTCCACTCCCATCCTCCCTGTGTCCCCAGATAAAAAGAGAGAAGTGGTAGAAGAGGCTTTATAAAGTCATCAGATCTGTTGAAATGCTCTCTTTGCTATTTTTATGGATTTGGAGGGAGAAAGTTGCACAGTTACAACATCAATTGCAGACTGCTTCTGTTCTAGATTTACTTCTTCTCATGGGGCTTATGCTGACAAATTCCACTTTAATACACAGCTGAATTAGTGTGGTGCTTAGTTCAGTGTTATATATGGAAAAGACAAGAAGATAAGTGAACATCAGATCCATAAATTATCACTGAACAGGAAGTCTGCACATTTTCTTTGTTATGGATTAGCTGCAGAATTTTTCTTTTAGTAAGACCAGAAAGAAGGAAAAACAAAAGCAGGTATACCAAAAGTCTGTATTTATTTTGACTCCAGTCACAAATCACCTAGCTTGCTTACAAACAATAATTTCATAACAGAAAATGCAGTTACATGCAGTAGCACTCGCAGTTTTCCCTCCTTTTCTCCCCCTTAGAGGTTAAAAACAAAAAAAAACCCAAAGCAAAACCAAACAACCAAATAATAGCTCTTAGCTGGAGAGTACTTCAAATGGTATCTGTGTTTAAATGACTCTTTCTCTTAATGTATTAACCTCTAGAAAGTTAAAAATTATTTTTATCTAGTTACTTTTTAATTCTGTTTTGGGCTGAATGTATACTCATCCTACTTTGCCTAGCAGCTGATGCCATTTTAAAGTTGATTCCTGGGCTTATGTTTTTAGCTTTCTTCCTTTCCCCTCCAGTTCTTTTCCCTTCTATTTCCTCTCCCCCTCCAAAAAAAAAAAAAACCAAACAAAACAAAACAAACAGAAAAGGTAAAAGAATAGATCAATATATGTTACATAGAACAGGAATATACGAACACCTAGTTGTTCTCTGATGTTCTCACCATTCCAGGGAAGCTAGAGACAAGCACAAGGAGGATATTTTGCTTTTATTATGTAAAGTACTTTTTTTGTGTGGTGTAAATGTTGGTAAAGGTCCTGTGCAAGTTGTCCTCAGGTTGTGCTGACCATGTATCATACACAGTGTGTCTGTGTGTTACAAAAACAGCCAAACAAAAGTGTTCCTGGTGTCATTAGTTGTGTTTTCCTCCCCAGGTAACATAACCACACGAATCCGAACCACAGAGTCTGGCTCTGATGAAGCCATCAAATCCATTCTCGAACAAGCCAAAAGGGAGCTGCAAGTACAGAAAACAGGTACAGCCTCATTTTGTCTCTGCCTACTTTTACTGCAGAATTTAATTAAAACAATTGCCATGAGCTTTCTGGTCAGTTAATTATATTCTTAAAACCTTCAGTGTAGATTTTAAAGAGTTTCTTGGAGATTTTTATTGTTATTTAGTGGAGTTGTTTCTGTGTCTGGGACATCCCAAATTAAGGTCACATGTGTCACAGCGTGGTGGGGTCTCTGCTCTGCCCTCCTCCCTGTGGGATTTCTGAATGCCTTTATCCCTGTGCAGAGCTCTGAGCTCCTGGCTGCCCTCCACACCTGCAGGAGTCACTGAGGGGAACCTACAGAATCCTTTCTTCTCCCAGTTTGCTCCTTGGAAAGGGCTCCTGCTTTCTCTTCTCCTCTGTCTCACTCAGGCCCCAGGGACACAACTGCCTGGGAGAGGGACTGGATGGATTTGCTGGGGTGAAGGTCACACTCTAGGCAGCAATTACCAGTCCCAGCACCATGGTACATCCTGTACTCATATCAGCAGCTCAGTCCTGGCTCTTAGACTTTAGTTTTGGTTACAGAATGTATTCAGTGAATGAACTGGCATTCCCTTTCCCCAAAAAATCCGTCTTAGCCTGAGATAAGTCTAATTTCTCATTTTGTGCTGTCGTGTAATTAACATTTTTGTCTATTCCATAGCTCTCCCAGCTTTAAGAGTTCCCTGTACTGCTATGGGCTGAAGTAGAAATTACTGTGCAATACTTGTTTCATTTTTGAAAGTAAATACGGATTTACATTTTTGGATAGTTGACTTTCAAATGAAAACTAAGTTAATCTCATGGCAGAATATAAAACACTAGTTAATATATGATGTAAATAATATGACTTTATACAAGAAATTATTGCACAGAGTAAAATATGGGTTTTGTGCAGGAAACTTCAAGAATGTTATTCGGTAGCATGTTTCATCTGAGAGTCTCAGACTTCCTTTCAAATATTAATTCGGCCTCAAAACTCCCTGTGAAACCAGCAGATAAAACAGCAGAGAGAGTCTCACTGTCTTTTTTTCCCATTTCTTAACTTGTCATGTATTTTACAGTGCGTGACAGGAAGGAATGTGGGGAGGCAAATTCAGAAATGCATTCAGATGAGCCATAGTATTACTGGAGCGATACACAGCGTGTTTCAAATCTTATTTCACTCTGAGGCCCCTCCTTGCAGAGTGGGAGTTCCCTGCTCCCACCTGGTGCTTCACTTGCCCTGCTCTCTGTAGAGCAGCTTTCAGAGGAACTGGTTTCCAAGCACTGGGGACCTCAGTGGAGACTGAAATAGAAGCAGATGCCATTGCAAAAACCTCCTGGCTCTGCAGAGATGATTCTCCAGCCACATTCCAGTCTCTGCTCATCCCCGGCTGCTGCAGCACGGCTGCCCAGATCCAGGTTCCCCACTGGAATGCTGAATTTGGGGGTTATCTCTGCTGAAAGCACCCATGGCTCCATCCTAGGGCTTCAGATAAGGGAGAGGGTGATGGCCAGGTGTCAGCCTGGCTCTGGTAGAGCTGTTTATTTCAGTGGTTGGGACCATGGAACAAGAAAACAGGAAGGAGGAGCGTATTTAGCTTGTCAAATGAAATAATGGTGATCTCTTCCTAAAGTTCTGGCTTTGTTGTAATTTGTGTGTTTGTGTTTTTGAAGTTAAGAGGTCTCACCTTATTTATACTGCAATAGCCTGTCCAGGTGAATGCAGCTGTGTTCAGTTCTGAGTGCGTGTTAAATTCATTTGTGAAGAAAAGAGTGAAGTGAAAGGTTAAATAACTTTGTAAATGCAGCTATAAAATGTTATTGACCACTTGGGGGTGGGGGAGGAAGAGGTGAAGGCTTGATTTTCAAAGGCATTTATTTGAAAATTTTTACAATGGTGGAAGGACAAGTGATCCCAGACTTGTGCAGCTGAGTCTGTGCGTGCAAACATCCAGCTCTTTGGCAACTCTCAAAATTTTCCAGTGAAGAACTTTGGAAATCTTACCTTATTTTGAAAAATGCAAATCTTTGCTTAGCAAAAACTCCTCCCTCCCATCCAGAAATGTATTTCAGCCCCCTCCCCCCCTTTTTTTTTGTCCTGTCAGGGAAATGTTTACAGTAGCACATGTTGAATATAAAGCATTTTCCTCTGTTGCATTTAGTCTTTTGGTTGTTTTTCATAGCTGAGCCGGCTCAGCCGCCTTCTGCCTCTAGCAGTGGCAATTCTGATGATGCAATTCGATCCATTCTGCAACAAGCCCGACGAGAAATGGAGGCACAGCAGGCTGCCCTTGAACCTGCCTTAAAAACACCACCTCTATCTCAAGCTGACATTTCTATCCTGTCCCCCAAACTAGTGTCTACACCTGCAATGTCTTCGGTTTCCAGCTATTCTCCTTTGGCCATATCCCTGAAGAAACATTCATCTGTCACTGATTCCAGTATCTCTGCATTGCAGAACCTCTCTGGGCTCAAAAAGGAGCCTCAGGAGGCACCTGTTTTAGAGCTTCATGGAATAAGTGATTCTGCCCAGGGTATGTTGAGGCATGTTAAAAATGAGTTGGGACGTGGTGGTGTTTGGAAGGACCATTGGTGGAATACTGTGCAGCATGAGAGAAGAAATGCAGCTCTTCCCGAAGATATAAAAGTTGAGGAAGCCAGTGGTGGAAAAGAAAAGGTCAGCAATCAGACTAGGCCAGATCGTAGCCAGCTCCAAGGACCGTCTTCTTCCGAGTATTGGAAAGAGTGGCCAAACGCGGAATCTCCGTACTCGCAGAGTTCTGAATTGAGCATGACTGGGGCGAGTCGCAGTGAGACACCACAAAATAGCCCCCTCCCTTCATCCCCTATCGTGTCCTTGTCCAAGCCATCCAAACCTTCGGTTCCTCCACTGACTCCCGAGCAGTATGAGATTTATATGTACCAGGAGGTGGATACGATAGAGCTAACGCGGCAGGTCAAGGAAAAGCTAGCAAAGAATGGCATCTGCCAAAGGATCTTTGGGGAAAAGGTAAAGAAGTGGTTCTCTCTTGTTTCAGTGGTGTTGTGGTTGTGCCCTCTGCTCCTTACATGGGTGCAGAGCCCAGAGGGGGATGTGCCACGGGTGTCCTATGGAAAAATGGTTTTGCTCCGTGTGTGAAGTATTTTGAAACTAAGCTCGCGAAGGAGTAGTTTCCCTGTGTGGTAGGAATTGTGCAAGGGTTTTTATAAAGGGATTGGCTTCAGCCACTTGGAATTAGGAATGAGGCCCCGAGTTTAGAAGCCTTGAAAGCTGAAGCAAACGTTGCCGAGACTCGATATTTCATGTTTAATGCAATGAATTCGTGGAATATTTGAGTAATACCATTGTCATGACTGGAGAGTCTTAACTTTGTTATAAGCGAAGATTATGGATACAAGAGCATTTTTCCTTTTTCGTTACTGTTTGGAAATGTGCACAAGGGCATTAAAACAAACACATGGGAAATCCCCTAACTCTCCTTAGTCTGAAGAATTCCCAGTCATTTCTTATACCTGGTGCTCAGTACCTCAGTGTGCTCTGAGATGTTTTAGAGCAGTATTTGATTACAGATAAGGCTCCCTGAAGTTCTCACGTTGTGGGCCCTAAGCATTGAGCACGTGGGATTTTGAGGGTCCCTAACCACCAGAAGACCCCTCCCAGGCTGTAAAAAGTGTTGGACATTTGCTGTTTCTTCTTCCTATAAAGAATGGAATGAATAGAAAAGTGTAATAGGAGCTGGCATCGCACTATTACCTTCTCACTAAGATGTAAAATGAAAAGTCTGACCTCTCGAGGTCATTAAAGATCCCATGGCAGCTTTCATTAAGTATGATTTTTAACTCTTGTACCTGTGCTGAATTCCAGGCAAGTAATTGCATTCTGCCTGTCTGAAATTCCCCCCCCCTCCACTGCAGTTGGCTGTATTCTTGAATATTTACTTTTGTGGAGCAGCCACTGCTACAGGTGAAAACACACATCGTTATAATTCATCCCCCAAAAATCAACCAAATACAGGCCTAGTCTCTAAAGTCCCAATTATTTTTGTTTGAGAACAAAATATGTGCCAATCATTGCCTGTTTCATCTGCCTGTGTGTGCCTGGACTCGGTGTTTTTCCTGTTAAAACTGATGAAACTGTTTGACACAAAATATGAAAAGCATGCAAATCCACTGCTGCCACCCAGATCCTGCAGGAAAAACCCACCTTCCTTAGAAGGCAACATGGCAAGAAGAAAAGCATTTCCATCTGAGTATCCACAGAAAACAGCTTTTATAATTGTCCAATTTTTACAGTTTTTATAGTTGTCCATCTACAAACAATTTGATCCATACAGTAAAGGAAACCAAAATGACTTAAATTCCCCCCATTTCCACTGCCAGTGTGTTAACATGCCATTCTTGGTTGCTTCACTTCAGGTATTGGGGCTGTCCCAAGGAAGTGTCAGTGACATGCTCTCCAGGCCAAAGCCATGGAGTAAATTGACCCAAAAAGGCCGAGAACCATTTATTCGTATGCAGCTCTGGTTGAATGGTGAGCTGGGACAGTGTGTCCTGCCTGCACAAGGGCAGCAACAAGGACAAGGTAATTAAAATTCCACTATGTTGTTTCAGTTGAGGAGGAGGAGGAGATTTTTTTTTTTTCTTTTGCCCTTTTTTTTTTTTTCTTTTTTTTCTATTTTCTGGTTTGTGTTTTGTTTTTTGGGTTTTTTTTTGTAAAGTTGCAGTAAGCCAGCCTTGCACCAGTGCTGGTCCAGGCATTATGGAAGTGGCAACATCCACCCTGGCAGCCCAGCCAGTCCCTAAGGGGACGTGCTGGGGATGTTTACAATCGTTTATGTGTAATTGATAAGCAGCAGTTATCAGGTTCCTCATTAGGGTGATATTATCTAGGCATGAATATGATATGCAATCCCAAAAATTTTGGCCAAAGAGCTGGAAAATGTTGCGCGCTGTTTCCTAGGGTTGCACAGGGGATTTGGATTGTTCCAGGGAGAATATCGATTGCTGTCTCAGGAGGTGAGCTGGAAAACTAAGCTTTAAAGGGGGAGTGCTGGGTTGCAATGACACTTTTATTGTGGCTGTCTCTTCCCCTAATACCTATTGACACAGAAAAGCCAGGCTGGAGCCTGGCCTCGGTCGTACCTTTCTGTGCCACTGAGTTAACTGAGCAGCGAGCCCTTGTCGAGAGCAGCACTTTGCTATTTGTTGAGCCTGCTTACTGTTTAGTTTGTGGTTTGGCATCTCCTTTTATTGTTCCCTGATTTTCCTCTCCTCTCTTATCTAGTCCTTCACTCTGTGACATCATTACAGGATTCCCTACAGCAGGGATGTGCAAGCTCAGGTAATCAGCTGGTTTCAATGATTTGCTCTGAAATAATTCTCTGTGCTTTTGTTGCGTTTGCTTTGATGCCGAGAGGTTTCTCACGTTTTGTTGTATCATACAGGAGTCCCTTCAATTTTTTTTTTTTTATTATTAATGCAGTTCATTCCTCCTTCTCTCCTTGTTGCTATGGCAGATGTAGGGAGCACACATATTTAGCTGCATATATTAGGTAAAGAGACTCTGTCTGATCTTAGAGACCGTTGGCTCTGTAAGGGGGTTTTTTTTGCCATAGTTCAGCTTATCAGTGTGACATGTGACAATGGCTGTAAAACAAGCCCTTGGTTTGTAATGTGATCCACATACTCCAGCTGCCTCACTCTCTGGTAGGTTTTTTTCCACTCTCCTTTGCACGAAATCTGCTTTGTTAATCTGAAGGTGGGGAACAGACCACGTTACGTCTTTGTCAAGCTTCGTTAAATATTCCCAGCTGACCTTTTTTTCCTCTTTTCCATTTGCAAAAATTAAATAAATAAATAAAGAAGCAGATGCAGCAAAGCTGAGTGTCAGGAAAGTGAGTGTCTGAAGGCTTTAGAGATGTCCACAGGATAGGAGGGAGGCTGGGACAGGAGAGAACAGCTGTGTTCCTGCTGTTAGATACCAAACTCTACCCACACAGCCTCTTACCAGTGAAATGCTTCACTGACGTAAAACACTCCAGAAAAATACCCCTGCCCTGCTCTGTGCTTACAGCCAGTGCCCTGTGCTGGAGAATTGCTGCATTTCAGGATACAGACAGGGATGGGTTGTGCTCTTCTTCCACCTTCCTGCTATTCTGAAATACTCCTTTTTTTCTGCAGCTCGCTGGCTTTACTCTAAATATCCCAACCAAAGTGCTTTTTCTCTCTACTGGGGAAACTATTTTGCATTCTAAAAGATTTTACCAGAAGAAAATGCGTGATGATATTCAGTCCACGTTTTTCTTAAGGAGAACAGTTGCAAATAAATAGATAAAAGCAAAAAAAAAAAAAAAAAAAACCAAAAAATGCCCCCAGTAAAAACAAGCCATGAAAACAAAACCAAAATGGGAGAAAATGATTTGCAATCATAGGGCTATTGTTACTTATAGCCAAGCATTTAGGGAACATGGAAATTTCCTGTGATGGTTCATTAAAAACATGCCATTGAGTACTTTTTTTGTGGCATCAATGCCATGCTAGAGTGTCACAGCTACAAACGCCTGAGACGGCGTGGAAAATATGAGTAATTAATTGTAGCCATTTTAAGGGGAATTCGAAATCAGAGGAGCTGGGAAATGCTGCATTGTTATTGCTAATCTTCATATTTATGACTAGCTCTAATTATAAAAGATGGAAAGACAAGCCCATAGTATTAAAATCCGACCACCTTCTGGATTCCCAGGGGGATTGCTGGGAGCTGAAAGTGATTTCCTTCAGGAAGTTCAGTTTTGCTGCCGGGATGTTTTGTTCCCTCCCACACTCCCAGTGTCATTTGTCAGTTCCTGCCCTTGAGCTAATATTTTGTGAGGTGACACGTTCCTATCAGCTAATAAAATCATGTTATTGATGATTGTCCTCTTTCATTCCTTAAAGCCAACTTACAAATGAGAAAATGGGCTCGTGCCCTTTCCTACCTCCTCTTGGAGGATTAAAAATAGAATTGTTGTACAAAATGTTCTTTTCTTGGTGCCTTTTTCTGTGTGAAGGAATAAGGAAGGTTGTGACACCAGGCAGAACAAAAGAGCAAAAACCAAGTTATTTGAATGAGGAAGGGCAGTTTGGTAATTTCCTTTTATTAGCAGCTGTTCTGTAATTAAAAATGCAGCAAACAGTTTGGAAAAGGTAATAATAATTATGCATTTGTGAAAGATCCATCACTCCAGGGCAGGGAGAAAAAAAAAAAGAGAGAGACAGCTCCAATTTTCTGGTCTTCTGAGACATTTCCCAGGAAAATCAAGGCAGAGAAGGTTGCATACTTGTAATTTTAAAACAGAAATTAATCAGAACAGTTTTGAAATGAGGAAAGGTCTGGAGCCTTTTCCATGTAATATAATTGGCTTGGAACTTGTTGAATGCATGAAGGGAAAGAAGTGAAATTAAACTAATACACTCAGTGGCTCCTGAGTGCTTTGCCAAGAAGGTCTTCAGTGTACAGAGTGTCAACATGCATAGTAACGACTCAAACTTTTATTAGCTGGGAGTATTTTCATTACTGTTTGGCTCTATTCTGTCAAACTAGCAAGATTTTCTGGATTTCTGACCCAGTTAGTTACACTTCTAGATCATAAGGTTTTGATTAACACCTCATTCATGAAAATCTCACCTTTTGTCCAGTAATTTTCCATTTTCACATGTGGACAGATGGGCCCATCAGTGTTTCATATAATGAATGGATAAATATATATATTTTATATATTTATGTATTTGTTGAGATAACAAAGAGAAACCAGGCTTGGTTTTCTTCTTGGAAGCTGTATTTATGAATTTTATAAAAAACAGTCTGTACCAAAATGACAGCCAGGTATATACGTGTATTTTCTGCCTGTGAGCTTTCTTCAAGGCTTGGTGATTTTGTGCAACTTTCAGGGAACATGTTTTACACAAAAATGGTGTCTGTACCCTAGGTGGTCAAAAATAGTATTGCTGTGCCTTTTCTGACATTTTTTTCTGTGTATTTCTTTCCACCTAAATGCTCTAATGCCCTTGGGTAAATCTGCCTTTTTAATGATTTATGTGTCAAAAGCACGGACCAAATCACATGGAAAAAAAAGTTGAATTAGTGTCACCCAACTGCATCAGCATTTTTTCATGATGAATTTGGCCCTTATTTAGTTGCATTACTGCTGATGGGAGCTGGGGTGGGTTTGAACAGTTGCCATGTGCCAGGAGAAGGCTTGGAAATTTTTCTAAATACTTGTACTGTGCACAGCTTTTATTAGTTGGTTTTATTTTGGGGGTTTGTGCTGCGTATCTGTAGGAGATTGAGACAGAGTTTCCTTTTTGGCGCTGTCGATTCCGTGGCTGCTCGCAGGAAAGCTGAATTTTTACATTCACTTTTGTCTTTATCCTCTGTGAAGGACATATACTCTCTATATTCTACATTAAAGACTTGCAAATACTCAGTGGGAGGAAGACGTGCCTTTTTGGTGTGTGTTTCTGTAAGGGTCGTCTTATGACCTAATGTGGAAATCTTCATTTGCCGATACAGCTGCGGGTGATCTCAGGGGATTTTGAATTTCCCTTTTGTTTGTCTTCCTTTCTGGGTATCATCCATCATTCCTAACCTCATGCTGCTTAGCAATAGTAACACTCATGGGAGTTGAAGAAAGGATTATAGCAGCATAAAATGGGGAGCTAATTAGAGCTTGTTTCAAAATCAGAATCTAGCTTGAGATAATTGCATATTATCTGGTGATTTAAAAACCCGAGATCTACTGTATTTAGATCAACTAAAATATGCATAAAAGCTTTCTTTTCAAAATAAAGTGTTTGTAACAACAGGAAGATTACTTCTTATCATCCCTTGGGAAAGCAAATCAGAAAAACCTGAGCATGGTTCAGTGTAGTTATGATATTAACAGAGAGACTGGGTGGTGATGGCAAAGCCAGGTATCCGTTGTATTTTTATTTATGTAATACAGGTTCCTGTAACATTTTCCAGTACAGAAGCTGCTGAGTGGGCAGGTGGTTAATTGTGTGCTGGATGGATCTTCCCCTTCTCCTGATAGCAGGAGAATTCTGTCATGTTGGCTGGTGTGGGAGGAGCAAAGTGGGGAAGAGAGTGTGTTTGAGGCTGGCAGCCCATATTGGGGAATGCCATCCCAATGCACTTATGGCAAGAGCTCAGTAGCCGTGTGATGGCAAAGGAGAAGCTCTTACCCCCGTTTCCCCATGGTTTATCATCTTTTTTTGCATTGTTCTGGTTTGTTTTGGGTGGGCAAAGCTGTCCAGTGGTGCTCCAGAGCACAGTTGGGATTAGCACTGGGAGAGCTGAATCCTTACATTGTGACATCACCAGAGTGATTTGTGCAGTGATGCTGACAGACCTTCCCAAATTGGAGCTGGTTTTTGTTGTTGAATTAAAAAAACCAAGGGGAGACGGGTTTGCAGTCATTTGCTGGCATTCCAGGTTAATAAAAATGTATGACATGAAATGTTTGTGGTTAATGCAGTCTGTGAAATGGAAGAGAAGGGAGATCACATGGCTCAGCCAGCCGACTGCAGGCATTCCTTGCAGAGATGTTTTGTGTTTGATGACCAATTATTGAGTCTTGGACTTGGGAAAGTTGTGGCCTTTTGTGCTAGGTGCAAATGTGGTTTTAAAGTTCAGAGCTGAACAACTATGTCAGCCAAAGAGTTACCTTTGTGCTTGTCCCTGGAGCACCCTGACACATCCTGGTGAAGTTTCCACATTCTTTCTGGGTGATTTGGGATTGGGCTCGGGAGCAGTTGGCCGTGGCTGTCTTGATTTCAAACCATCAGGGTATCAGCTGGCTCCTCATAAGGGCAGCTGTTGTAGTCTGTCTGTAACGTGTTGTGATCATCTTCTGTGTCATTTCCCTGACATTTGGACCATGAACCCCTCCCTGGCAGCCTTTCTGATATCAATAAAGCCCAGAGAATCACTGTCAAGGCACCTTGCTGGGACCTGGGAACACAGCATGAAGTGCCTCAAGTTGATTCTGAGCGTAACAGTGGCTCTGATTCCTGGCCATCAGCTGGGCATTCCTGCTTCCTGCCTGTCCTGCCCAGGCTGCCTTCCACAGCCCTGCTCCTTTTCCATCAGTGATACCTTGCAAATAGTCAGTATTTGTGGAGAAATCTTCTCCTGGTTGTATTCTTCTCTGTCCATTGAACCACCCAGTGGTTAAACAACTCCATCCTCACTGTGGTCACAGCTTTGCTCTTACAGAAGGGCTGAAAGAAAATTCATAATCAGAGAGTGAACACTGTTTTCTAGGTGGATACTCCTTGTGATTCAAATATAATGTTCATGTTAATGCAGCAAAGAGGAGACCTGTGCTGGATTCTGAAGGCAAATTTCATTCACTCCAAGGTGCAGTTTTGGGTTCCTAGCATTCGTTTTGGAAAAGTTACCCAGTCAAGTTGCAGCTTTATTTCTGTGGTTAATTTGGGAATGTGGGTCCTTGATGCTCACTCCTCCTTAGTGTGAGATCCCCAGGCAAGAAGTTCAAGTGTGACTCTGCAGCAGCACTGAGCCAGGCACGTAAAGTCTTCATTTTCAAAGAGAAGAATTAATAAATGAAAATATTTTTTAAGCTGTGTGAAAAAAAGAAGCTTTCCTGACCTTTATTGCCTCAGGCTTCTCAGGTAGTTCACAGAGTAGCAGCTGGCATGAGAGTTGCTAAAAAGGGGGTGTAGTTAGGGAGAGAAGCCATGGCCGTGGAGTATTGGAGCTCTGTAAATTCCACTGTTGTTCATTTCATTACTCATTACTTCATTTCATTAATTACCAGCATTTTCTCTCCCCTCCGCGTGCGCATTCGGAGACGCGCGGCCTCCCCTTGGGAGGGGCCCACCCCCTCCCCTCTGCCAGCTGCAAACCACTGAGGGGCTGGGTGGAAAACGAGGAGCTGATAGAGTGGAAAGCCAAATTCCAGAATAACTGGGGCAGCACAGACACATCAGTGAGGCCGTGGAGCTCCAGCACGGGGAGGCCGAGCAGCTCCGGGCAGGGTCAGGAGCCGGGCTGGCGGCCGGGATCTGTCCCCTGTGGGCTGGCAGCTGCACAAGAGCTTGGAAAGGCTCTTCTCCAAAAGGAGCAGATAATTTTCTGTTGGGGATAGAAGACTCTGGCAGCTGGCAGAAGCTCATGCTGGTGTTCTGGCTGCTGGTGGGAAAAGGAGGGGGCTGCGGGTCCAGCCCTGTGGCTACCAGTGGGGTGGAGATGGCCACAGTGCCCTCGACCCTCCCCGGGAGACAGCCCGACTGCTGCTCAGCAAATTACCAAATGCTCCTCTACTGGCTGAAAATTACCTTGCTTTCAATTCAAAGAACAGATAATGGGCTATTTTCCTCCCAAAATACTGGGAAAAAGGTGTGTGAGCACCAAATGTGCGGGTTGTTATTTTCATCTTGTAATGGGGATGAAAATCCTCTCTGCCCAGCAGCTCTGAAACAGGGAACTAAACAGCCTGTTCTGATTATAGAGTTACATATTGCTTGATAGCAAATCATTCCCAAGAAGGAAAAACAGAATATTACCAGAAAATTAATGTCTTCTAAGTTACTTTCCAGCCTGTCCTTTACATTAGGGTGTGAGAGAAACTTAGGAGTTTGTCTCACCTCATTTGATGCATGTTGGAGGGTTTTGTGACTTGCCAGCAACCTTCCAGAGAAACAGCAAATGAAAGAATCCAGTGATTATTTTCAATCTGATGACAAATGCGACTTGCATTGAAATCAGAGCAAAGTGACTTTAAGATCAAATTTAAATAAAAGTGAAAAGAGGAAGATAGTCAATTAAAAAGCCAATGAAAGTAGAAAATACAATTACAACAAGAAATGTAAAATAGGCCTGATAGTACATGTCCAGTATTTATACTTGTCAAAGATATTGCTGACAGCAACTTACCACAGAATCACAGAATGGTTTGGGTTGGCAGGAATCTTAAAGCTCATTTCACCCCCCTGCCATGGGCAGGGACACCTTCCACTAGCCCAAGGTGCTCCCAGCCCTGTCCAGCCTGGAACATTTCCAGGGATGGGGCAGCCACAGCGTCTCTGGGCACCCTGTGCCAGGGCCTCACCACCCTCCCAGGGAACCATTCCTGGCCAATATCCCATCCATCCTCCCCTCAGGCAGTGGGAAGCCATTCCCCCGTTGTTCTGTCCCTCCATGCCCTTGTAAAAGCATCTTTCTCTGCTCTCTGGCATGAGGTGGTCCCTTGTGGTCTCATCTCCAGAGCCATCTCCCCTTTTCTCACTGCTTTCCTTGGGATCCTGCAATGGGTGTGGGATGGGTTCCCACACGAAGGAGGTGTGAGATTCACCACGGTGTAACCACAGCTGTGGTTAGTGTTTGTTTCTTTGGTTTACCCCTCTGGAACTCGGGTCCTAAAAATAGTGCAAGTTTGAACTGGCAGATGTTTCATTTGTCCTTTACGAGAGGACCAAAATTAGCCTCTCATTTGGCACCTAAATAAAGCAACTTAACTGCCTTTATGCGAACTTTGCAATTACTGTCTATTGAAGTTGCAACATTTTGTTGTGTTTGATGGGGAAGGGCATTATATAAGCAACACCAGCACCTAAAAAGCCACCAGACCTTGAAAGAGAGAGGACGAACATGAACGAGCCCAACTGGGTTTTCTGGGGGGGGGTCTGATTCGGTTGATTGGTTTGGGGTTTTTTTACTTTTTTTGATCCAAGACAGGTGTTTTCCCTAATGCAGGTTCCATTAAAAAAAAAAAAAAGGCAGAGGTACCCTGGAAATGCTCAGAGAGCTGTCTATTGTAAAGGTAAAAACATTAATAAAAGGACAGCAATGGTTTCTCTAATTTTCAGAGAAAAATCTGCACAGAATGCCTGAAGCTGGGTTAGCAGTGGGACTCCCCAGGGGCAACAGAAAGATGTTATAATCAATTACCACATCATAACACTGATGTATGATAATTACTGAGTGTTCCTCCTGAGATAGTGCAGCATTTGGCTGGGATGCGGCTCTTTCATGGTCCACTGCCTGATTAATATGCAAATAATAGGCTGATTGCATGATGAATGCAGAAAATGAGTTTGCTGATAACGTGAGCACCGAAGCGGGAAGATGATAAATTACTTTTACTGACTGTCCTACATTAAGTACCCTTTCTCAACAATTTTATCACAAATTAAGTAAAGCAGTATGGAGAGATTATGAGGATGTGTAAAATAATGTACCTTAATAGCTTTTATAATATTGTTGCGTACAATGTAAATGTCATTTTGTTTCAGCTCTTTCCCCAGCACTCCTCCAAAAAGGAGGGTCTTTAGTGCAGCCACTGCTCAGGGTCACTGTGTCTCCAGGATGAAGAACAGCTGCCTGTGCTGAGGGTGGGAGATGGGGCTCCTCTGTGGGAAGGGAAGGAAAAAGGAAAGGGAAAAGGAAAGGGAAAAGGAAAGGGAAAAGGAAAGGGAAAAGGAAAGGGAAGGAAAGGGAAGGAAAGGCTTAGTGGATTTGGTG